>CM056998.1:76292467-76897467 GCA_029891345.1 Dryococelus australis
CACGTAAAGTCACACACACACGCGCGCGCGCGCGGCTCACGCACACATAAAGACACACACACACACTGAAATTGTACCAATCCACTTTATTGAGATATTAAGATTATTTTATTTCCATACCACCCTCTCTCATAACAGCGGTTATGTAGTGCAACAAAAATTCCACGTGATGACAGCCTCTTTTAACACACGCTCCACTCAAACAAAACGTCATCGCAGTGGGCCCGCTTTGTTTCCTATAGACGCGTATTTCACACCGACCCCCGACTTGCTGACTGGCCGCCTCGTCCATGGATTGCTGAGGGAGTGGGGGATGGTGGGAGGGGTGGGGGCGATTACTTTGTTGTTACTCGCCCCCCTTAATTGCTACTTAGATTTTTATAATGATGTCTGCCTTTCCACCCCCGCGCCACGCAACTTCCGAAAAGGAATTTAATTAACTTTCATTAAAACGAAAGGCAGAAGAAAAAAAAAAAGTTTTTTTTTTTCGCTGTACCCTTTCGGGAGTTCCTTTTTTTTTTTTTTTTTTTTTACGTCTCGTGAGTCAGAAAAGTGGGGAACCCGTTAAGAACTTTTAATTGTGTTTCTTTTACGTCCGTGGGAGGTTAGTCGGGAGGGTAGATGGGGGAGTTGGCGCAATTGCAGTTTCATTGTAATAAGCTCATTCCTGGTGTGCGATCAGCGCCCGGCGACAAAGCTGCGACTGTGCGAGCGTTAATTTATTGTTAATTATGGCGTGGAAGGGACGACTTCGTAATCCCTTTCCGAAGCGTCCTCGCCTGTGGCCTGGGACAGGATCGTTACGGTCGGCGGGGTTTTTGGCAAGGGGATAGAGGACCCAGGGCTTGAACCCCCCCCCCCCCCTGCTTCACCCCAACACACCACTGGAATGTTAATATACGACGCTCCTTGTCTATCCGCGCTCACACACGTGAGACTGAGACCTCTCCTCTACCCCCTACTTCCCCCCTCCTGCACCGAGGTAGGGACAAAACAGCCCGCTTTTAAAAATTAATTAGGTAGAAAATGCCTGGGCTCTTTCGGCGGGCCTCAAAGTAATGCGCGCCTCATTTGCCGCCGCTGAAAGAGACGCCCGTTCATCCCCCACTCCCCCCTTCCGCCCAATGAGGCAACGCCTTCTGCATTCACGGCCGCTTCTTTCACTCGGCGCAGCTGACTCTCGCACGCCGGAAAGAGAAATAATAATAAGAGAACCAAAAACATGAGCGGCAGTGTATTTACGTCCCTAACCCCGATGCACGCCAGTTTTTGCTCTCTTAATCAACGAGACCGTTGGCGAATTATTTTCGTGTTACCGGGTGGAAAGATTTGGCCAGATCTTTGACATCGAGGTCTTGAGAGCTGATGGGAATGAAGCGAGGTGAGTATGAAGCAGCACTGGAATGAAGGGCGAAGGGAAACTGGAGACCACCGAGAAAAACCCGCCGGCTAGTGGCACTGTCCGGCACAATTTCCACATGCGGAAATCCGGGAGTGGCTCGGCCGGAATTGAACCCGGTTCACCTTAGCGGGAGGCGAGCAGGTTAACCGCTGAACTACCGCAGACCCCGGGGAAATGAAGGGTGTATGTGTGCACTGTAACATATTTACATAAACGTTTTATTTAAATACGTATTTTAGCATTAAAAATAATTTCTTATCAAATTGTTGTCGGTTTTATAAATGTAGGAGTCAGTTAAAACCTGTTTTCTGCCCGCGGCTTCGCAGGCATGTACTACACCAAGCAGCTACTAATTTAATTTACCGGTGGACGTCTTTGCATGCCACATGAGTGGCTCTGACCTCAGGTGATAGGATTACAAGTTGCCACTTGAGCTTACTCTGGAGCTTACCATGTGATAAACATTTCTCCTTCAAGTCTACACCAGCCACTTCTAGCGACTGTCCGTTTCATAGCAAAACAGGCCTCGAGGAGAAGTTATAGTTCCTTCAATTCGAAAGTGTACTCGGATGGAGTGCGTGATGTAGGCAGTATGGAAGCTGATTCCACCCGAACTCATCCAGTGAAGGCTGTGGCCTCGATAAGATATGTTTGCCAAGCCTTCGCTTGAAGCTTGGTGCTATTGCAGCGTTTTGGCAAGTTAAGGTTTCTCAGGGACGTTAATGGAGCCCAAACTTGGGAGTAAGACTGCGTGATGGTAAGCCAGGAGAGCAAATGTCGCTGATAAACTCCGCGGTAATGGAATGCACCATCCATTTACAAGTGGTGTCCACATATTTATAGTACATTTCCACTCCTCGAACAACTATAGAAAACTATGTTAATTATTCATCATATTGTCAAAGTTGCTCAATTTTCGTAACATTTCCTATGCCAATATATTTTTAACTACGCTATTGTTTGTGAAAATTGCAACATCCAAGAAAGAATTGCCCGAATTAATCCAAACACACACACAGAACAGTGTACTAGCAACAAGAGTCGTGTCTGACTATAAAGGTCTGTGTTAACGTCGAGCTCAGACAGTGAAGAGCCGACAAACGAAGTGAAAGCAAGTGTCAGTATGCCTCGTCGACGTCAAAAGGCGCCATATCAGCATGTGAGTGAGTTCGAATGGGGCAGAATAATAGGTCTCCGATGAATCATACCATCTCACGTCGGCTGGTACAGGGCATATGCTGCTACGACAGTGATGCGTGTGTGTGGAACCAGTGGATAGAAGAGGGTCGTACGCAGCGACGAGCGGGTACTGGATCACGCAGAGTGACCACAGCACGCGATGATCGCCATCTTGTCAGCATGGCCGAAACGAACTGTACAGCAGCGTCAAAGGTGTTGGTTCGACACTAGAGCACTGCAACGGGTGTGGACCTGTCTGCGTTGACAGTTCGATGTTGTCTGCTGCGGGCTGGACTGGTGGCACGCATGCCATTGCGTCGGCTTCCATTTTCCAGAAACCACAAACGCCTCAGACTGCAATTTGCGTGTGAACACCTTCGCTGGTGTGCTGAGTGACAAAATGTAGTGTTTTCGGACGAGTCCCGCTTCAACCTGTCCTAAAGCGATGGCTGCATATGTGTTAGACTTTACCGTGGGACAGCAATCTGGCAGCCTGCATTGTGGAGCGGCATAGCGGACAAACGCCAAGTGAGATGGTTTGGGGCGCCATTGGATACAACATGCGATCTCGACCCCGACGTATTGAGGGCAATCTGAACAGCAACTGCTACATCAGTGAGGTTTTAGAGCCCAGTATACTGCCGCTCCTTCAGGCGACTCCACGCGCCATATTTCAGCAGGACAATGCCCGGCCACATGTGGTGAGGAATGTGCAAGCCTTCTTCGATGAACGACGGGTACCACACCACTGCTTCGCTGGCCTGCACGTTCGCCTGACGTGCCACCCATCGAGCATGTCTTGGATAAGGTTGGTCAGCGATTTGTTCGTCTCGGTCCTTCAGCAACCACTGCTGATGCTTTGTGGACTCGCATACAAACCGTGTAGAGGGAGATTCTCCAGGAACATATCCAGGTCCTCATTGATTCCATGCCACGCCGTTTAGGGGCTCAGATTGCAGCACGTAGGGGCTTCACACCATACTGAATTCTCAAGGACAGAGATCAAGTATATTTCCGTAATCCTATTCAATTGTCTATTGTCATATACGTAATCTGTGGTATAAAATTAATTTCAATATCATGTATTCAGTAGCCTCCTTTATCGAAGCATTGCTTACAAATTAATTTATCTATCCGTATAGTGGTTCCGGATATTTTTAAATCAATGCAATCGTTAATTCGATTTAGGAGCGCACGATTTCCACAATCTTCACTTTAGGGACAAATAAAAATAAGTTTTCGACTTAGAGTTACATGCACGTATTACATCTCTCTCATTGCGTGCATAGTCGCCCTGCGTTCGCGATTCCCAGTGAATGACAAATGAAAGTGTATACTTAGTTCGCGTAGATTCCACAGATACCGCCGTATTGGATACGGGCGATAACATGAGGGAAATTCGCTTCCATTGTGGTTAAAATTGCAGTAGCTGAGATTTGAAACGTGATGTCACCCGATGAGGAATTGCTCGCAACCTACTCCTGACCCCCTCCTCCCTGCTTTACCCCTCGCAAGTGTATACGGAGTCGATGAACCGTCGTGGGCAGTGAATGTGGGACGTAATTTGAGAAGTGTCGTCGAGGGCGAAGGGCCGGCATCAAAGTTTCAGGAAGGCGCGCGGTTTAACTGGCGAAGAGTGCGACGCGATGGCGATCTGGCCACTAGTGTATCGAAATGAGTGTTATGGCACTGAATCCCCGTGAGGGAAGTGCCACATACGAAGCCGGTTACGAGTTCTAGTTCCGGCAACAACTGCAAAACTCTCAGATTACCCTGGGAAAAACCCCCACACTGTAAAAAAAATTTCTGGTAAACTTCCTAAATTGCAAAGGAAGTTTTTAGCCTATACATTTGATGGAAATAGTTTCGTATCAGTCTGAAAATATGGTAATGTTTAGTATCGCTACTATACTAAGTCGGGAACTTACGTGTGTATTTGACTCTTTCCTCAGCAACTGTATAAACGTTACCATGTATGTTTGGGAAAATATCTTACTATTCGCGCTTTGTCACGGTACGTATACACTGATATAGGCTGTTCACGGTAAAGTGAGCACTTTTTAAGGCCCTTCTTGAGTTAACCTTTCATCCTATTTCCATCTTCCTGCTGCTTTATATAATAAACATTGGTTTGTGGCTAATAAACACAGTGTATACATTTCACCACCCTCAAAATCTAATGCCTGATGCTGCAATAAGGTATATTTATTAACGGTTAAAGCCTTTTGGACGGGCCTTAAAAAGTGCTCACTTTACCGTGAGCAGCCTATATGGTAAATTTACAAATACCTACTTTCATAACGTGCACAAGTGAGAAATGCCAGTGAAGTAGGCATGTCAAACTGCGGCCCCTGGCTGGTAAAGACTGTTCACGGTAAAATGAGCACTTTTCAAAGCCCTGCTTAAGATCTACTTGTATACATGTTGTCTGTTATTCCACCTTATATATTACTAACATTGCCATGGGCCTCATCACTTTATTCATGCTTCGGTCAAGTGAAACCGTGAAATTATTAGGAAAGTAAATATTGTACAAATCTGCTCAATTTTACACTTCGACGCATGAAAAAAATACAGAAAGCGAGATAAATAATACGAGTTATTACAAATGGTTACCTAACACTTTTTTGTTCGACGTTAATATATGGAAGTAATTTCCCCTCAATCGTTAGCAACTTTACTGGACACATGTCACTCATTACACCCATTAAAATATGTATATGCAGGTAGGGGCAATTACTTTTTTTTTAAGACTGGTTTCAAAAGTGCTCACTTTATCGTGAACAGGCTTTATATGTGAGAGCCCAAGCTTATTTTGGAAGGAAAAGTGAAATGTAGCCCGGGTGCAGTGTGTTCGTAAATTAAACGTGAAAACGTTTCGCGGAGTAGCTATTTCGATATTATACGTGTGCGATAGGAAACCGAATAGTCGATCACTCCGATGAATTTTAAAGATTATATATGTAAACAGTATTCTCCCTCAAAAATTGAGCAAACCTGAAATAAGTCGTCAGCTCACCGACAAACAAAGTTGATAGCAGTTTGAAGGTAAGGAAGATATTACACTATATTACTAACAACTGGTAGCCAAGAAGAGATGCCAAACTTCTAGTACGTAGTACTTTTCCTAATTCAATGATTTCATAGTGTCTGTTTTGAAGGTAAGGAAGATATTACACTATATTACTAACAACTGGTAGCCAAGAAGAGATGCCAAACTTCTAGTACGTAGTACTTTTCCTAATTCAATGATTTCATAGTGTCTGTTTTGAAGTTAATATGTCTTTAAATTTGCGACCATAGTGGGAGGGAATCCAGAAATATCCGATGATAAAACCGGGGGATAGAGTTTGACATTGTAGCTCAGAATCTATCGCCTACATTGAAAATTCAACTACACCACTCAGTTGCCAAAGGATCAAAGAATATGTTATGTTGAGTGAGGACTGCGAAGCATCGCGCTCCGTTGGTGGGGCCGGGGGTGGGGGTTCGTAATTTTGAGGCGCAATTTTGAGTTCGTTTCGCCACGTCTCATAACTTCCGTGTAGTGTAACTTTTGATTAGGAGAAGTTACGACGCTCGTTTCAGTTTCAATAAACAGCTCTCATCAAGATCAATCCATCGCGTGTATAAAAACATTTGTGTGGAGAGGTTGTGGTGAAATTGTATAAGTTTACTGTAAAAAATTAAGAAAACTAAACACGATGTCGGCTTATACTCGTCAAAAAGCCAAGTCGAAATACATAAATCGTATACGGTTGGAAAGAGCATCTCAAAAGCAATCCAGTAATACCCATACAACGCCGTATGGTGTAGTGAAGCGGTACCGGGAAAATAAAATAAACATCAAGGCGTCCGAGCGCGTCAACGTAGACGTATTCACGCAAAACAAACGGCCGTGTCCCCCAACACAGCCACACCCTATTTTTCTTTGGATTTGTTTTCATTGCATTCATTCTTTTTGTACAACATTCTGTTGTGTAATTTTTAAATAGCATTATATTTTAACAGTATAAATTCCACAATGTCAGGTTTGATAGACGACTGGTGAATCTGGAAGAATCCCCAAACAGAAGGTAGCTATGAGAGGGACATGGTACCTCGGTTAACAGGGTTACAACTGATCCGGCTCCATTCCTTCAGGCTTCCATTGCCAGGGACAGCAACCCGAAATCCACGGTCTCCCGGGAACCGCTCTTCAAGAAAACAATTTAACTTCCACGAAGTTTTCTAAAACACTAAAAAGAGAGCAGACGAAATCAGCATATTCCAATATCGGGCCAGCAATCTTCAATATCTCAAAGATAATGCAACACACGAATATGCTTGCCACTTATAGCTACATAGCGATCACGAGAACGATCAGTGTGCAATGAAACAAACATACAATATAGCAAGATTACACATAAATACAATATTCGTTGATTAAAAAATCTTGGATCTAACTAATACTACCAAACATTATTCTTACAATTAATTATGACAATGCAGCCTTGATTCTCAATGTAGAGAGTTGAAGTGCCAACAAAAATGTAATAATATTAAAACTGACCAAGGACGAAGTTTTGCAAATTAAGTTACAGAATCGTTTTTCGCATATTTTACTTGAAGGAAACAACTTGTCCTTTTAATTGTAACGTTTAAATTATTCATTAGTGACTGCCATTTTGGAACGACAAAACATTTCACAATAATCTGCCAACATTGCACAACAGATGACAGCGGAAAACAGGAACATGCTAACCCTCCCCCCACCCACTCAAAAAAGGAACAAAACTTACTAAATGATAAGGAAACCGCATAATTATTACTAAACAAGGCGTGCCAAAAAAAATTTACAACGGCACCCTAGGCGCCAGAGTGTAGGAGTGAAGAGTTCCCGAGACACTGATATAACATGCATCCTCATTGGTGCAGAGTACTGGACTCCATCATTTACGTTATGTTTTACTGTGATACAATATTGTGAAATTGTTTATTGTCGAAATTAGTCTTTGCTTTTTGTGCCGCCTTAAAGGCGACACAACCATTTCCTGAGCACCTTCAAGCATTTCGTTAATTATTACTAAGAATTCCGAATTTTTCTATCCTTTAACTTTGTTGTTTCTTTCCAGTTTGAGCGATTTTGCTAATTTTCAGTTGTGTGTGCTATTTTTGCCCTGGCTTTTCCGAAAACTGTTTTGAATACTATCCCCGAGTTATTAACCTGTATTTTATCGTTTTAGTAAATGTTTTTTCTAGTCCAGTTATTACCCTGTGTCACGAGTAATTTTTTCTTAGTCGTTATTTTGCTTGTTGCGACGCCTATCGGGACTTGTGTAATTCTGTTTCGTTAGTGTGTGTGTGTGTCAGTGGTTTTGGTGCATCCCTTGGTAATTTGCTTGTCTTCGTTTAGCCCTCTTGCATTCAGTTTGCCGTTTTGTGAGTTTCGTTTCGTGGGATATTTCGATTAACTTTGTTTTATTTCCAACATCTAATTCTATGAATAATTTGACTCGTTCTTGTGTAAAACCTATTATATAATTTTGTCAATCACTGTTGCCTTTGTGTAGAAATGCTATTAACTCGGATTCACTGTAAATTTTGATAGTCACTGTTTCTGTGACCCAGTGTGTGTACCCTAGTATTTATTTGTCGATTCCGATATACCTTATTACGTGTTAAAATTGTGTTAAAATTTTGTTTCAGTCAACATAAATTTATCATGGCTGTAATTAATTTATTGAGCCATTAATTTTCTTGTCTGACATTTGGTTAAAACTTTTATTATAGCAAAAATATCGCGTGTGGCACTAATTTGTATTTGCTTTGGCAAAAGAAACGACAATTTAATTAGAAATTTACATCCATAAAATAGTTTGCTTATGTTTACTATATTATAGCTGGATTACAGACTTTTAAGACATGTTATCGCACCATGTTGTATATCGATTATTATTGTAACTTCCTGGATCGATATCTCGGCTACGAACACTTCCGTGTGTGACGACTTCCTCCTTGTACACCTAAAACATGTCGTGATATCACTTACCATCACTGGTCTCAAGAAAATCTCCATGATTACTCGCAAAACTCTTCGATTCGCCGCTTTTGCTAAGTTTGGTTTGTAGCCCCTTTTGCGAGCCTCATTTTGTTCTTTGTATTTCTAGCGGTACGTCTCGTTTTTTTTTTTTTTTTTTGTCGCCGATTTGAGGCATTAAAGATGTAAGGCGTGGCGAACCATATCCTCGTATCCATACCTTTGCTGCGATGGGTATGTAGTCATCCTTCTTGCCGGGAGAGCCCAATGCTGCGGGCGTGTTCCTGCTTCTTCGTTCAGGCCATTTCTCTAATTATTCAGCATGGACTTACTAACCTTAAATTATGTGATTAAGTAAAATACAAACTGTCTCGGCCGTTTTTGCCAACTCCGTGAAAATTCGCTTTGCTACATGTTTCCTTTTTTATTATTCGATTCACGAAGAGAAGAATAAAATATTAAAACAACAATTTGGTTAAAAACAAAAAAAAAAAATCAAACATGTAACACTTTAAGATTTCTACTGTTTTCTTAAGTGGCTTGTTACCAATAGTCAGAATGGTGTCTTGCATAACATGAGCTCGGGATGCCGAATTTAGATAAATACTTGATTATACATACAAGAAAAGTATAATATTATTTTGTTGTTGAGAAAAAGATTGATATTTACAAAACACGTGTACAATTTATTTTTTTTTGTTTATGACTTTTATCATTTTGTGTTTTGTCTATTTGAAACTAGTAAAGAAATAAGTTTTCACTTCGACACAAATTTTTTTTTTATTTAATTAAATTCACCTAATAATTTATTTGATCACCTTATAACACTTAGCTTAAATCTTTGAAGTAAAGTTAACCTGCTATCCAAACAAGTGTAAGTTTGCAGAAATGGGCCAGTGGTCGGGCCTGTATTTACTGGTATTTTGTATAGATGCTAGAAAGCAAGTTCGACGGCTTGCATACTATTATATTAAATTTTGGTAAGTATACACGCTGGTCACAACCAGGTCCACAGACAGTTCTGTTCTGTTCGTTTGTTTTGGTTTGCGTCGGTATTTGGGGGCGTTTGGTTCTGGTGAGTTTTTCTTATCGCGCTTCCGAACCCCTGAATACCGACACAACAAAAGTGGTAGCAAATCGTGGGCCGCCTTAATGCGCCGTCAACCGGTTTGTTTACTCTACTGAGTGCTTAAATTTTCTGCTTCCAAGAATTTTGCAGTGCCCTAAGAGTAATTTTCATCGTGTCGCTGCTGATTTGAGCAATTTAGTTATCTTCAGTTAAGCGTACCTTTGCCCTTGCTTTCCCAAAGTTATTTTGACTACGATCTTTTATACTCTATTTGCATTTAGTCTATTGGTAACCTTATTCTGTGTTCCAAGTAAGTTTTAGCCTTTTAAGTTCGTTTCTTGAAAAGTAAGTGTCCCTGTTTGTTTGGTGTTTTGTAGCGGCGTCTGCATCATCCCATTACTTTTTTGTTCTACGGTTTTGCATTTCTATTCCCCTTTTCTGGGAATAGAGTTTGTAATTTCATGGCAAAACTTTGTGGATTTCCTGCACCTAACTGTGTTTAGATTTGTGAAATACTTAAGGTATCTGTAAATCAAAGCGAATTTCCTGTAGTCATTGTATCTGTGACGAAAGCCTGGTGCATATGCTTGTTGATGTAATTTAGTAAGATTTAATTTCTGCATGTATGGTATAATTTGTTTGAAGTACTTTATTTCTGTCTTCTCTTGAAGCTTGGTTTTACGAGATGAATTTCTGAATTCTTTTTAACAGTTATAAGCAATTCTTGCTACAAGTCAATATTTTTGTCAGTTTATTATTGTTTGATATTTTATTTTGTTAGTGAACCATTTTCACTATAGAGTTCGCAATTACAGTTAGCGACGAGACCACTTATTAGCTTTCAATACTATTAAGTAATAAAAAGAAAAAAAGGCGTTATTTTTATCGGTAAAGTATTATTTAAAACTTGTCAATTAAGTTCATAATTTTTATAATTTTTTTGTCTTGAGTAAAATCTAATTTTAGTCCGTATTTATTTGGTATAATCGAAATATTGTACGTTATTTCGATTGGCGACTCTCCGAATCGATTATCGCGAAAGCCCACCCTCATCAAGGTCACATCCCTTTCTTTTACAAGAACTTAATGGCGTGACAATCTTCTTTTAACTGTAGCTTCTGCTTTTCAACTACTTAACATGTAAAACTACTGTTTAGTGACCGCTGCGGGTGAGTTATTTCAGAAGTTTATATTTACCGTCATGTTTTTCAGTAATATTTGTTGTACGGTTCTTTTATTTCGTGTTGTTTTGTGATTATTTAGGGGTCCCCTATCGGCGCCTCGTGGCAAGGCCATTATGAGAGCGTGGTCTGTTCATCCGATAGCCATGGAGTGACTTTGAAAATGCCTTGAAACATCACTTCATGATGTCCTGCTTGTTTTAACTGCTGTCGGCGCTGGATCGTCCCACATGGACTACCTCCCGGCATTTTAGGCCAACTAAATTTTTTTAACTTCGTAAGCTCGTTGTGTATTATTTCGCCTTATGTAAAATTAACATTGTCATGGGCCTTATTACTTTATTAAAGCGTCGGTCGAGTAAAACTGTGAAATTATTAGAAACGTAAATATTTTACTAATAAACTCATTTTTACACTTCAATGCATAAAATAACAGAAAGCGAAAGAAATAATTTAAGTCATTACAAATGGTGGCCTAACATTTTTGATTCGACGTTGAGTTGTGGAACTATTTTCCCACCAATGTTACTAACTTTACTGGGCGCATGTTACGCAGTACGCCTGTTGAAATATATGCAGGTGGGAGCAGAGACTTTTTTCCAAGGTTGATTTTTAATGTGCTCACTTTATCATGAACAGCCTTTAGGTCTAAATTGATACACTGATGGATGATGTGCAAACGGATAAACTTTATTGCGATGGAGAACGCATATAGGTGGTAGCGGGGCGCTACCAACGCTCTTCGCGTGGCGTAGGCATATATAAATAATCCTCAACGCAGCTCATGTGATGTGACATGCATGGTAGTTGCCAAGCGCAATTAAAGTGATAGGAAGTCGAGAAAACGTACCAAAACGGTTGTAAGAATAATAGACGAATTAATATGAGAGGTTGTATTTTAGGGTCACATTGATCCCCCAAGAAAATTTTATATAATTTTTTAAGAGCAATTATTTGTCATTCATTTATATAGTTCAGTTTTAATGTGTCATCATACTAATTGTAAAACCATTAAAAATCGTAAATATGCATGACTATGTTGATGACCTTCGTGGCAATGCTCGATAAGGTTTCTTGGGACTACGAAATCCTCGGTTTGAATTCCTGGGAAATCTATGAATGTGCGAATCGTTGTTAGATGTAAGTTTGAGTAAGAACATCAGTAATTTGATAAACGATCATTGTACAGTATGAGTAATTGTGTCACAATTACGCGTGTACTAAAACCAATCAGATATTTTTTAAGTGCGTATAGTTAACTTTTTCAAAAGTATTAATAAAACACGTGGAGAATAAAAAAAAAAAAAAAAATAATCCAGAATCGAGGATGACACGAGTTTTCAAAACGGAAGAAGTTATATTCAGTTACCATCGGCGCTAGGAATTGGTGATTTTCTTCAATAGCTCCTTCCTCCACGAACCCCTCTGACGGCGAATGTGCCTTAACCCGGCCAGAGGGAGCTGATTGAGCTCCTTGGGCCACTCTTACCTTGAGCGCTCGGCCTTGGCGGGAAGTGAGCGGGCTGCTATGATACGGCCTTCTGAAAACACCGCAACTGCAGAACGGCTATAAGATCCAAATTGAGTGGTGAAATATTAACGCGGCCCTTCGCACTTGGCGTGTTTATTAAATGATGGCGTAGCGCCATGGAGGGAGGGGCAGGAAGGGGGTGGCAGGGGTGGTGGCGTGAAGGGGGGAGGGGCAGCGCGCCCAAATAATAACCTTATTATATTTTAAAATGCCATTCCGAGGCTTTCCTACACATACATGCGCTCCATGTTGATATGCCCGTATGTAACTGGCTCCGCGCAACAGCGACCTATCTGCGTACCCTACCGCCATATATATTCATTATTCCCCCCACCCCCCTCCGTCACGCCATGTTTCGAGTGCAGTGGTCAGCGTCCTACATCGAAGAAGTCATGATCTTTGCGGGTCCCTTGTAGTGTCAACACGCGTGCCGCTGGGAGGTTTATCCGTCTGCTAAATATTTTGTCAGTGAGCGCCACGTTTTTTTCTGACGCTTAAAAAAGTATCCCAGATGTTTTCGTCGATATTAATTTAGCGGCCTTCGTCGAAATTTCCATCATTAAAGTCAGCCAAGAAAACGAACGTTGTTTGCTCCTATGAGTGAAATCACATTTTATTTGAATATCTAGGAAGTTTGCACTCGCGGGAATTCAAACGTATAAAGCGAAACCTAGACATTTGGAACATCATCTCTTTTTACCATCAGTAAATGTAGGTTCAATCAGTTTACTTGCAATTAGAATTATTAGCGACTAGACAAGTTCATATAATATTTTCAGTCCCAGTCACTTATTTTCTGAAGAATAGTTAGGCCTTTCGTTTGTGTGTTTATCTCTGCTATTTTCGAGCGAATCAGAGGTGTCCACTGTCAGAATAATGAAAACTTTGAATGGCTCAGTGATGAGAGAGTAGCCAATAAAATTTTTTTACAGACGAGCAGTGAGATTACCCTGCCTTCATTTAGAAATATCCCGTCACGTGTGTCCTAGTCAAGGTATCTTATTAAGGTTGATACATGTGCTGTGGATGTCTGAAGACAACGCGACTGCACTCAGAGACCTTGGTTTGTATTGCCTCACTGTATTATTGAAAAAACAGTACTATGGCCAGTCTTGCATGTGCATAATTTGGATATAGCATTTTATGAAAAGGAGAGTTCTTTCTTCAATTACGAAAACTGATTGATTTCACACACATACTAATACATTTATATTAATGCTCTCAGTCCTTGGCAACACGTTTTCACATAGATTTCTGTATACGCAGTAGTGTAACTTTTAAGTCTTCGAGTTATAAGACGAAATGTACGCTCAAGTTTTAATTAATTCAAAATCAGTAACACCCATTGAGTTACATATCTGTGAAATTGGCAAATTATGTTGCTTTAACATGCCATTAATCCCTCACGCCACATCCATTTAAATTTGGCGTGAGTTACACTATACAACCTCAACTTTACGTGCACAAAGGACATGCTAAGTTTACAAGTAAAAATAAACTAAAGGAAACATTTGATTACACTCAGAGTTCTAAATATTTAACACTCTAATGTGGATTATTTTTTTTCACAAGGGAACCGTATTTATACGTTTTCATCCTATTTGTGTAAATAATTGTAATTCCATATCAAGTTAAAAAAAATGATCGTGTGAATTTCTTACATTTTCTTCTTTTTGGAATTAATTCTAGAAAAATAGGTTCTATTCTGTGGCATAAAATATGGCTAATATTAAGGTCGAGTGATATATAATAAATTGTATAAAAACAGATTAAAATGATCTGACTGGTTACGTGCAAGATAATTATTTACGGTTTGTAATATTTAGTTATGCGTTACTGAATGTGAACAATTAAGAATCTTCATTAAGTTCAGTAGATATGGTGGAAGAATTAAAATTATGAGAGTACACGATTACAGTACTTTATTTTATTATTTATTTTGAATTTTCTTAGCTTGTTATGCAGTTCATATATTGCTATGCAAATAATAATTTTTTAAATGCCAGTATCCATCATTAAAAATATTTATTGTGTACTTTTACAAAGGAATTTCGATATCAAAACAGAAATTCGTTGACGTTAATGCCGTACTAGCTAACTACTCCTCTACTTGTACAAATAACGTAGGTCATTTACATAAACTGTGTATTACTTATGGCGTAAAAGACTAAACCTTACTGAATGAAAATTTTATGGGACTGCACTGGTACACTTGCGTGCTTGTAATGAAGCTTCCCATACAAGATAATATTACATGTATTATGTTGCGTACAATATGGGAGGATAGATGCACGTGGTATGTATTTGGAATAAATAACAGTAATCAGGCTTTCATCGGCTGTCGTTTGTGTGAAAGTAGGTGAATCAAAATTTAAAATCGGTAACATAAACATGAGCGGCATTTATTTCGTACAACTCAATATTTCACTCAATATCGTCCTAAATCTACAACCCCATTTAATCACACCCGATTTATTGACATAACGACAAAATTTAGGGTTTCCGCTAGCTCACGTTAATTTTGTATGTTTAGTCTCCCATTCACGGTTACTTCCAGCTATTCCAAAGCCCTTCTAAAGTTCAACCTCCAGGATATTCCTACGATAGTATAGGTCGGTCCTTTGGCTTAATGCTTCACACGCCAACGTATCGTTCTGACGTCATCAGGCCGCAGTGGGAGCCGCGCTGCGAACCTCTGATTTCGAGCGGTTTAGTTTGAGTGAAGACCGAACGGCTAATCCGATCGGAAAAGTTCTGGTGTCAGTTTGTGCGCAACTAAACACATAATCAAAAATCATAAATATTAAACACACATAGTTACTTTCTAACCAGTAATCATTTTCCTTGCATATTACAAACCAAAATAGTTCAAAATTACGGCTTAGGGGAAAACTAAACTAAAGATATTAACAGCATGAATAGTTCTCGACAAGACAATTCTAATACTGAATTGATGACTCAGTTACCTCATTCCATTCCGGAGTTTTACGAAGAAGAAGTTGACAATTCTACGCAGCAGTGAAATGCGGACGTGGCGAATGCGTCATCACATGCCACATCACGTGACGAGACAGACTATACAACGACGACACAATCAGCGCAAACGCAAAAAGCACCAAGAAAGATTGCAATAACCCTGATAATTAAATGCCAAACGAAGGAAGAAATCAATATACACGTCTCCAGCAAGTACCTTAATGATGTTGATTTTTTTCCCCTCTCACCTCACATAGACGTTGTCACATAAAAATACCTATTGACGTGTAGGCGACGCAGCCCAGCCCATTATTTTTGGTAACTGACGTGAAGCAGTGGCTGTAAAATTTCTTACTAAATTAAACCACTTAATAACTTTGTATTTATTACAAAGAAATTAAACAATCGTCACAATGTATTTGGCAGGGCATAGATTAATAAACAGTTTTAAGTAATCACAAGATTTTAGACTTGTTAATATACAACCCATCTTACTGTTCATTTTGTCCTCTATTCTGTGATGTTTTTTATAGTACGACCTTCTTTGTCCAACTACAGATATGTAGCCTGCTCATGGTTAACTAATCGCTTTTGGAGTCAACCTTTGAAATATGTCACTGCTCCTATCTGCGTGTATTCTAACACGCACACTCAGTAGCAAGCGTCCAATAGAGTTGGCAACGGTATAGGAAAAGTATTTCATGTCCTAACGTTCAGTTAAAAGTGGAATACATACTAAAACGATTCATTTTCCTTCTGTTTTTTACGTGTACATACGCGTAGGAATAAGTAAATCGGTATAGTATTTACTGACGTTATATTTGCACACATTCACTTGACAAGCGCATGAATAAAGTGATCAGGCCCATGGCCATATAAATTTTACACATAGTAGAAGAACACACAATGTGCAATATGCTCAGTTTACCGTGACCAGCCTATACCTTAATACATATTTGAAGACTACACTTGCTGGGATCTCTATAGGCTGTTCACGGTAAAGTGAGCAGTTTTGAGGCCCTAGTTACTTTTGCCATTCAGCAATTTTTTATCCTCTTAACCCCATTTTAAAATAAATATTTTTATGTAAGTAATAAACACAGTGCATATGTTCCACCGCACACTGAAGTTAACGTCTAAGGCTAAAATATAATATATTTATAGACTATTATTCCAAATGAAAGGGCTTTCAAAAGTGCTCACTTTACCGTGAATAGCCTGTGGTTTACTTCTTCACGCATATTCGTTCTGATGATTTGTTCTAAGGTCGTGCATTATTCTTCGACGAGTTTCAGTTAAAGTATGGCAATGTAAACTTTGCAATAAATTATGGTTTTAATTTGGAGATCAGTAGATCAATATACACGTTTCCCCTCAAATATTCTCTCCAAAGGTAAATCGCTTGGCAACGTTCCTTATATGTAAGATATTCGTCCACCATGTAAGAAGAGACAGGAAATAAACATGATGTTACCAACAAAACGGCAACATCAGAGGCAAATTGAGCTAATGGACCATCGTACGAATTAGTCCCAAGTCAAAATCGCGGCCAAGTCAGTGACGCGTGTGAATTTTAGATATCGTTTAAGTAAATACAGTGCGTGTGTCGTCCACCGATTCTCCCATCGGCAATAATGAGGAACGCTGGAAAACATTAGTTAAAGGTAAAATCGTATCGATTATGGGCACAATACACTCCTCTTACAGGGAACTAGTAAGTGCTGTTAATCAGCCACGTTAAAATAAAATAACAAATAAGAAAAAAACTATTGTACTACACGTTCATTAGCGGGAAACTCATGTGATTTTGGAACGATAAACTTAAAATACTTTAGTTGCTCAGAATACTATGCCGGTAAGCGGGTTATGTGTTTGTGTAAGTGAGAAATCCACTTCATTCACATTGCGGTCAGCTTTAATTCTACTTCTCAATAATGTGAAGCGCCGTTCATTATATCCATTTCAGTAGACGGTTTTACTTCCGCATCACACAAACTCAAGTTAAAACAGGGTTGATAAGAAATAAGTAACTAGGGCATCAAAAATGCTCACTTTACTGTGAACAGCCTCTATATTTGCTTCGCTCATGTAAGTAATCAAAGGCATTGAAAAGTTGTTTCGGCACACTTGTATATGCCCGAATATTGCTCATAGATCTGTTTAAAACCACTTTGAGCCATGTTAAACTAACCCGTCCTCCCTTGGAGCAGTCGGTTATGCGGGAGGTTCTGGGTTCGAGTCCAAGGCAAGACACGGTTATTATTTTAAGTTAGGTCATAAGTTAGTTTGTAAGACATCCGCTGATAATCATGCAGACATTTCATCGGGGGGGGGGGGCGTTCATAACCAATCAAATCCAATCCATGTTGAACGAATAAGGAAACAGTTTTTCCATTGAATGTCTTTTTTTTTTTTTATAGTTTCTGACCAAGACGAAAAAAGTGAGGCGATATTATAATGAAGAGTGTTTTCTGAGACGATTCCAGAAAACTTTCTTTTTACCTGTAGGCCTGCGAAAGATGTAATATGAAAGACAAACTTCGACTGGCGCTGCAACCAGCATGCCGGAATCAATTGAGAAAAGAGAAACCTGGGATGATTCTCGGAGAGGCGGAATGGTAGAGGGGAGTAGGGCGGTACGCACTTTTAAAACAACGAGCTAAGATGTGCTTTAATAGAGCGGGAACGTGCTTTGACGAGTGTTTCAATTAAATTACGCGGCTCTCCGGAGGGGCTGGGGAGGTTGGGGCGTGATTGTAGCCGGGGTGGAGGGGGGTATATCGGATGAGGAACGAATGCTTGGACTCGTGGTTAAAAACTAAAAGCTTTCTAATTTCTTGCCGGCTCGTCATCTGGTCGTTAACTGCTGTCCTGTTAGAAGCACGGACTGCTAATCCGGTGGAGTTGTTCCAGCCTCGTGACCAAAAACAGGGAAAATTAACCTGCAGGGCGAGTTATTTTCACTCGTGGCTAGAGGAAGAAAATAACAGTCGTATTCTTTTGACGGTTATTAGAGCACTTTTGAAATCAAACATTGAAAAAAATGTCACTGCCCCTACCTGCATGTGGTTTAAAGCTTGGCTCATAAACCATCCGTCGCTTCCGTCAGTCGCCCGTCCGTCAGCCAGCCATCCGTCGGTTTTTTTTCGTCCGTTAATTGGAAGCGATTTAAAACAGTTCATCATCTGTCGATCCGTCTGGCCATAAAATTTTCATTGTTACCACCCAACAACAAGAACTTTCTCGGGCTGAGAGAAATGTTTTTAATGAGTGTCATACATATATTCACTTTCCCTAACATAATTTATCAGCATTTCCTCTCATCTTCAGTTCAATGCAAAGGTGAAACATAAATAGTAAACAACTCCACTACCTTGTGTTGAGGCACACGCCTTATAAAACTAGGTTCCTCCACTCCCGTTATGCTTGCCCGCTTCGACACCGGCGCGACGAGGAAGACAATATGTGCATCGTGGGACCTATAGCCAGCATGAAACGAACTTTTTACATGAGAAATATGTGTGTTGCTATCTATCCACAATTATTAAAATTACTTACTTGGTGACTTTACTTACTCAAATTATACACGCACGTAATGGTCTGCGACGATAAGCCTGCCCCAGCAGGCCTACGTACATGCGAGAGCAAGGTGTCTCCCAGCAATCAGACATAGCTTCCAGCTGCGGCACACACCAGAGGTAGACTGGCCGCTGAGTGTAGGGGATAGTTTGATACGCCCGCGCCAGACCGCGCTGCAGTGGCGGCGGTTGCGTGGCCGAATGGTTAACCACGTGGCAAGGAACTGTGGCGCCGGAAGTGGCTGTTCAATAATAATTTGGAATTGTATAGAAGCTTTCTGGGAGTTTCTTGGGTTCTGATTGGCCGGACTCTCGTTGCTCCCTCCCTGGGAGGGGTAAAAGTATTGTATATAACGCCAGGAGTTTGGTCGTGCAGGCAGAGCCCAGCACTCCTGGACGTTCAGATCACAGTTAAGTGCAAAAATAATGTCGTAACAGAAATAATATTGCTGGTCCGTCTGGCCATTGTCAGGATGACGACTTCTGCGTCATGGCAGGTAGAAAAAACTTAGGAATTTCCGTACTCCAAGACATACTTCTTTGTGAACTATCGGCTGATTAAAGTTACTATTCATGTTTTTAAGGACAGCCGAAAATTCTTAAAGTGCTTAACATGAAAAGATAGCCGTGTGGACTTTTAAAAGGAGTTGTGAGCACGTTTTTCTATTTGTTTTGAAAGCGACACATCATACAGGCATTTTTTTATGTTTAATATTTTATGTTAATGCCCTTAAACCTGTAGGAGTACAGTAGTGACATGGATTTGTGTTAAGGGACACAAGAGAGAAATAAGATTTAACTTGGCATGGTTTCAAGCACCACTTGTATGTGGAATTATAGCATAGTTTTTAATGGGCATTTTTATTTTGTATTTGAAAATGGCAACATTGTATACATTTCTGAGCCTATATGATATTTAATCAGTGTCAAATTTTTTTCGGAAGATTGGGAACAAAGATAAGTATTAAATTATGAATATTTTCCATAATCCTGTGTAAACATTGACACAAATAAATCATATGTGTAATGCCAAGGAAGTCGTGTGTTTGTCGATCTTTTTAACCAGAAATCTTTAAATAGATTTAATTTTTTTCTTATCTCTTGTGGATTGATTCTTGAAGGGCTGTGCATAAGTTTCACTTGTCACGCCCTTCCCAAGGGCGTCGCTGTGTATTTAAGAAGAAAAATATTCAGACAATAAACAAGTGGCGGTTTTCGATCAGACGAGTTCAAGGAACGATATTACAAGGCGGTGGCTCATCCGTCGGTCCATCGAAAGTTAAAGTTTGATATATTTAATGGATAGAAAAAATAACTTGCCCTGCAATTTAGTGAGTGAAGAGATTTGTACGGCTCTTAACATCGAGGTCTTAAGAGCCGATGAGGGTGATTGAGGTTAGTATGGAGCAGCGCCGGAATTTGGGGGGGGGGGGGGCGGGAGAAATGGGAGATCCCGAGAAGACTGGCCGACCAACGGCATCGTCCGGCACGATTCCCACATGCGAGAATCCGGAGTGACCCGGCCGGGGATTGAGCCCGGATCGCCAAGGTGGGAGGCAAGCACGCTAACCGCTCAGCCACCGTGGCCCCTACGCCCAGAGATTGGTTGAACACCACGTGACCGACGGACGGACGGGAGATCGACGGATGAAATGGATGGTTGTGAGTCCAGCTTAACGGTCACACTGCTTACCGCGCGCTCAGTTAAGTTGGTAACGATGGAGGTAAAGTAACTCCAGGTCTTGACGTTGAATTAAAAGTGTTAGGCAAACATTTGTGAATAATGAAGTTATTTCTTTTTCTCTCTGTTTTTTTAATGCTTATAGAAGATTTGCAAATATGTAAAATGATTATTTTTCTAATAATTGCACATGACTGGCGCATGAATAAAGTGATCTTGCACATGACGTTACATATGATGAAAGGATACACGATTATCTTGTATTTTGCATACTTCGCTTTCGAGGCACAGCGATACGGGCGACATTACCGCACGCGCTCAGCGGCCCGTCGCTCCTACGCGCAAGGCGCTGAACCCGCGGAAGTGGCTTCCGTTGTTACGCTTTCCTGTGCAAAACGAGATCCGTAAACAGTCGGGATTTTATCACACGCGATCAAAGCCCACATATTGAACTATCTGTGTACCGTTCCGTTTACTAGTTCTTTAGATCTAAAATGCGATTTTTGACCATTTTCACGATTTTTTTTCTCTCAGAATAATCTTAACATTATAAACTGTTTATTATTTTTTCTGGCAAGTCGTATTCCCAGGATATGTTTCTACTGAGATGCAAGTAAACGCACAAACCACTAATCTACAGAACATATGTACGGACTACTAACTCTTAAGCAGGACTTTCATAAGTGCTATCTTTACCACTACAGGCTGTTCACTATAAAATGAGCACTTTTGAAAGCCCTTCTTAAGATCTGCCTGTATGCGCGTTATATATTCTTCCGCGTTACGTAAAATTAATGTTGACATGGGCCTTATAACTCTATTCATACGTCGGTCAAGTGAAACTATAAAATTATTAGTAAAATAAAATTCCAAAATTCTGCTCAACTTTACACTTTAATGCATCAGAAAAGAAAAAAGAAAGTGAAAGAAAGAGTTTTTTATTTTCGCAAGTGATTACCTATTGTGCCGCTAGGCGGCGCATTTGGTCGATGTTATTAATTATATCAGCCAGCGCTCCTTGGGAATCGATTAATTCGGCGATAGTTCGGTACCCCTTCCTTTCTCCTACCTGTTTCCCCTTCTACCTTATCCCTCCCCCTCATGCGCCATGTTATATTATGTTATTTTTTTATGTTATTAAAGGCCTAGTACACTGCTCCTCCTTCTTTCTTCACATCCTCGCAGCCTCACACAATCCAACTTTGGACTCGGCCTCCGACCAAGGAGGGTGCGCTTCGCTTTTTCTTGACATATACGATAATCTAGCTCGTGGCACACACTCTGTACACTGTGGTCGGCCTGGAGACAGTTCACCTTGAGCCTATCCCCTAGTGGGTCAGCGGCCACAGTGGACAGCACCGATCTAGATACATTTCCATCGACACTTTATCGCCAATTGCGTACACCACATCGCGAGTCGCTCCACACAAGAGCCCCCCCCCCCCCCTTCACACACCATCACGGGCCATGGCGGTGGGCGGGGAAACTACTGGGCAGTCATGGATGACGGGAAAATCCGCTACGTTCCTATCGGCTCCAACCACACCAACTACACTCAGTACTCCAGATTCCTCCCGACCACCAACAAGCAGAGAACATGAACATGGAAACCGACTTTCAGCTGGTAAAAAGAAAGGGTGACGGCAACTCCTCAGTACCTGGGAAGAGAACCGCACAGGAGAACAAGCTTCTCCACTCAGTGTCGTATGAGGCACAGTCCAACACTATTACGATTAAAAATCAGTTCGAGCTGTTACAAGAGGTCACAGAAAAGACCTCGACAGTAAAAAAAAACCCCCGGCTCTTCAAAGCACTCCCACCCACCAATCACAGCCGGCTGCACCTCAAACATAACCAAAAATAAAACTCAGTCCCGACTAGTGGTTTCAGACACAACTAAATATAATACCCTTGTCCAGAAACTGCGAGCAATTAGTAGGGACCGCTTCTACCTTCTAACCGCTGCTCAGGGAACACAAATCATCACAAAAATTCGAGAACACTACTAAGCTGCTCGCACAATGCTCGAAGCGAACTGCATTCACTACTTCACTTTTTGCCAAGTTTCCGAGATCCCTCAAAAAGTAATGTTTGATCTCCAGTCCACAACTGAAATAGCTGACATCAAGTCAGAACTGGGAAACGCCGGCTACGCAATCCAGAACATATATCAGTTCAAGAAACGAATCCCAGATCACACAGACTCGAACAAATTCACGTTGGAGCCGCAACGATTTTTCTGCGTTACGGCGGCGCAGAACACTGATTTCCCCCCTTCCCCCCTCTGCTCATAGTCACCCAGGTCAACATGACCATTGTACATCCCCGGCAATACCATAAACGGCCGACAGACGTGGCACAATGCCGGGACTGTCTAGCCCTAGGCCACACGAAAAATCACTGTTCTATGCCAACAAAATGCCCACACTGCGCCAGCCCTCACCCCGAGAGTGCCTGCACTATGAACGCAACAACATCTCAGTCAAAATGCCCATACTGCGCCGGCCCTCACTTCGAGAGTGCCTGCACTATGAACGCAACAACATCTCAGTCAAAATGCCCATACTGCGCTGGCCCTCACCCCGAGAGTGCCTGCACTATGAACGCAACAACATCTCAGTCAAAATGCCCATACTGCGCCGGCCCTCACCTCGAGAGTGCCTGCACTATGAACGCAACAACATCTCAGTCAAAATGCCCACACTGCGCTGGCCCTCACCCCGAGAGTGCCTGCACTATGAACGCAACAACATCTCAGTCAAAATGCCCATACTGCGCCGGCCCTCACCTCGAGAGTGCCTGCACTATGAACGCAACAACATCTCAGTCAAAATGCCCACACTGCGCTGGCCCTCACCCCGAGAGTGCCTGCACTATGAACGCAACAACATCTCAGTCAAAATGCCCATACTGCGCCGGCCCTCACCTCGAGAGTGCCTGCACTATGAACGCAACAACATCTCAGTCAAAATGCCCACACTGCGCTGGCCCTCACCCCGAGAGTGCCTGCACTATGAACGCAACAACATCTCAGTCAAAATGCCCATACTGCGCTGGCCCTCACCCCGAGAGTGCCTGCACTATGAACGCAACAACATCTCAGTCAAAATGCCCATACTGCGCCGGCCCTCACCTCGAGAGTGCCTGCACTATGAACGCAACAACATCTCAGTCAAAATGCCCACACTGCGCTGGCCCTCACCCCGAGAGTGCCTGCACTATGAACGCAACAACATCTCAGTCAAAATGCAGCAACTGCACAGGCGCCCACACGGCCCTTTCAAAAGCCTGCCCAATGTTCCTGGACTTGGTGCAGAAGAGAACTGCTGCTGCGAAAGACAAACCAACTTCTGTCAAACAACCTCCTGCCCCGTCCAGGTTCACGGTCAGGACATTACAACCAGGCAAGTCGTATTCGCAGGCACTCTGCGCCTACTCGCAACACAGCTCCCACACTTGACACCCCAGCAAAAACAAAACACACCACCTCAATCGTGCCCTCGCCAGCGAAATTCGCCGGGTGAGATGCGAAGCGCTATGCAGGATTTCCATGTATTCATGGAATTCCTTAGAGCATGCAACTTCGCGTCGCTCATGGCACATTTCCACTCCTACATCCTCAAACTCCGCAGTGTCACAGAACAACAAGAGATAACCTGGTTACTCCTCGAAGCCATGGCGTCATTTGCGGCTCCCTAGTCCGTCTACTTGGCCCGCAACAAACCACTTTTCCCTACTCTGTACTGGAGCGACACCGAAATAAATAACACAATATTAATCACTCTTACGAGCGACACATCGCGTATATTTTTTCTATTCACAACCAACTGATTGCAGCACATATTTTGCATTGTTGAAACCGAATTTCCCTACCCTCAGCAATAAAACAGTAATTAATTTATTAAACATCTAGCTTATTAACATTACTGGCCATCTAGACAATTTAAACTTCCTTAAATTATATAAATTTACTTAAATTCAACTGTTTAATGCAGTGAACAGCACCTAACTTTTCAGTAATTTATTTAGCCTTTTATATGGCCAGAAACTAGCATTTTAAGTTTTGCAGCACTATTCATATATTCAAAACAATTAAATGACATTATTTAAAACAACTTTTAATATACTTTAATTTTTCCTTGTCAAATAAAAGATGGTCACGGTAAAATAACGACCGTGCTGCCATCTCTTGATCAACTCCACTAGCCCTTCCCTCACAAGGTCTCTCGGCCAATCAGAGCCCTCTGGCCAAGTTACAGACCAACTTCACTCACGCGACGCGTTTTCCTGGCTCTGCTTTCGAATTTTACCGGTTTTATAAATAAAAAATATAGAATTCTATTCAAAACGACTTTTAAATTGTTAATTCACGCCTTTAGCGCATATATACAGTACGAATTCATCGAAATTAAGCCCCGAAACCGGCCGGAATTCTTCGATCGGTCCGGGACAAAAATCGCTCGCCATTAACAAAACTAGTTCGCGCTAGCATCGCGCTAGCCATTCTACTCTCAGACATTCGAGAGTTCACATGTTTTTACATGTCCCTACTACCCCTTAGTCGCTCGTCACAGTACATTCAAACATGCATTTACTCACAGTTCCAAGTATTTTAACGTTTATTTAACAATAATCCATAATATATTATGTAAAAATACTCCAACAACTACACAGAAATTAAATTCTCGCGCAACTTAACCTCACCATTACAAGACACAAATTAATTGTATCAATTCTTGCCATTCCAGTCATGGGAAAGCAACTTTTATCGATATTTTAACTTAATTTGGCTAATAACTTCCGCTTTTTTTTATACCAAACCGTCGCTAGTTCTCTCACAGGGAGCTCGTGACAGTACTTCACAAGTCCTGAACTTCAAAATTCCGCGCTGATTAATTCAATTAACTTCACCACTCTCCTTTATCCCGTACAGGCAGTGAAAATAAGAGTGAAACTCATCTTTGGTAACAGATCCCAGGCGCTACCCTAGGAATCCTGTAAAGCAATGTTTGCTCCGCAACATTAAGTATTTTTGATGGGTGTGTGGAGGGGGGGAGGGGTTTCGCTTCTCCTTTCCTCCACAAGCTAACTGATAACCGTCTGGGTGGCCAAGGTCCCTCGCAAGGGATCGATCCACCCCGCGCTGAGGGAGTAGCGTCCAATTGATGTAAAATGGCGGTCCTTCTTTCTTGGCTTTCACTTCGTCGGCCGGAACTTACGTCGCCATGCCGAGGGCCCGCTGGCGTTGGACTTTATTTTCGCGACGGTTATTTGTCTGAACGACATGCGAATGTGGCATAGGCGACGGCTACAGTGTAACTTCTCTAAAGGAAAGCCATGGTGTGAAATGATTTACAATGTGTGTATTACCTGTGGGTAGCGGTAAATATTCGGTGAGTTGCAGGGCTAGTTTTTCAAAAATTAAGTTTCTAGAGCCGTGTTGGAAATTTCTTTTGCTTGTATAGTATAATGCGCCCTGCTGCCCCGTTTGGCTTGGTGTGAAAGCCGCCGGCTTTAAGTGTAAATTGTGTCACCACGACTTGTTCCTGTTTATGCTGTCAGCAAGTTAATAATGTTTGCATAAGTGCCGATTTAAATGTTCATTCCCTCGGTCACGAAATATTTGGAATTTTGTGCATATTCTCTGGTAGCCAAAGTATGAAATTTACGAGGAAACGGTTTAGCAACTATGTGCGTTTGCCCCTTTTCAATCAGAGAGTATGTTTTATGAATACTTATTGGTGGTCACTCGACTGTTTAAATTTAAATGAAACTCAAGTGTGTTATTGCTCCCCTTTTAGAGCTTTGCACCCAGAAGTCGGTTAGGGTATACGGATTGAGGTGACCCTGTTTTAACGAGGAATGTACTGCTTGGAAAACTATACGTCAGGTTGGTAGCAAGTGGTAATAGACGATAATGCTCACGTCCATAACATTGTGTCATTAAATGGGCTGAAAAGGATTCAAGGTTGTAGAAAGGTTAATTTTGAGTCACCTACTGTACAAAGTTTGCACGTATTGTAATTTTTACCAGTGAAATTGTTGATTGTTAATTACTGGTACTAAACGAGTGAGTGGGAGTAGCGCTCAAGTGTGAAAAGTATTTTGCAAAGTGCACGTTTAGTAAGTCATTTTGGTCAATAAATATTGATGGTATTCACTCCTTTGAGTTTTAGAGGTACACAGTGTTGGATCTTTGGGCATAGTACGTCCTTTAGATTAGTAAACCTCCTATAAAAATTAACATCGAAAGGTATTTTGCAGTTACTTGATTATCTGGATGTAGCTTTCATTTAAGCACAAGAAGCTGATGGAAAATAGCAAATCCCGTTTATTTAATTGAGTCTGTAAAACTGGGGGACAATATACGAGGCCCTGACTTTATGACTTACGCAGAGTATGTAAGCGCATATTCCTTTTAATCATCTTGTGTTGTACCAATTTATTTAAATATTAGGCTGGAATATGCAGAGACGCAGCCTGTTATTATTCTTTAAAGTACGATATTTTTAGTATACATTTTTATACCCACTTTTGTACTCATATTTTCATATTGTCTGTCTGAGCTGATGGGTTTTTTAATCACTTGTAAAGGATATGTACCTTCATGCTGAATGGTTTGCATATGTTTGTGAAAATAAAAATGCTGGATTTAGAGTGACGTGTTTATGTGTATAGGCCTTGTACACTGGGTTCAGTACACTCATTACTTTTTATTCGACGTTGAGATATGGAACTGCTTACCCTCCATAATTACCAACTTTACTGGGCACATGTCACTCAATGCGCCCGTTGGAATATATTCAGGCAGGGCAGTGACTTTTTCCTAGGGTTCATTTTAAAATTGCTCATTTTATCGTGAACAGCCTTTAACAGCCTTTAACTGGAGTGACTGGTACGCCTCAAAACGAAAGTTACGTGAAATAAACTGGTTTTTACCACATGCAATTTAAAAGCGCCAGTAATTCAAATATCAATGACTCGTAAAAATAGGCTGAATTTTATGTTTATTTTCATTGTGTTTAAATATCAATTTCAGCCTCTGACATCTACTGCTATAACATTTGACCAATCGTAGCACCTACTTATTTTTGTATAAATTTAGCAACTAGTATATTGTAAACATAAGTATCTTTAAATCTATACACGTTATCTTGTGAAAGTACCAGCATAATCGTCTGATGGATCAGTAACACTCGCTTACTGTCACGAGACAAGGAAAAACGCATTGCAAAATACTGCGCCAAAATTCTTTGCGCCATTCCTGAAATAATACGGCTGGAAGTATTTTTCATCTCTTTGTTTTGTCCGTCCAAAGTACCATGACGTCGTGTCAATAAAAGATGAAACTGTACGCGCGTCACATTGCGTTCATACTATTGAACTGAAGGTATTAAGTCACTTACTCAAGGAAAGGATTTGTTTAACAAATCCAGAAAAAAATTCTGTGCATAAAACCAAAGAAATGTAGGCCTATAGTTTTTGTTACATAACATATGGTTGGCTTAAAATATCTGTAACTATGTACGAAAAATGTTAGCCTAGTAATATTTACGTCTGGGTCGACAAAACCATATTAAGGAAAATAATTGTCTGTGACCAAATTACTTTCTAGAACCACGTTTGTAATTTGGTTGCCTTAGTAAATAAAAAAAAAAAAAAAAAACACAATTTCTCTAACCTCTCGATCTTGATGCGTTTTGACACGAATAGTGCAGAAAACTTCAAATGTGAAAACATTTCTAGAGAGTAATACGTGCAGGGAAATGAAAGCTGCAAAATGCAGCTTATGTTACGAGAGCTGTTTAATTTAAAAGAGAAAGAAAATAAAAATTCAGTAACTGAAAAGTGCAATTTTCACTGGCAGATTAATTACATTCACGAAGAACCACATTTTTTTTTGGCATAAAATTGCGACTTACTCTCTAAAAGGAACGTTATTACAGTTATGTACCAATTCACGTTGTAATTTTCATTTGCATATATACATCTTTTAATTAAGTGTGAACTGATATAAATCTGAATCATACCATTTCAAATTTACATCTGTATATTACAGTTTATTTAAATCATACAATAAAGTAATTTTTAGCTCGCATGAAAGGATCTTTAACACGTTTCTGTAATGAGTGCTAAGCGTATTTTCATCTTATGGGTACGCCTACAACATTGGCTTACGATCTCAGAACAAAACTGAAAAATCGTGTTCAAACAGGTTTTTTTACATTTATTTTTCCGCCAGCCTTTCACTTTTGCCAAAGAAAAATATTCAGTGTAATTTAATATCCTATTTGCAACGAAAAAAATTGGCCAGAGTAAGTCAACTACAAGCCCGATTTTGACATTAACGGTGCCCAGAGAACGGCATGAGCAAACGCCCCCTTCCCCTCTACGACTTTCCCGTTCTTGCGTATAACGACATTGACTTGCCAGTTCTGGATCATGAGGGACTTCTTCCTTAAGGGTTATCAGACCCCACCATTTTGACATTAACGGTGCCCAGAGAACGGCATGAGCAAACGCCCCCTTCCCCTCTACGACTTTCCCGTTCTTGCGTATAACGACATTGACTTGCCAGTTCTGGATCATGAGGGACTTCTTCCTTAAGGGTTATCAGACCCCACCATTTTGACATTAACGGTGCCCAGAGAACGGCATGAGCAAACGCCCCCTTCCCCTCTACGACTTTCCCGTTCTTGCGTATAACGACATTGACTTGCCAGTTCTGGATCATGAGGGACTTCTTCCTTAAGGGTTATCAGACCCCACCATTTTGACATTAACGGTGCCCAGAGAACGGCATGAGCAAACGCCCCCTTCCCCTCTACGACTTTCCCGTTCTTGCGTATAACGACATTGACTTGCCAGTTCTGGATCATGAGGGACTTCTTCCTTAAGGGTTATCAGACCCCACCATTTTCATAACCATATTTTCCCACATAACTTACGTTTGAGTTGGTTTGACGAAAATTTTTTCACGACACGTCATTAATAATAGCTTCTTAAGCTTTATGAAGTTAAGTTTTCACTGTCTTGGTTAATTTTTAACTACAGGCTAATCAGGGCAAAGTGAGCACTTTTGAAAGCACTCTCATTTGCAATAATAGTCAATGAGTATATTTTATTTTAGACTTATATGTTAACTTCCAAGTGCTGTGTAAAAAATACACGGTATATATTACTTACGTGGAAAAATTTATTTTAAAATGTAGTTAAGTGATCAGAAATAGCTGAAAGGAAAAAGTAACTAGGGCCCCAAAAGTGCTCACTTTGCCGTGAAAAGTCTATAGTAACGACTAGGAAGAACTGAGTGAATTTTCCTGTGAGCAACTATAGCCGTTAAACTAACCGTCCAGTAGTCAAGCACTACCAACTTCAGAAAATGTACAAAAGGAATGTCCTGTGTCGTGTCGTTTCGTAAAATTCAATACGAAATCTATATTGTAGAGTTATTTTCTCAAAAATTCTAACAATCAAAGATGGCGGTGACTAAGGCCCCTAACCGTCCTTCGGAGAGTCTTTCCATTAGCCACCTCCTATGGGTCCGCCTTGTCCCTGACTGGTAACCATAGGAACCGTGAGAAATAAACATGTATTTACTACCCACACAGTGGTCACAATAATATACATCTCATTTTTTACCTTATCACGCACCTGCCGCCCACCCTTTAGTAACTTGAAATTATATTCTTAACTTATCATACTACATACGATATATTTACGATATATATCATCGATATATTTGTCACAATTTAGTTCATACTCTTTCATTATCTAATGCGTTCGGCTTCTTTCTGGCCTTGACTATAGCAAAACCGTCGATTAAACATTTCAAATATATTTCCAATGTAATCTCGCTTTGCGTGAATAACAACAACATACTGTTAAGCTTTTTACTATCTATCAGTGATCTATTTTCAGACTTTATTGTATGGAGAGCTGGAAAGCTTCTTTCTGCCGTTCAGTTTGTTACGGGAAGAGTTGAGTAAACGGGCATTGCGACTTCTAAATTCGGGAAGGTACTTTCCAAGTTATTTTCCTTGAAGTAGGGATGCATTTTTCTTGTTTGTGTTATATTTCCCATCTTCACGTACGTTTCGAAATTTTGACGTTCTTGTACGAAACTTTCTTTCTCGATGTCTTCCGTATATCCATGAGCTAGCCTTTTAGCCTGGCTGGTCACGCCATGTGGTTTCTTTTCATGGAGATTTTTGAAAATTACAAATCTGGTGTTGAGAGCATCGTAACAATATCAACTTTTGCTCGATTGGACGATGAGACTGTCCATTATAGTATGCATGCTTCAGTCCGAAATCTGTCTCTGATATCCATTGTTACACATTCTAATGTCTCATTTCATCTGAAAATACAGTCACTTTTCTTATCCTCTCATAGTTTGGAATGGATATAATAACCAGTTTCAGTGATTTAGCAACATAATTAGTGAAGGGGCTTCTTTTTTTTCGTCTAAAAACCAGGATAATATCCGTAGTCCTTTAATGACACCAAGCAGGTCAAGTTCTTCTTCCTGCATAGTCTCACTTGTTTTGTCCAGTCTCTGAAAAAATGTCGTTCAAATTAGTGTTAATAGAGTTTCCTCAAAGTTTTCAAATATTTTTCTGAACCCTTAAGCTGACAATGGGGTATCAGTCTTAATTATACCTCAAAGATTATTCTTGACTTCTTTGTGGCCAATAATACACAGCTCGAAGGGCGTATTTGCCCCTGTGGTCCATATTGTTTCTCTCACCAATTTTAGCATCATTGTTCTGCTTTTTTTTCTGTGTTTTGCTCGATTTATTTATTTAGTTTTACAATATATCCCTTCTATGAGTAGACAATGAAAAAAAAAAAGTTATAGTGACACTGTACATACAAATGAAAAGAAAATAGTTACTTCGGTGCAAGTTTTTTCCGCTGCAGAACAACCTTTTTGTTTCAGTGAGTGGGCAGCGAATGGCACGTATTCAGCAAGTTCATTTTTGGTCCGTATTCTTAACTGAAGCCCTGTGTACATCTTCGACATGTTCGAGACATTGTCATGACTCTGCCCGCGATAGATAGATTTTTTTATATTGTCACACACCGATGTTTCTGATGCTATTCGCTGGTTCATCTCGTGGAGCCCTGTGCGCGGGGCGACATCTGGTGTCCATGCCAGGAGACGATATTCGACGGACATGGACTAACTGTGATTGTTTTTTTTTTTGTTTTTATTATTATTAGTGTGTGTGTAACAAAAGTTGGAATATAATATGTGGTCGCTTGTATGAGTTAGTCGATTGAATTTTATTTCTTAATACCGAAGCAGTTATAATAATAAGTTTGTCTATTTTATTATAATATCAAGAATTATGGTTAACAGCTGCTATGCATGTTAAACACAAGAAATCGTCTGAGAAAACCTGTAAGTCATCTAAATTTGCTTTGGTGGCTAGTTTCGTTAAAGCGTATTTCGCGATCCAAGTTTCTACAAAATTCTGTAAGTACAAAATCACTTACCATATTGGTTCCAAAATCTTTCATTCCTACGAACCTAAAACTAGTCGTGCATCAAATTACCAATTCATCACGAACCCTTATCAATTAAATCCCTATTCAATACTCGTTACTTGGCGGTGTCTTCGTGAGGTTGTACCGTCACAATATCTGGTTTCAATTCTTCAAGTAAGCTGAGAGTCGCCTCTTTCCAGACTTTCAGATTTATGAGAGACGCTTGGCAATGGCAACAGTCTTATAAGGCGGTCACTGGAGCAGGTATTCTCGGACGAAACATATCGGAGTACTACTGTCAACTGGCCTGTGTGTGATGAATCAGGTGCAGAGTTGATCACAAGTGCAAAGTAGCGAGCACGTCTGATCTCTTTCATTATTTTCTGTAGTACTTGTTTGTTCACCATTGCTATAAATTCGTTATAAATATCAGATGGAATGTAAGATACGCTGCCTTTATCTTTGTTGGGCTAGGAAGGAGTCTAACTCACTCACGAGTTCAAGGCAGCCTATGAAAAGACCATTCGACGTAGAACCTAATTGTTGGTTATCGGCACAGAATGTAAAGCTTCTCACGACTAAAAATCTCACAACACTAACCACTCTGGTAAACAATTCTCGCCAACATTTCACTCCATTTCCACGTTCTGTTAACACTGATGATTCAACAGAGGATAACTTCTTCCTAGAAATGTTTGTAAAGATATTTTGATTGCCCGTGTTGCTTAACCATGCCAAAGGAATGTTTCCAATCCTTGAAGCCTTTTGGAAAAGACGATGTTTTTTCTCGGGTTGAAACAGTAGGCAAGGCGCGCTAAATACAGGACGTATCGATTTAGAATATAAGAGCCAGTCTATTTTCAACCTTTCTCCATTTGGAAGTAAACAAGAAAATTAATTCACTGAAAGCATGCGTTTGGGTTTAACGTAGGGCCTATTCAATATAATGACACGCTAACTTTGAAAAGTATGCCTGTAAATCTTGCTTTAGGCTGGAATTAATTATTTTTTCTCGCCAGTTTTTCGTCATTAATGTTCCATGTCGCAGGGTCATCTAGCACGAAATCTTCTTGGTACCTGGTTTTTGGTGTATAATCATTAGGCTTTTGGTGTGTCGAAACTAAAATGTCAGGTGTGGATGGCTGAAAACGTTTCGCTTAAGTCAAGTCATTGGCATGACCACTCAATAAGTGCGTTTTTTTTTTTCATAATTTACTGTGGACACTTGGTCAAGCAAGCCGATATGAATTCGGCGACTCAGAAATTTTCTCCTTTCTGAATGAAGAGTCTACATTAAGCTTGTATTCTGTAGATGACGAGCAAGGTACGAATGTTTTGTGTCACTATCAGGAACTACATTAAAAAAATATCTTACCCAAAGTACCCTTCACAGTTTATGATTTCCTCTTCAAGCAGCTTTTAGCACACACTTACGAAACTCAGCACTGCTAAGTTTTTTTTTATTGTCACTCATAATTATTAGCAAAAACTAATCTAAGAACATGATATAATTTTATGTCACAAAGTTTTCTACTAAACAAAATGCATATACTGTTAAGTTTAGCATCAATAACGTACGCACATTGTCACACAAAGACAAGCACTATTTAGACGACAGCAGCAACTCGACTGCGCAACTGGCACATATAATGATGGGGACGAAAGCTAGGTCTAGTAAACGAAGTGTCAGATCCTCCTCGCCTGTAGCAAGTGGAATGGGGCTCGCGACGCGCGCATGCACTTGTAGTTAATCACAAGCCACTACTCCGGCAAGGTCACGCTGCCACGATCCACGCGCTGTCAAACTGACTACAGATAGTCTATTCGCGTTTTCTTCGAACTATTTTAATCAAACACTTGAAAAATCACCCCATTAATAACGTGCTTCATTGTTTCCTAAATATGTCATGTATTACAAACCATTTATACTTGTGAAACATAAAATATCATATTTTTTATTAAATTGAACGTTTACTTACACTTTATCTATAAGTTATAATAATTTATTTATAATTGACACGGCCAAATACGGGGAGAAAAAAGATGTGTTGGTAATACCTTGTAGAAATGGTTCTTATGCAAAATATTATTACAGAGAGTGCGCACGAATACATTGCGCTTTCCCTTTTGTGTAATTTCCTGGGCTGTAAGCTTAGTTTACACGAGGCGTGAGGGATATCCTGGAAGTAGAGCTTAAGCAGGGCTTCAGAAAAAATTTGGAACTAACTGTGAATGTACTATAGCCACGTGCAGAGTTCAAATCCACCACGCCTTCGCTCTCACTGCTATTGTGAATATTACGTGCAAACACAAATCAGGGGCGTATACGGCAGCCTTACTTCTATACAGTTTCTATTCAGGTTTATATATTAAACATTTTTAGGTTAAGGGAGTTTTTTATTTACTTTTCTTTATTTTGTCATTTTTCCTTACTCAGGCGTTGTTGCGCCCCTAACCTCCTGTGCGCGCCCCTGGGTGCGTGCCCAGTGTGCCCCGTTTATAAAATCTGGCCAGGTGTACTAACATTTATAAACGAGTATTATGTAAATACTGAATGGTTTATTGTTGAGTCCACATAGTTTTGACAGTATTAGAGGTATAAATGCAGTTCAATTGAAGGCATAGAACTATAGGCTGTTCGCAATTATCTGAGCACGTTTGAAATCAACGTTTGAGAAATGTCACTGCGGCGCTGCATATATTTTAACGGGCACATTTAGTGTCATGCGCCCTAAGTTGTTAACATAGGTAAAGTAGTTCCATGTCTTAACATTGAAATAAGAGTGTTGAGTAAACATTTGTCAGAAATGAAATTATTTATTTTCCATCCATTTTCTTGCATGCATATATGTGCAAAAGAAGAAAATTGGTAAGATATTTGCTTTTATAGTAACTTCATAGTTTTACTTAACTGACGTATGAATTAAGTGAGCAGGCCCATAGCAGTTTTAATTTAGCATATCGTTGAAGAATAGATGAAATACATTTAATAGATCTTAAGCATGGCTTTCAAATTGCTCAGTTTACTGTAATAAGTCTATTATAGAACTATTTCTTTAAAAGCCAATGTCTACTGCAAATATTGTTTTAAAGTTTTGTTTTGTTTTTAATTATCTTGTAATATTAATTTTTTTTAAGTAATTTGTATTGATCGTCCAAACAACTATTTTCGTTTTGTCCTAACGTAAGACTTAACAGTAATTCTAAATCACACATCGATTTTCTATGTATAGGATTGTCAGTAATTTTAACCTTAAAATTCCAGTTTGGTTTTTCTAAGACATTTTTATGTTGTAATTTGCTTTAATTCATTTTTCTTGTGTAATTATTTTCTTTTGCAGTTTTATTTCAATAGCGTTTTACTTTTCTTGTGTTTTTCGTTTTGTGGTTTTTCAGTTTTTTCCCCCCGGTTTTCCGTAAGTCAGTTCTGGTTTTTGTGTACTCGTTTTAGGTAGTTTTTTATATACAATTTATTTCATTAACCCTACTTAGCAGTACAGACATCCAGGGTGTTTAATTCTATAACGATTACTACAATTTAACAAACAATATATAAGTTATATAAATTCACTTTTCTTTGTGGGAGGGCGGCTGTTGTCTGGGAGCCCGTAATTCAAGCTACAAATTCTGTTTTTATCCAAAAGCATCATTCACACTTCCTAGGAAGGTGGTGAGTTATTCTGCACCAACCGAGACAGCTCCCCGACGGGTATCCTTTCGATCGCCCCCGCTGGAACAGACCAGGGAGCGGGATTCCCACGAATTCGCCCGCGCGACCAGACGCCTTCTGGACACCCAGGCCTTCGTTTCCCGGCGGACGAAGGAATGGATCTCCGCCCCCCCTCCCCCTTTTTACACAGAGTCATACACAGACATCAACCAACATATTATCACAAATCACATCTTTCCCTCATTTAGATTTTCTTCTCCGCAGTTCCTTCCGTTCTTCTTTCATCCGTTTCGGATCTTGTCTTTCTTCTTCTCTTTCTTGCTGCCGCTCCTCTTTTTCTCTCTTCTTTTGTTCTTCTACTTTCCTTCTCTGTTCTCCTCCACATTTTCTGTCCTCTTCTTCTTTCTCTTCTTTTTCTTCTCTTCCTTTCTTCTTTTTGATATACTTTTCTCCATATTTCCTTCAATTCTTCTTGCGTTCGTTTCGGATCTTGTGTTCTTCTTTATAACTTTTTCGTGTTTGGAGCTTTTCAATTTTTAATATTTACTGAAAATTCTGTTTCTTATCTAAAAGAGGGAGTTATTTATAATTTTTATTTAATTTAAACTATAAAACACTAGAAAAACACAAACACTCGCTCAATAATTCCCTTAGTTCTAGCACACTTTCATCAGCTCCCTAGACTGTTCAGTTAAACCATCATTCATGGTTTTTACCAAATCACATATTTTACTAACACTTTCATTTATTATTTCTACAATTTCCTTGTCATATATATTATGTTTTTGTAATGGCCATTTGTCATTAAAAGGTTTTAATTTCTGTTCTAATTCTTTCCTTTCTTATTTAAACATGTCACACAAGTACAGAATATGGTATACCGTCTGAGTTCCCTTTTCACATTGACAACTGGCGTCTTCTATTTTATTTATTTTAGCTAAATATTCTATAAATTTGACAGTGTCCCGTTATTACTTTCAACACGCTATTATTTATATTGCTTTTACTTTCGTACCATTGTTGTATATTTTTAATAGAATTTTTAGTATTTAGACCGGTTTCTGTTACACCGTACTCTGTTTGCCAATTTACAACACTTAGTTTATAGATTCCCTTCTTTAATTCTTTTAAACTAATAGGTTGATTATTTCTGTTTTTCTCAATCCAAATATTATTGTGCTCTACTATCTTATTATATGTATTTCCATTGTATTCTATTTCGTCTACTTCATTTTTGATTTGATATATCGTATTTATATCTTTCATACTATAGTCTATTGTGATTTATTTACTAACAGTTATCGTTGATACATATGATGTTGTTGGTGTTAGATTGATTATTTTTATCAATACGTATCTTTGTGATGCTCTAAGTATTCTTTTAATGTGTGTATTTTCAATTTTATTTTTGTAACAGGTGCTAGCATAATGTATAAACTGGCGGTGTAGGTGTTACGATGGTATTTATTTTAGTGGTTCCAGACGCCGTCGATATTGAGGCACCGCTTAACGCCAGGCGCAACTACGTACGAGGTGACGCCAACCTCTTTGTTTGATCCTGGAGGGACATATTAACGCCTACAAAGTATTTCAATGGATCGTTAAGGAATCCTACTTAATGTTTCCACAGATATCTGGCTATGATGACGTTGATTTTGAATAATATGATACGATCCAATGGTCCGACGCTCTGCGGACTGAAGTTAGCGCCGGAGCAAGGTAATTAATATACACTATTGACCAAACAGTAATTGGGCACCCGTGAAGATAGGTAATTCAGTACGTCAGTTGACTTGTGTGGCCGCCATACGCTGCAAACCGGTGTAGAACCAGTTGACAAGGAGATGGCACGAGGTACAGAGCTATCGGATTTCGATAAAGGCGTGATTGTGGGCTGCCACCTCAGTGTGTTGTCTAGCCGGGCAATTGCACGGAAGGTAAACAGGCCCAAATCAACGGTCGCATTCGTCCTGCGTAAGTGGAAGGTCGATGGGCATTGTGCCAATGCTGCACGTTCTGGGCGACCTCCAATCTTAACCGACAGAAATCGCAGAACCCGGAAACGCAAAATTGTCAAAAATAGGGCACAACCCATAGCTAACATCCGACAGGTGTTTCATGCAGCAACAGGAGTATCGGTTTCAATCGAAACATTGCGTACAGAGACCCACTGACTTGGATATTTCGGAAGAGCTGCTGCACATAAGCCCTATATCACAACAAGCAATAAAGCTCGGCGACTCAGGGGGTGTTTGGACCGTCACAACTGGACACTGGAGCAGTGGAAATCTGTTCTGTGGAGTGATAAGTCGAGGTTTACATTATTCCGGTCCGATGGACGTGTATGGGTGTGGCGTCTACCCGAGGAACGGCTTCTGTCGGAGTGTATCGTGACAACTAGGAAATTCGGTGGTGATGGAGTGATGGTGTGGGGCTGTTTAACAGCCTTCGGCGTAGGACCGCTGGTGTTTGTCCGTGGTAGCATGAACACAGAAGCCTATTATAACATTCTGGTTAATGAAATGCTCCCATAATTGTGGCGTTTTTACGGAATGGACCCGTATTACTTCCAGGATGACAATGCCAGGTGCTATGTTTCAAGGGCTACTATGCAATGGTACGCCGACAACAATGTTCGCCGATTGGACTGGCCCGCCCAGAGTCCCGGCTTCAACCCTATAGAACATCTTTGGGACGAATTGGATCGCCGGGTGTGGGCTCGTCAGGCCCGGCCAAAATCCATTGCTCAACCCATGGAATGGTTGCAAGAGGAATGGTGACGAATCCCCGTGGATGTCCTGCAAACACTCGTAGAGAGCATACCAGACAGGGTGGCTTCTGTTATAGCCGCAAGAGGTGGCCCTACGAGATTCTTACGGGGTGACAACCACCGAGCAAACATTGTGGACAGGTGCCCAATTACTTTTTGGTCGATAGTGTATTCAACCCTGAGAGACTCTTTTAAATAAGATAATTTGCGATTTGGGATAGGAAATTTTGATTTTGGCCTTTTAATTTGTGAGTAAAATTTTGGGTAGTTATCAGAACGAGTGGCAGTTTTCTTTTCATGCTGCTGGGAAGTTGAACTTTAATCCAGAGACGTGAAGGAATTGTTACACTATTGGAATTAGTTACACTTTATTTTTTTATTTTTTCGACATATACGAAGTCGCGTAAATTTTTTTTCTCTCTAGTAATTTTCAGAGTTTTGACATATTCAGTAAATTTTTTAACGATGGTGGTTATTTGAAGTCATTAAACTCCTGATTCAGTTTCAGCAATATCAATAAGAAATTCCAGATTTTATAGTAAAGAGTCAGCATCTTTCACTTTTATTTGATATTATTCAATTTTCTATCTGATACTTTTCATTTAATAAAACCTGAGCAAAATCCACTACCCTTATTTTATTTACAGTAGTCAAAGTAGAGAGTTGAATTATTCTTGAGTGAATTGGTTTTGTTTGTCCAGTGCTTCTATGTAAGGAAATTATATGTGTTCAGCTGTACTTTTGAAAGTATGTCACAAACCATCTACGATCACCACCAACAACAATCTTGAATCTGACCATCCAAACACTAGTCACTCTCCAATCTAACCAGTATACTACATTACATTACCATGAACAGGCTCTAGGTTGGAATTTACGAATTCTCTACAGCGAGGTCATCATAAACGGAGCAAGTTACTCTGAAGAAGCAGGAATTGGGAACTAATCGGCAATGGCTAAGATTTATTTTACTCAGGTTGAGAAGCGTAATGCTTTTAGTTTAGCAACTAACATTTTTCGCCACTAGGTAAGCGCTTGTGTCGCTGTTTTCTCAATTTTTTACGTTATTGTGTCTGGTATGTCTGCCCACTTATATTTTCTTTACTTTAATTCCATTGCATTATATTTTTATTATGTGCATGACAGTTATACGGGCATAATTATTTGTTATTTAATTACTGTATGAGCATGTCATTTTCCTTAAATGTTTGTTTATTTTATTGTTTAAGTCTTTAATTGCAGTTTTAAAGTTGAGTATCACTACAGGTTGAAATATTTTCAGAATTGTTAAATTAATTTAATTTTTAATGCAGATCTTTAAGAACACTGTGTTAATCAGATTGCTAAAATAAATCTATTTAAATGTAAACGTTGATCGATAGTTCGCAGCAAGGGAATTTTCGGAATTGCTCCACCTATTGTGTTATGGCAGATTCAAACTGGACTATGTTGAAAAATTATCTCTGTTCTTGGAACTTTTAAATCGGTGTATTGGATCTTGAAGCTCATTGCAAATATATTGTAGAAATTATTATTTAAAGTGGATCACATAGGCTAGATTTATTCAGGACATTATTTTGTACCACCGGTGTGCGAGTGGCGTAAAAGAAGAATGCCAGGAGAGTCAATTTGCAGAAAAGTACTCTCTAGTTGATCAATTTGCCTGCTTGATAACAATTAAATTGCTATCTTCAATTACGAGAACGTCTTGCTCCAGAATACATACAATTACAGCTAATAAAAGCCTGAAATAAGTTGCAGATTGCAGCAGTCCGATATAATATGATTTTTCCAATTTAGTCTTCAAGAATTCTTCATAGCCCTTTCTATAAATCCTTCGTTGTAAAATTTGCCTACACATCCTTCAGAAGTTGAGATATACTGCTTCTACTTCAATATTTTATAACTCTGAGCAGCCGAGGCAAGAAAAGGTATTTGTTGATTAATGAAGTAGAAACCAAGTGAGACATTTTCGTTTATTGGACATTGAATAATATTTTCCCTAGTGTGAAAAGACTGACATACGCTGCCAAATGTCAACTGTAATTATAATTATATCCTGAGTTTAACGTTTTCATATTGAGCTGCATGTATTCTTATATCTCAACATTTTTTACTTATGTTTCTTCACCAGACTTTCAAATGCAATAATTAAACGCCCCTCAGTAATTGAACTGCTTTATTTGTTGGTAGTTTGCTCAGTAGTGGTGTATATTTTTATTATAATTATAGTGTTTATTATTACTGATCTCTTGTTAACGTGCTCATTCTAATACAAGTTACCTACATGACAAATTGGTTCGTTAACAACTACTCCCGAATAATCACACATGCCATAATACTCACTGTAATGTACATTTCAGTGCCTCGACCAACATGGTGCATTAATAACCATTTCAGTGGCACCGTACGCGGGGCCTAAAATATCCCAATTCATTTATGTGGAGTCCATTAGTGGAGCATTACCACCACATACAAACACACACAGATATATATACATTTCTTTCATTAAAAAACCAAGTAATTGCAATAATCATAAATTAAATATAAAATAACAACGTAGCTGAGTAAAATCAGTTTTCTTTCATTGTTCACGTAGATGAAAATTTTAGCCACAGGTGACCTCGTTGCAACACTGCACACCTAGGGACGGAGATGTTCCCTATTTCAAACTCTCCCATAAGAAAACTCATTTTCTTCCTACCCTGAGTAGAATTAACCTTCCCCGTGGCCTGTAGTAAAGAACCATCCCAGCATTCAAAATAAGGATTGCCGGAGTGGGAATGTAACCCAGGTCCTCTACAGTGCGAGTTGTGTGTGTATTATTTATTAATAACGAAGTACTGTAAAAATATTAATTTTGGTTTATTGAAATCATTTTCCAGAAACTCTAAATATCTTGCTTATAAAAGTGCAATTCAAAAAATCTACAATAATTATTCCGAGGACACGGGTACTTTCACGTAAAAATACACTGAGTTATATATTTGTGCTTGTGCTGCAGAATATCTTCGTTTTATAATACATACAAGCACTACGATGATTCATAACTTTCAATTCAGTAGCACAATGTATTATAGCGACTTTCAGGTGGCCGACCAAAAGTCTTCCTAGACTCTTCTAATTTTTAAATAACGTCATCCAGCCACCCCTGCGGTGAACATAAAAATGTCCAACATAATCTCAAAGTCTGTCATCTGATGGATATCCTCAAGAGACGGTCTAATATTTTTATTTTTTAGGGATTAATTAGACTGGCGTGTTTCACTGAGAACCAAACGTACTGGAACACAAGTAAACATGTCATCGGTCAGCTACTCTACCGCCCCCCCTCCCCCAATTTTTTTTCCACCGTACTTTATAATTCTTATTATAAGATGGTTTCATTCGCTCTCACAGAAGGGTTCGCTGAACTGCTGCAGTAGACACGTGTCTGGATGCCCCCTGGTTGATTTGTACGGCGAACTGTTCCACTGTAGCCTGTCGGTTGGCCTTCACGCACTGTCGTAGTCGATGTTCACCTCGGACATCAGTGGCGCGTGGAGCTCCGCAGTTTCCATGATGCTTATTCCCAATGGCGCCATTCACGATACATCTTTACCACAGAGGCACGTGAACAGTTCACAAACGTCGCTGATTCTGAAATGCCGCCCCCCTTTGCCCGAAAGCCGATGATATTCCCATTTTGCAATTCGGTTAAATCGCTTCCCTTACCCATGACAGCAGCAAGCGCACTGTGTACAGCCAGCCTGTCGGTCACATTATATATCTGCTTCACCAGCCCACGTCACGGGCCATACGTCATGGGCAGCGACCTGAAAAATTTGCGATTTCAATGACCTGCAGGTTAGACTCTACAGTATCATGTACAAATATGCCGATGTCAACTGTGCATTGGTTGTCTGCTGTTACAGTGGAAGGCGACGATAGGACCAGCGTTCTCCAGGAGGTGTCATAACAACGTGTGGGCCAATGGCTTAAATTATATAAGCACACGTGTTTTTCTTTTATTGTATTTATTTGTCTTCAAGGTTTTATTTATTTCCCAGTGTTTTTTTTTCTTTAGATCTATGCAATCTAATAATGGTAAAATCTAATCGACAGAATATATTTTTATCTGCCACGAGGTACTTTTTGATGATGATGATGATGATGATGATGATGATGATGGTGATGATGATGATATATATTTGCAGATTTGGTTTTCAGAGCATGATTTGAAGTGTAAAGTTGAAATGTTTTCTTCTAGAAAGGATGTTGGAGTTTAAAGCCGTTGCATTTTCTATAAAATTGAGCAATTCTATTGTTAACAACACTCTAAATTTGGCTGTGCAGACTCTAACGCCTCAAATAACCGCAGCTTATTCCTGGGTCAATGATCTCAGTTTATTTCTGCAATGCGGATGGTAACGTAATGTTTATTTGTTTTATTTATTATTTGTTTGCGGCAGAAATATATTTTATTTAGTACAGCTCTAATTCATATTATTAATTGCAACTTGTTTGAACCTCAGAAAACGTATTTTTATGTAATTATATTTGCTAGTCTTTCTGTTTTCAGTCACAAAGTTATTTGTATGTAGGCCACTTTGCGTAGAGGAATTTGTTGGTTGGTTGCTATGGTAATGCAAGACGTATGTGTAAAATATGATGCAGCCGTCTCGCGATTGGCGCGATGTTTAAAGGCGTCGTTTAAATACGCAGTTTTTAAGGCTTTTAGCCATCTTGGTTTTCCCGTTAGGCAGGCGATGACCTAGTGGGTCGTCGGCCTGAGAGATATTTTATTTTGCTGGTTACTTGTCCGAGTCCCGTACAGAAAGGCAGACTGCCGATTGGGTGAAGACGCGCGCCATCTGAAGGGGAATATTTTAAGTCTGCAGGCGCTACATACGCGGATTATTTTTAAAGCCAAGTTAAAGCTACCGCGATTGCGTGTGGTATGATATAAACTCTAGTGACGTGCCTAACACTCGAAAGCCTAGTGAGGGAAGACTAAGGCCCGCGACCAGCGGAACCAGCTACACAATATCTCAAGAGTTGCTGCTGTTACCAAGATTTATTTTGAGCTAAGGATGGTGAAATTTTCTACACAGAGACTACGTCTGTAAATAATTAATTATTTTTTAGTAATCAATCTGACTTAGGGTACGTTACGCCATCTTGGATCATCATTTTTGTTCAATTTGCTCTACATGTATATCTACAGAGCCCCTGAACTGAGGTATAATCTACTCACAACTGAGTTGGCGTGAGAAAATTATTTATTAATTTAATTTCTCAAATTTTGAAATAATTTGAAGGATCCGAAGAGAATTAACTACGTTTTGAATTGTAAATAATATATGCGTAAGAGAGTGCTACGCTCATAGTTACGACCACACACAGCAAAGTAAATTAATAAAATGCTGCTACATAATACTTCGTATTTGCATAGATATTCCTTTAATTCATGATGTTTCGACCAAAATTTTTTTTTTCAATTAAATCATATTTATTTCCACTCGCGTCTCTTTGAGTATTCTTTTGATCAGTAGTTAGCGGTAGTTTTGATTTGTGTCTTCCTAGTGCCTCTTGTATGTTGTTGGTAGCCTATGGAGATTGGCTGCTACAAATATCTTTGGTAAGATACATATTGTGGTGCGATCAATCTGAGGGGTGTCCTTGTGTATGTTGTTGTCTGTCTATTATACACTTTACACCAAGAGTTCTAGAAAATTACACCAACGAGACAACGCACCGTGTTCGTCCGCACTCAGTGAGATGACATTTCTCATAAGAACTATTTCTTACTATGTATTGCCAACATGACTATTTTCTCCCTGTTTTTGTTTATAGTAATTATCAATATTATAATTTATAGACAAATTATCAGTTACAGTTCATTTATTGGGCACAAGTATAAAACGCTTGTGATACATGACAGGAAAATAACCAAGCACATCATACATGGGGTGATTTTTCAAAGGTTTAAAGGCTATTCACGATAAAGTGAGTACTTTTGAAATCAACCTTAGAAAAAAGTCACTGCTCATACCTGCACATATTTTAACGGGTAGGTACACTGAGTGACATGCACCTAGTAAAATTGGTAACGATGGAAGGAAAGTAGTTAGATGGCTTAACGTCAACTTTAAAGTGTTAGGTAACGGTTTCTGATTACTTAAATCATTTCTTTCGCTTTCTGTTTTTTTTTTTATATAATACTTCGAAATGTAGAAATTAGCGGATTTGTAAAAATACTTGCTTTCCTTTTAATTGCACAGTTTCATTTGGCCGACGCATTAATAAAGTAGTGAGGTCCAAGCCAGGGCGAATTTTACATAAGGTGGAAGAACACACATCGTGCATAAAAGTAGATCTTAAGCAGGGCTTTCAAAAGTGCTCATTTCACCGTGAACCGCTTATAATTCAAAAAGTGTGTAGAAACTGTGAATAGACTGTAGAAGGAAAGTGAGAGCAGTTGATAAAACCTTGGAAGACTGCCACAGAGTAGGTACACTGTAAAAAAAATAATGGGAAAATTACCGTACAAGTGAAGGTGATATTCGCAAACTTGTGGGAGGGAAACAGTTTTCCTGGCAGGTAAGGTAAAATTACCGAACAATAGAGCAAAATTCACGTAGTGGAAAATACCATATATGGATGGGAAAATGAACTCACGAACTGTGGCTCCCCGCGTCCATTTGTAGCTGTTTGATAATTGTATTTTGTTATTTTTTACTTTAAAATTAATTGTTGTTGTTTAGTAATATAAGTTGTACAACATGTCTGTTTCTATGTAAGGTATAATTACAGCACTCTGGAGTAAAATTTACTTACAAAGCGGTGGAAAACACCACAAATGGACGGGGAAATTATCTAACGACGCGTGCATCTCTTAAGCATTATCTCATCAGCTAATTGGGAGGACGGGCAGAAGAAAAAATATTTAACACGCTTAAATTTATTATTGTTATCATGCTGTTGTCGTGGTTTAATGGATAGCGTATCAGCATATTGTGATAGAAGACCATGGTTCGCGCCCACCCACCAGCAAGTGTCGAGAATTTTAGAGTTTAGGTTTCGTTTACTATTCAGCTAAGGATATAAGGAACAAAAAAATTGACAGTACTAATAATTCCGGGGTATTTTTAAATTCAATTTTATTATACAATATAGTTAGTATTCCCTTACTTGTCTGGGATTTCCCCCCACTTTTGTCAGGTTAATTTTCCGTACGATTAGGGAATAGTACTATACTTGTTATGTAAATTAACTCTACATTTAAGAGGTAATTTTACCTTACATATGAGGGAATTTTACCTATTTTTTTTTACAGTGTACGAGTACCCGATTATGTACCGTTACTTATCCCTTCTTAAGACATTCCAGTACTTAATTGTGGAATGACGGTGTTGTGTAAACCAGCGATAAGGGTGTCGGGTATCGGCGGGTGTGATCAGTGATTTCCTAGCACCTGCACGTCAATGAAAATCATATGCCGTCGCCTCTGTACCTTAGCTGCGACGAGAGTCCCCTAGAATAGATCACATGGCTGCCTTACGACTAATTCGTACATCACGCATCAGAGTTTGCCGGCCCCGATTAGTTCAGTTCCTTGAGCTCCCACGAGTTTTCCACTTGATAGAGACTTGGCTGATAGTGAGCCGATACTTTTCACTAACGGAATTTCCGAATTAATGGACCCCTAAAATCATGCTTCTCTCGAACAAGTCCAACTCTATCCGTTGACTGATTGCGCAGGCAAACATGTGTATGGTGTTCAAGCTTTTGTGACTTCTCTTATGTAGCGGCATACAGGGCAAGTTCACTTGTAGTAAGGGGTGTCCTGAAACGTTTTGCCAAACGGTGTAATTATTTTCTGTTTCTTTTTGTTTAACTTTTAAAGGTGTTGTAAATTAATTCAAGTTATTCCTCCTGCATACATATTTAAATGTTATTTAGGGATAGTCTGTTGCTATCGAAGTTTTATTCACTGCTTTTTCCACACTGACGATTTAAAAAAAAAAAAAAAAACTCCAAAAAAATTTTCTCCTTCGTAGTCTGCCAATATAGTCTATTCTTCCGGCTCACCTTTATATTGTTCAAGACGTCATAAGCGTTATTGTTTTAAAGGAATAATGAGACACGAGTAATTAACACGTGTTCATTGAGTTGTAAAAAAAGTCTCTTTTTTAACGCAGTACAGTACGACACGTGACACAACGGGCTGGTTGATTAAGTAATTCGTTACGGAGGAAACAATATAAGTAAGGATATATTTAATTGTTTATATCGCTTGTTACTCTTAATCCGATAGAAATACACTGTAGCAGAGGTAAAATAATGCATTTCTGATAAAAATAAATAAATTTTTGCAAAGCCATCGAATATATTTTATTGCTAATCACGCTTGTGACCACGTAGCCGTATTTCTAACCACAATGAAATTATAGAAAGCCAATTAATTGCAATTTCAATTTCTTAAAACTATTTTCATTTTCTCATTAACATACCTATTTTACACTAATACTAGGTATATAACTTCAAAAACCAAAATTTTACCTTTGTGTAACTTTTTGATCAATAATCTTATTAACATACATACCTCAAGAGTACTGTTACAAATATTGTTTTCAAATACTGTATTATTAACTACGAGGGTAACTACACTGCATAGTTCTTTCCTGCTGGACATCAATTCGCGCAAACTCTGGCCCCTCGGAAGATCAGACAAACATAGCAAAGGTTCATAAATGTTCGATGACACTATGAATTCTTTATTCTGCTATAACAGATAGAGATACACTATTCACATGTTCAGAGATGTCTGATAAGAGCATTCTCAATTTCGGAAAGAAAGTTTAAGAGCTGGATTTTCCAAGGAACACACCACACATTTTTTTTGTCAAACATCTAAATCTTCAGACTTTTGTGTTGAAACATTTGCATGGTTTTACGAATTATAATGCAAAATTGTTGGGGAGTGCGCTATTGTAGAGTTTGTTATATTTGGCAAATAAAAATATGATATAAGGACACGCAATACAGTTCTTCGGTGGCGTGCGACCACATTTTCTCATTCATTTACTTGCCTTCACAGCTAAATCTATTTAATAACATATAGTTTTAGTGGAGAAACGAGGTATTTTCGGATATACTTTCTGTAGCACTTTTTTTTCGTGTAACGTAAGTGAGCTCACCCACTTATAAATTTCTATAATTTTGAAAAGGTAAGATTTTTGGGACCAAATATTGAAGTTATATAAAAGCCTGAGCAGGGACTTAATTTAGTTACCCAAAGTCGTGCTTATAAGCTTTTGGCGAGGAAGGGCCATTTAATTTTGAGCCACACAAATACAATACATGACCAAAGGATGTTCACGGTAAACTGAGCACTTTTGAAAGCCCTGCTAGAGATATACTTTTTACATGCTGTGTATTCTTCCGCCTTATATAAAATTAACATTGCCATGGGCCTCAGTGCTTTATTCATGCGTCGGTCACGTAAAACTGTGTAATTATTAGAAAAGTAAATATTCTACAAATCTGCTCATTTTTACACTTAGATGCATTAAAAAAACGGAAAGTAAAATAAATAATTTTAAGTTATCACAAATGGTTAATTAACACTTTTTATTTGACGTTAAAACAAGGAACTACTTTCCCTCCATCGTTACCAACCTTACTGGGTGCATGCCACTCAGTGCGCCCGTTAAATATAATGTAGGTAGGGGCAGTAACATTGTTCTAAGGTTGATTTGAAAAGTGCTCACTTTATCGTGAACAGCCTTTAACCTGTATGTATCGTTGCTGTAGACTTAATGTTATGACGGGAAGAGGCGAGCGGTACACCAAAGCTGAATCCGTGTCTTCAAGGATGTCCTTCTCGGCGTAGATCCACATACAGAACCCGTTCAAGGATTGTCTAGTTTCGTGGTGCCGCCAGGTGGGGAGGTCCGCGTTTGCTTCATTTGTTGCTATGCTATCATATGTATTGCGTAAACGTCGCAACGAGTTGTTGATTCTTCCCTCGCCTGGATACCGACGCGTCGCTGCAGTTTGAGAGCTCTCCAAGTTACAAATCGACACTTAACTCTACCGTAATTGGCAGTGATCAACTTGTTCCTTGCTGAATCCGAGCATAACGATGTTCTAAGTGATCCAAGTGTTACTGTTCAGCTGGAGTGGAAGTTACCGATAAAAAAAAAATACAGACACGGCGATCGGAGCATTGCGGTTTTCAACAAACAGCGTGGAGAATTATCCTCTAGCTCCGGTCGCCGATCTTCGTTAGCCGTCGAACTGTGACTTCTGCTCCGGCCACAAGCGTATCGCGTCTGACGTCCATGGTCGTTGGTTCGTGAAGCCAAAACGTTCCACACGGAGGTTTTTTTTATTACTTTAACTTGTGGTAGTTGGTTTTCTAATAGGTGCGCTTTACCTCTGTAATTTCCCACCAGTTAAGATTTCGAGCCATAGATCTGGCAAAAATTTCAATCGTCACGTAGCGGCATTTGAAGAAACAAGTGTTATAAATATAATTACAACCAAAAGTACTTTTATTATACTTTCAAAAATACTGTAGAGGCTATTTTTTTTTCACTGTACGAAATTTGGAATGGTTTGTGTATATTTAAATATTTCATTTTTACATGATTACAACAGAAGCTTCTTGTCTTTACTGTTGTGTTGCGAAAATGTCTCTCGGTTAACATTTTATATATTTCTATTAGCAGTTTTAAATAGCTAAAATTAATTAAAATATATATTCTTACACGGGATAATTTATAAAGCTGCAAATTTGGTCATTAGTTATACTCGATTTTCATAATAAAATACTTAATTTTCCCGTTTCTCCTATCGTAAGTCTTTGTTTTTACGTGTAATAATATAATTCGCCAAAATCGATAGAGGAACAGAAGTGGCCCTTCAGATATTATCTCAGTTAATGAATAATTTTCTATATGGGTTTTATTCAATACCAAGCAGCATATAATAAATTCACGGATTAATTAACTGAGGAAATTTTCTTTTAATGCGTTACTTTGTCGATTTTCTATAACAATTCTCAATCATCTCTTTGGGATCGACAGTTGATGAGATAAGGTCGTTCAAGCATTTGCGTGATAAGTATCTCGTATTTCAAAACTTTCACATGTTTTGTTCATTGTGCATTATATGGATGGCAAGAAATCGACTGAACAATGAATGATTCATGACAGTGTGTTTCAGTGTCACTAATGTTTTCTTATGCTACGCACTTCGGGATTTTGTACACCATATTGCCATGGTACGAGGGATGAAAATATTGTTTCGGTCATCTCAATAAAAACTATACAACCTCTTGCTTAAGTTTTTAGCGAGTGATACGTCCTTTGCAGATGATGTGGTGTCTCCTGTGCTAGACAGTTCCATTTAAACATTTGACGAAAAGTGACTGCGCTGTCTTAACGGAGCCACGCCGGCAAGCTATATTGTGCCTCTTCATCAGAGCTGAACGATAAGGTGATCGAGAACTTTATGTACAGTTTGTGCGATCACTGTTGCCATGTACTCATGCTGCTGAACATTTTCACCATTCAAAGTCAGTCACCTCTATGCAGGAACTCCTATCTCGAATGCCGTCACATGAGTACAACAAGTTTACCAGAGTACTTTCTTCACATTGAGGCAGAGGAAATGAATTCTGGGGAATTGAGTTCAGAGGAATCGAGTTATGTCACCAGAGCAGGATCTCATGCGTACTATGAAAACTCAAAAAGGGGCTTAGACGAAGATATAAGATCTTGCCTGTTTCCTGTCATAGGTTTTGCAGTAACCTGGAGCAGCTCTCTAGCATTAAATCATGATCGTCTGAGCAGCACATTGAGTTAAGGTATTCCCGCCGAACCAGAGATGCTCGCTCTAACATTCTTACTGTCCTAACTCAAGGAACACTCTCCATGGAATGCAGGCTGACTGCGATCAGTTGCTAATTGCGATCACTCGCATCTAGTGCCAAGGAGAATAGGAATGTTAATAGCTATCAAACAAAATATTTTGGTACGGCTGGTATGAAGGGTATGGTGGAATCAACATTCCGTGAAGTCAAATTTATAAAAAAGAACAGAATAAAACCTCTGTTATCAGTGACTCGAAGCCTCTCGGTTTGGGATTATGTTGCAGAAGTATTTTCGCCATGTCTTTATGCAGATAGTGTATGTTATGAAGACTTGAGACGATCTTACAAATTATCTTAGGTACGAAATATCTCCAAACCCTCCAGTTCTTTTTAATGAAGTGTCAATACGCATGAAAGCAAAATCTATTTTTATTACTGTTCGTCTGCACCACACTTGAAGAAAGCTTCACAAATCAGCCAAGAAGCATTGCAATCAATGGTGGATATCTACTTCATGCACTGGTTTGGACACGTCTCATTCTATCGCTAAATAGTTGATTGGTACTTAGATGTTGTACTGAAGTATTTTGCATCATCGGCAACCATTGCAAGTGTTGGCTACACTGTTCCCTTCACGAAATCACAACAACAGTTTCAGCGTGCTTCTAAAAGGATATGTGCTGAAATCATGCTCGATATGATCATGTCTACCAACACAGCACAGATGAACCTTCTGAGCAACTATCTGAAAAAGCCACTACTAATCATCTTGCTCTCAAGTCATTTTTAAAAAGCGAGGTTTGAAGTGTGCAATGCTGAGGGGGTGGCAACACGTTCATTGGGAAACAGTGTCACTATCGTTGCCTCTGACACATAGAAATGTTCCTTGCTCGCACTATTGATGGCATGGAATTAAGATCCTTAGCCTAGCTACAAATGCAAAATTACAATAATAAGTCGGGGAGAGCAAAGAAAGTATCCTATCTCGTCATGCAGTTACTCCCAACATATACCTTATTATGCAAATGTAAAATAAACATGGACAATTCCCCAGAAACCTGACATGAGGAGTGTCACTGGTGTCATCAACAGTTCACGATCGAAAAGACAGTCGGTTTGTGCTGCTGGAGAGAAGTCCATCGTAGATCTGTGTGATGGGTCTGTTGTTATGAGTCTGGATGAACTCGGATATTCCAGTATACATACTACATCACCAAGCAGCCGTGAGAGTCGCAACAAAAGTGTGTTACGGTACTAGCAAGCTAGCTCACTTAAGAGTTTAGCGGTTTGCGGTTTCTGTAATTTTTTAATGCATCTAAGTGTAAAAATGAGCATATTTGTACAATATTTACTCTTTTAATAATTTCACAGTTTCACTTGACCGACGCATGAATAAAGAGATGATGCCCATGGCAATGTTAATTTTACATACGGTGGAAGAACACACAATATGTGTACAAGTAGATCTTAAGCACGGCTTTCAAAAGTGCTCATTTTACCGAGAATAGCCTGTACCTAGATATCATGTAACGAGTGTAGTTTCATCGTCGCAGCAAAACGTTTCACTATGGACGACATGGATGCTATTGCCGCCGTCTAAATATTTGGTGGCAGCCAATAACCATTCCTTCAGTAAACAAGTACTAACATTAGTGAGCATTAAATGGCTTTAGTACTTGCCAGTGTACGAGTTGCTGTGCACCACAACCAGTTTTTTTTTTCCCCACCAGCTACAAAATTTCTCCTTGGAAACAATCAACCAAATAATTTTTGTAACCCTAAACAAATAATTTGGTTCAGTGCGCGTTGGATTAGCATGTCCGGCGATGTGCGGGAGTCACAGAGGAGAAAGCTGCACTAATGTGGAAATGCAAGATTATGATGTAAGTTGTGACAATGACCATGACGAAGCGATCTACTGAGTTAATTTTCGGTAATTCAAGAACACGATAACTGGAAGTTCGATTTTTTAAGACTTAGAGTTGGTGCGGGAACTTGAAAAACACTGTGTGATCCAATGAATTTAATCTATTCACAGTTGCATTTTAAACGTATAAAATGTGTGTATTTTAATATTAGCCTATAAAAATTCTATCAGAAAATTTGACAATGTAAGACATACAGAAATATAATAATTTTTTTAAACACTTGGATGTAAAGTTCGATTAAAGTTCAGTATATGCATAGTGCTGTGTTGTTTCCTCGTAAACTACATCTGTGGTACTAAGCATTATACCCGTTGTAAATGATGTGGTAGTAGATATCAATAATTATCTTATACTTATGTCAGTAGTAAGCCACCAGCATCACATAGAGTATGTTACAGATATAAGCAACCCCGGACGTAGGAGATGCGAGGTTGTGGGGAGGACAGGCCAGCTTCAGGAATACCAGGTCTGATATGCAGCTGTTAACTCACAGCCAGAGGTGAGTGATGTCATGTGAAAACATCGGTTTCGTGTTTCAAGCTTGGTGCTGTGAAGCTGAAGGAAATTTCTTCCTGAGACTCTCGCGTAAGTCTCCAACAGAAGCTACGTCTGAAAGTGTTTGGACGACCGTATATCGTCAGTGGTCTACCGCAAAGAGATAATTAATACGCCTTTGGAAATAATAAAGTGTAAGAGCCCGTTTTAGAATACCTGGCATTATTTTCGTCTCTGGCCTAGTTTTTTTGTAATATATTTATATTAGATAATTATTAAGAAAATATCGCTATAGGGACGCCCTAAGGGTATATTATTTCAGTAAATTAACAGGCACAGTGATTTATTATAGTCACACAGTGAATTTTATAACCATCCAGAATAATATTGACATACTAAGGCAATATTTTTTGAAGGGCCACTTCAGCCTCTCTGTTGATTCAGGATACTGTAGAGTTTCGTACAGAATTATTTATAAGAGCGTAGTTCATGGATGTAGAGATATGGGCGCCTTTTCAAATGCATATTTGTTAACATCAACTTGTTAATTACATTGAAGAAAAAGTATAAAAGAGAAATTTTATCATCAGAATTATCACCTTAAATCATCATGCTTACCTGGGATCATAATGGCAGAAACTTGTACTAGTAATTATTTAATAGCGCAACCTTAAGATACGCTCTACCGACAGAAAGCACATGTAAAAATCAAGTTTATATATTTTTTTATAAACATGCAATTCTAACACAACACTGGACAACATGTCACAACTACCCTTCAATCATACAATTAAAAAAAATCAAAGAATGAAGAACTACTATCTGTTGTCAGAATCAGAAAATGAATAAGATGATAATAAGAATATGATTACTTTTAGAACTCAAATTTAGGATGTTCACTAAATATCCCATGATAGATAAACAACGAACACATGCAAATGAATATTAAGCTCGATCAAATGGTCCATGAAACTGCACTCCTGCATGTGCCATCGGCCAGCAACTCAGTCTTATAAAACAACGAAAACTCTCGATTGAGTGACCTTGAGCCTCACATCTGGTAATGATCAGGACCTCTGAGACTAAGCCACTTTGATGAATCAATGGCTGGAGAAGTTTGAAACAAAAGTTCATTATGAACATTTTGGTACACATTTACATATTATGCAGACACGAAGTCATGAATATCTGGTTGCAATCAAAGTCAAAGGTCCACCAAACCATGAGTTATGAAAGTTGGACAGCAACATCGGTCCAACAAGTAGATGTAGCCGTCATCAGGGGTGGACGATACTCTCCAGGACTGCAGGACATCCTCTTCATCCACACATAATTTGGTTCCGCAAGACAATAGCTGCAACTATGTACTTATTTCAGTAAACTTTTTTTTACAACAAGTCTCCATTTAGTACTCTCTCAATTCATGTTCACACCATACATTCCAAGTAAAAACAAAAACTCTGCCTGGTTACCTTCACGATATCTGCCCTTCTTCCAAAATAAATATTGTTCTCCGTGTAATATAAATTGCACAGATTATAGGTAATCTTATAACAATTTAACGAAATACTTTATATGGAAATTTTAGTAATACGCTCAATGATGATTTAGTTTAACATGTGAACCATTTTATGATCAAATGAATACCAAGCGGAATGATAAGTAAGAACCAATTGTAAGGGAACTCCTTACAATACTTACGATGTTGTTGCACGAAAAAAAAAAAAATTATCACCACAGGAGATTAGAGAAAATTCAGTATGTTGTTCTGGAAGGTATGACTAATCACAGATTTTGCAGTTTTATAAATTTCTTCTGTCCCAAACAGTAAAACTGCTGGTGTAACAATAACTGCATTGTGAAAGGATTTTTTTTTTGCGGAAATTAGCTATTAAAATAAGAAAACGCAGTTCACAATGGAAAAAAAAAAAAAAAAACAAAGCTGATTCTGTACTTCGTATTTTCTGTAGCTTCGAGTGTTAAAACCGAATACTACCGAAGTTAGACGAGCGTTCTTCACCCTTGTTACACGAACACGATCATTTTTGCAGCAGTTTGGAGATTCAAGAACCGCAATATTTTTATCTTCAATTATTTTAAGAGAAAGTAGCATTAGAAATATATTGAGTAATGCAGTAAGCAAAAAATTTTCCTTAGGTCACTTTAATGCATAAATAGTTTTCGTCTCAAGATACTAGTACCTCCAAAATGGAATAGAAAAAAAAAAGTAATTTTTACCGCTATATGTTTTTTTTTTTCATGTGAAACCCCCTCTTTTAAACAGAAATGTTTACAATTTTCTATCTTTATAGACATAGCAAACACCCACCTAACGAAAATGTCAAGGTATTTTCGTTCAAGGATTTCATAAACCATGAAGACAGTAAAATAACATAATCAGATAATTCACGGGGAGTTCTGTAAATATACAAAAACCTCCGTAGAAATCCACTATCTGCTATTGATAATGTGTGTGTATTTCATACAACTCCTAGCTGTGTTTTGTTTGGAAAGAAGATATTTAGAATGCTAAATGGTGTTAAAATTCTATGTTAAACTAAAATATTGGGATCAAAATCTAGGACGTTTCTTGAAATATATTAAACAAATCAAGGAAATAATACACTAAATTTACACAGCAAGGAGTAGTATAAAGAACACCAATATTATCAATGACTTTTCCAGCTACTGGAAATGTTCCATAACCAATGTCATTCGGATTGCAGTTATTTATACTTTTACATCTATATAATCTGCATTACGTGACTGGTAAATGAGAGTAACTTCAAAAAATGCTTTTAGATTTTTAAGACCTCAGCTGTTAAAAACTGCCCAAATATTTTTCGCCTTGTGCTGAATGAGCTGTTTTAATCATTAAAATGCTGGGGGGCTACCCACCGAAACTTCAGTTATTTACCTGCTACCGTATGGAAAATCGATAGTATGCGCTGTAAATAATTGTATAAATATCACTTAAATAACTGTATGACTGAACTGTTAATTATTTCTTATTCACATCGGCGTGCCATGATGAAAACAATTGACTTATTTGGTGAAATTATGTCATTCTACTCATCACCATCATTGGCTAGCTGTGATTCAGTTGAGTGCTAAGTTGATTAAGTACGTGCGCATATTTCATTCAAATACCATCACATATATAACAGGACATAAAAACCGTCGTATATATTTAAGTGATGAAGTATATATATATTTTTAATATAGTACAATTATTACTGATGCTCATATAAGATCTGGGAAACTCTAGCAAACCAATAAATGTACATTATGAAAAATTGTTCGTAAGTTTACCACAACAGTAATACATACAGTGAGAAAGTGCGAACGGTAAATTATTTCTGCATACATTTTTGATAGCGTCACAAGGTTTTGTTCAGGAGAGAGTCAAATGAGTAGGGAAGTTCCCAACCTTGTATAGTAGTAATGTTCATTCCTATATTTTCAGCCTGATTCGTGGTATAATTTCCATCAATGTCTGCGCTGAAAGCTTCCATTACAGTTCAGGAAGTTTACAAGGAAAATTTTTACAGTGATATATCCGTGCGAGTTTTGTTTCCGAGAGAAGAGAATATTTCGTTATAGCGTTCCCGAGCTTCACTCTGGCGTGATCCTCCAAATGTTCGTTTGAAGGAGGGTCCGCGGAAAGTTTTATCGCAACAACACGCAGGAAACAATTTTTTTTTTTTTTTTTGGTTAGGGGGTGGGGTCGTGGTTAGCTTGTTACACAACAATTGTTCAGCCACAACATCTCCTCGCCGGAGTAGCGCGAACGGGACTTGCAACCTTCCCACCATGTCTAAATAAGGACGCAGTGGGTTGTCTCGCCCTCCCTCGGCCATTGCAGAAAGGTTGCGAACTTTCCTTTGAGCGCGAGACACGAGGCGCTGCTGTAAGCAGATTTCAGCGGCAGCTCTGCCCTCGACTATAACCCTCGCACCCCCTCACACTACCATCGACGACGCGAGGAACCCCCCCCCCCCCCTCTCGCCCAACAAAGAAACATGAATAACGCGTACGTGCACGTATCCCAGGATTGTTTTCTGCGAAACACAAACAATACGCTCCGCGCGCTCGCGAGAAACAGGCCGTGGGAGAGGGTGGAATGGTCTAGAATTTAAAAAAAGAACGACGTAGCGAAATATTTTAAAAAGTGCTGGCAGCCGCGACGGAGTTGGAATTCACGAAGCCGTCAACAACCTTACCCCGGTATTGTTCCCGACTGGGCGAGCGAACCAGATATTCATGCGGGGGCAGGAATTTATATTTTGTTTCCCGTGTTTCTGCACGGGTGGGAGGAAAAAAAAAATTGCGGAACCCTTCCAGAACGGGTTCGGAAGAGGGGTGAAAGTTGCGACTGTAATAAACTTTGTTTGCTTCCACATTGTTTGTACGAGCACAATGTAGAGCTGGAAGAGAGTTGGTTCCTGCTGATTTGTTAGCTGCTATTCGGAAGTCCCTCTCCCTTCTCGTATGCCTGGTATGTATCCCCCCTCCCCCTTCACGGCCCTATATGAAGTTGCGCGCAGGCTCTGTGCCTGTGCGTATCAGACGGACTTGGTAACAGGGGTACTAGTTAGGTGGTGAGGGGTGAGAAGGTAGGCCCGAGATCCCTGGAGCACTCGCAACCTTCCCTCCTATACAACCCCTTTCCCGGCAAATCCGTCGATGAAATATTGAGTGACGTCCCGCGCCGCCGATGATGACTGCTCCATGTTTCATCGCACCACGCGAGAGTTAACTCGCTGCTCGGACCGCCTGATATACCCGCCATGCCTGGCGCCACTTTGCTCCAGGTCCCCCCCCCCCCTTCCCCTTGTTAACCTCACCAGACACCTTCCTCGACTCCTGCAAGCTGAGAGATGGTGGTCAGCTCAATCGACGTCCCCACAACTCCCGCCGATCTTCGCGAAAATTTCCGATCGCCGCGACGCTCCAGTGAAAAATAATAGATCTCACTAAGATTACTCAGCAAGCAAGCTAGGTGCCGAAACGACCGTCGGTAAAAAAAATATATATATTAAAATAAAATAAACTTTTCGTGCCATTAATTACATTTTAGGTTTTTAGTATACACTCTAAAGCTGAATCAGTGAGAATTTCACTGTTTCAATTAGTCAAAAGTAGGCAACGGCCTAGATGTGAAAGATGCGCGAGTTCAATCCCGGCCACCTGCAGTTTTTTTTTTAATTTCGGTAAATTGCACAATATAAATAGTGAATTATCGTAAATATGCTTATTTAATGTAATTATTTTCCTGCTTTTAATAGAAGCAATATTTAATTCGCCAGTGTAGTCAGCCGTCATTTATTCAATCAATGAAATTTTTCCACTGAAACGAGCAGTGGTTTTCCACTTATTCTAAGTGGAGCAATCTTCACTGATTATAGTAGTTGCATTTCACTGCGAATCAGTGGTTCCCCACTGATTCGAATTTAAAGTGTAGTATCAGTTATTTTTTCAAGTATTAGACATCTACCTGTTCATTATACACAGTCTCTGATTCCGTATTTTTACGATTAAAAGGAGCCACGTTGGTTGAGCGATTAGCACGCTCGCCTCCCACCAAGGCAAACTGGGTTCAATGCCCGGCCGGGTCATCCGATTTTCGCAAGTGGGAATCGTGCCGGACGATGCCGTTGGTCGGCTGGTTTTCTCGGGAATCTCCCATTTCACCCGCTCCCCCTCCCCCCAAATTCCGGCGCCGCTCCATATTCACTTCAATCACCCTCATCGGCTCTCAAGACTTCGCTGCTAAGAGCCGCCGAAGTTGCAACTTGCATTCTTTTAACACAATGGTGCCAGTTGCTACGGTATTGTTAGATTCCATATTTGAAAGCATTTATAGATTGTAATTTAATGATGTCCTAATTTTTAATGTACTCTCGGATATATTATTTTCACATTTTGGAGAAAATTTGATTCTGTATCTGAATTACGGCTTATCGAATCACATTGTAGTAAATTATGCTTCCAAACAAAACCAAGAAGTTAACTAATTGATTACCACAATGCAGAGGGAAAATGTGTTCCAAATGCGTTTTCGTATTAGTCGTTAAATGTGTATTTCCCTATAATTATAGTTATTATTTTATTGATCGTAAACATCGTAAGGATTTTCAAGCAAATTACTAGGGAAATCCACAAATACAACCTAAAACAGTGCACAAATTCGCGTCTCAAGTAACCTGCGGATATCAATTACGTAAGACGAAATTTTCGTGTTTCTCGATACTAGTTTCAGTGACTATTAATAAGCATGGTCTCAAGAATCGACTACTGAATAATTAAAACTAAGTTTCAAGTCACGAAATCGTGAAAACTCACTAAGCTGAGTACTGCTTCTTCGCGAGTCTCAGAACAAATTTCAAGATGTGTTTATTCAACAAAATTTGTTCTGTAAACTAGTATCAAATGCTGATACGCGACTCATCGCTGATCGTGGTAAAATTGGCACTTTTGAAAACCCTGCTTAAGATCTTCTTGTATACACGTTATGTATTCTTCCGCCTATTGTAAAATTGATATTGACATGCGCCTCATTACTTTAGTCACGCGTCGGTCAAGTGAAACTGTGAAATTATTAGAAAAGTAAATATTTTTAAAATCTGCTTATTTTTTAACTTGGGTGCATTGAAAAAAAAAACAGAAAGTGTAAGAAATAATTTAAGTTATTAAAAATGGTTATCTAACACTTTTTATTTGACGTTTATATACTGAACTACTGTCCCTCCATCGTTACCAACTTTACTGGGTGCATGTCACTCAGTGCACTCGTTACAATTTATGTAGTTAGGGGCAGTGCCTTTTTTCTAACGTTGATTTTAAAAGTGCTTACTTTATCATGAACAGCCTGTATTAATATGGGTCTAAGTAGGCTACGAAATTCGTGTTTAAATTCGCATTTTGGGCTTGAGGCGATCGCCTACCTTGAGCTCTTTCGCGGGTCTGAAGAACAGAGAAGGTCTGGAGTGATAAGGGTGATGCAGGCACGCACGTACAACTGCTTCGTCTCCTCTGCAGTCTACAAGAAATCCTCATCATATACCACCGTACATTTTTTGACACATAACTTGTCATATTTAAAAATAACTTCCAACATGGCTGTTTTCTTGTTCGAATATACCTATCAAAATGCTTTTTACAAAAGGAATGCGGAAATAAAATTTTTGAAAGGGTTATAATCAATTTAATGCAAGTCACGCTTATAGAATCACTTAACTTTTGTAAAAATGTTAATATATAAGTATTTATTTAGCTTTTATGACGCTCACTCTGCTAAGAGTGCTGTAACATAGCTTACATAATATTTAACATGAATATACTTGAAACATGAAAAATTTAGCGAACACAGTGCGCGATTATTGGTTGATTTGTAGATAATTAAGTCATGAGAATTTATAAACGAGCATTATAACTGCCAGGGCTCCTAAAAAAAAATCGTTGACGCCACCATGAGAATAGAAATGTTGTACTGAAATAGACATCACGTACCAACATTCTCATAGTGGTAGAAGACATCCAACATTATATTGCGAGAAATAAAAAGGGCGTATATTGGGTGCTTCTTAATCATTCTTGTTGCTATAATTTTAAGATTACAATTAGGTTTCAGAATAAGTATACGTTTATTTATATTTGAATTATTGTATTGGATAGAAGTAATTCTATAAATTTAATATATGTATATCTGAAACGCGTTCTACTGCAATGCGTTGAGTGGATACATAAACGAACAAATGCCTATTGCAAATACAGTTTTAACGATTTAATAATCTCGGAATATCGGGACTATAATGTTTGAAATTTGGTTGAGATTAAATCAGTTAGACTCTCGCTACTAATGCTCTGTTAATGGAAATACCGCTTCAGCCATCTTTACCAAGAAAAATAAACTGTATTCAGTCGAAAGTTATTTGCAAGATCCTGTAACTTAGGCTTTCGTAACTGGTAATCTCGTAACTACATAGACCTAGCTCCATGACTATTACATCGTTGGTTAGTTTCATTAAGCCTACGTCAATACTGTCCCTCATCTAATTTTTTTTTTTTTTTGCTGTATGAAAATTCGCACTGTTGTTGCTTGAACTTCAAGTTTGCAACTTCTAGGCCTAAACCTACACTTTACTTCATCATAATGGCTTTAAAATATTTCGCTATTATCTGAAAACATAATGGGCAGTGACGAAAAAAGATGACTCATAATTCACTAGTTATTTGCATATTTTAGAAGATGTCTACATAGTACAGCTATCGAAGATTTTTTTTTTTTTTTTTTAGCGCATGATAATACTGAACATAGTTTCTATATGGAACTAAGAACCTTTAATATTTCGAAGGCATATTCCAGTAAAAGATACAAAGTGCAACTTCGTAATTATTAAAGAAAAAGACAATTCTTCTAAATACGTGCTTTAGTTCGTACAGACTTATGTTGTTTTACGTTGTTCTCTAGTTTATAAGCTTAAAATTTCGGGATTTTTGAATCCATCTGCAGAAATTTTGTTTTGCATTCAGCGAAAAATTGAAACCAAATGATATCAAAAATGATTTTGTTCATTTTATGGCAAAATTGACAGTGTTGAAATCAAGGTTGAAGTCGTACTGCACTCACTCCATATGTTTATATATATTTTTAGTATCATTTTAGGCTTCACACTAAAAAAAATTGTGGTTCTTACAAAATATTTTGTTAAAGTAGACCCTTACAGTTTGTGACATTGATAACATAGTTTTTTTCATCACAAAAACTGTTTACCAGGCCACTTCCAACATACAGTTTACCAGGTCGAATTCAACATGCAATTTACCAACTGGAATTCGACAGCTAATTTACCAGTAGAATTCAACAAGCAATTTACCACGTGGATTTCAAAAAACTATTTACCTGGCGTATTTCTGGAAACAATTTACTAGGTGTAATTCAGCAATTTGCCAGGTAGATTTTAAAAAACTATTTAACGAGTAGTTTCAAACGAAAGATTTGCCATGTAGATTTTAACAAACGCATGTCTATTTCAACAACTTTCCAGGTGGACTCCAACAAACCATTTACCAGGTAGATTTCAACTAACAGTTTACCAGGTGAAATTCAGCAAATAGTGGTCCATATCGAATTCAACAAACAATTGTCTAGGTTGATTTCAACAAATAATTCATCAGAAGTATTAAAACAAACAATATGCCAGGTGTATTTCAACAATTATCTGGGGTCTCTGGTGACTGAGCTGGCTTGAGCATAAGGTGAAACACATATAGCCGGCTCTTTTGCCCCACATACGTGACTCTGGAAAAAGGTATGTGAGATGTTTTTTATTGAAATACTTGTTATTAATTATAATAATATAATCACAATACCGTCTAATGTTAAATGGTAAAAAAAATTGGGTTTCACTGTTTTGGGGACACGGCCGTTTGTTTTGCGTGAATACGTCTACTCTGACGCGCTCGGACGCCTTGATGTTTATATTTACGTTCCCGGTACCGCTTCACTACACCATACGGGGTTTTATAGGTATCGATGGATTGCTTTTGAGATGTTCTTTTCAACCGTATACGTATACGATTTCTGTATTTTGGCTCGGCTTTTTGACTCGCATAGGGCGAAATTATGTTAAGTTTTCTTAGTTTTTTAATTAGACTCATACAATTTCACCATAACCACCCCACACAAAGGTTTTTACACACGCAATCGATTGATCTTGACGAGATCTGCCGGTTGAAACTTAAAAGAACGTCGCAGCTTCTCCTAGTCAAAAGTTACACTACGCGGGAGTCATGATACGCGGCGAAACGAAATCAAAATTGCGGCGCTCCCCCCCCCCCCCCGATGATGATTCACAGTCCTCACTCAACGTAATATATCCTTTGATTCTTTGGAAGTCGAGTGGTGTAATTGAATTTTGAATGTAGACGATAGACTCGGAGCTGCAATGCCAAATTGTATCCCCCAATTTTGTTATCATCAGATTTTTCTGTATTGCCTCCCACTATGGTTGCAAATTGAAAGACGTATTCACGTCAAAATGTTATCAAATAAAGAGTAATTTCTGGAGTATACGATTTCCGTTGAGGGGTTCTGCCTGACGCCCCCTACCCTCCCCCCCCCCCCTCGTAGTGACCACGGACGACCACGCACACAGCCAGCACGTGCTGACGGCTAGAAGCGTCAAGGGGTGCGTGCCGTCGATGGAAGGGGGAGGGGCAGCGGGGGTGCAGACGATGGATGGCGGGTCTCCAGTTTTCCGGGCAGGGACTCGCCCCATTTTTCTCGGCATGATTGCGCGCGCGCGAGACGGACTCATTCGTTATGCTATACTCCTGAGTTTTGAAGTCATTAATTTGGGAGGGCCCGGGTACTAATTACGTCGTAAAGTGTCACTCCTGTAACTTCACGCCGCGAGGCTCATTTATCACCGGCAACAGTTTCCCTGAGGGTGAAGGGGGTGGGAGGGGGGAGGGAAGTCAAATGAGCGGGATGGAGAAAAATTGGTACGGCGGGAGGGGGGTAGAGAAGGACGGTGCGAAGAGGGAGGGTAGTTCAGGACCAGCAACACGCGATCCCGCAGCTGAAAGGAACGAGGTTTGAGCCAAGGGGGATGGGGCAGCAGTGTTGCCAGATGCACGAGAATTTCTGCACAAGCACGAGTACTTTCGATTTATGTACCATGAATAGGTAGCTTTGGTTACTCTACGATATTATAAGCGGAATTTTCCTGTATTGATAATATAGGCTGTTCACGATAAAATGAGCACTTTTGAAAGCCCTGCTTAAGATCTGCTTGTACATATTATGTGTTCTTCCGCCGTATGTAAAATTAGCATTGCTATGTGCTTCATCACTTTATTCATGCGTCGGTCAAGTTAAACTGTGAAATTATTATAAAAGTAAATATTGTACAAATATACTCATTTATACACTTCGTTGCATAAAAAAGCGAGAGAAATCATTTAAGTTACCCAAAATGGTTACTTAACACTTTTTGTTTGATGTTAATATATGGAACTACTTTCTCCTCTACCGTTACCAACTTTGCTGGACACATGTCACTCAGTGCGCCCGTTAAAATAAATGCATTCAGGGGCAGTGACTTTGTCTAAGGTTGATTTCAAAAATGCTCACTTTATCGCGAACAGCCTTTATTTGGGGGAATACGATTTTCCCATCGTGTCTGCGTATGTAACTATAAATACGGATTTAATGCTGAATATAAAGTCTTTATTCGTCTGTCAAACTGACTCAGCGTTCGCGCGCGCACACATACACACATACACACATATACACACACATATACACACACAAACACATTATTTTTTACTTAAACGTTAACTTCCGAGTACGGTGGAATATACACACTGTGTTTATTACTTACATATCAATATTTATTTTAAAAGCTGTTGAAGGACAAAATTTGGCTGAAATCAAAAAGTAACTAGGGCCTCAAAAATAATCACTTTACCGTAAACAGCCTATACTTAGAGACAGGTGTTTTTCGCGAAACGATTTCAAGACCAGTTGCACTCCAAAACACTTTTGTTCATATGCACTTTCGTGGTTGGATGATTCAAAATGTCACGTGCCTCAAGTGTGTGTCCGTGAATCATGGATGTTCAGTATCAGAGTACTTTATTCTGATTGGCCCAGTCAAATATGAATACGTCTTCTCGCGTAGACAGGTAGCCAATAACCGAAGGAAGTTATGCTTGTGGACGTAGGATATTGAAGTCTAATATAGTCATAAACAATTTCGCGAAACACACCTGTACTGTATATGGGTGTAAATAAAGGATACTCGTAAACAGCTTTAGTTATACGGTGGCGCGATATCTTGCCTGAAGGAGGTGGTGGGTTCAAGCCCCCCGCTGGTGTCAGTTCAATTTTTCAAATAGATTTCCCATTCTTATTCCAGGAAAGTGTCGGCGCAATTTTTAATGTGAACCTTACCGGAATTTTACGAAGATTCTGCTCAAGATTCTGGCTGATCTCATGAATTAGGGGAAACAAATACTTAAAAATGTTAATGAGTAATCGTAGCAACAATATAGCACAGCTGTATTGCAAACGCACTTTCATCACTGGGTGGCGCAGTTGGTTGGTGCCGCCGGCCTGGGGTGCCAGAGGTTCTGGGTTCGAATTCCAGGTAAGGCATGGGTGTTAGTTTAAGTTAGGCCATGAGTTAGTTTGTAAGCCGTCCCCTGATAAGCCTTAAGGCGTAACAGCGGGGGGCGTTAACAAGATATATATAATATAATTATTAGGTGTCTGCCCACCAATCACGGATGTTCAGTGAGTGAGTGAAGATATTTGGGCGGCTCTTAACAGCGAGGTCTTGAGAGCCGATGAGAGTTATTGAAGTGAATATGGAGCGGCACCGGAATGAGGGGGCGGGGGAAACGGGAGATGACCGAGAAAACCCGCCGACCAGTGGCATTGTCCGGCACGATTCCCACTTGCGAAAATCCGGTTACCCGGCCGGGGATTGAACCCGGTTCGTTGTTGGTGGGAGGCGAGCGTGCTAATCGCTCAGCCACCGCGTCCCGGAGGACGTTCAGGGCTGAGTAACTTGATTCTGATTTGCCTAATTAGGTAGAAAATGTCTTCTCACAAAGTAATGCAGACAAATGAAAAATGAATGATGCCCGCTGGGATGGTTCCTGAATACACACCGCTGCTGATTCCTTCCCAATTCCCGAATGAATGGAATTCCCTTACAAAGGCATTGTTGCTATTCATGAGCACTCTAAACACAAATATATATATATACATATAATAAATAAATGCATTAATTATCTGCTCATAACTATTTTCATGAGAATACAGGCTGCCCTAAGTTTTCGGTTATAAAGAATGTTCACGATAAAGTGAGCACTTTGGAAATCAACCTTTGAAAAATGTCACTGTTCCTATCTGCGAATATTTTATCGGGAATACTGACTGGAATGCATTCAGTTAGCTTGGTGACGACAGTGGGACAGAATTGCCATATTTTAAGGTTGAATTAAAAATGTTAGATGAGTGTAAAAATGAGCGAATTTGTAAAATAATAACTTTTCTAATAATTTTACAAACACTCGAGTACAAACACAAGAATAACGTTCTGAGACCCATGGAAATGTTAATTTTACCTGTTGTTGATTAATACACACAGTTCATACACGCATATTTTAAGCAGGGCTTTCAAAAGTGCTCAGTTTACCGCGAGGAGCCTTCGTACGAAAATACAAAAAATAATTTATGTTGAGAGTACGAGTATTTCGGTGTGATGTATGATATTGATGGTTTACTGGTACGAGAGGGAGTGAAGTGTGTTTCGGCAACAGTGAGGAAGATGGGAGGGGGAGCGAATAAGGGAAGTAAACAAGGGAAGGAGGAAGATGGCAGGAGAGGCTCGGTGGTTGCGAAGGCAAATTACCGCCGGCTAATGCAGGCTGAGCGGAGGTAAACAGCGCTCAAACCGCCCGCAGATAAAAAGCCGGCCGCAATAACGAGCGCTAGGCAGGCCGCTGCGAGCTTATTTTGCGATGTCACTGCTCCCGACTCGGCGATAGGCGATAGGGATGTTTTAAAAAAAGCGACGAATTGGAATGACGATAATATCAACGATACATCGATATAAACCGTCTATATAATTCAAAGATATTTAATCGAAGTCGATATTTTTTCCAATTATCGAAAGCAAATATTTTAGAAACGCTCTTTTAATACCTATGTTTTAATAGAAAAATTGAATTTAAAAATTACTCTGTTTACTTTGGTAATATGCACCATAAACAGGAGCCCCATATTTTTGCAATACTTTGTGTCCTCAATACCATATTTTATATTAGTCCTTTAATGCATAAAATATTGGATTCCGATGCACCGAAAATTGATATTTCATTTCGATATATCGTTTTGTAAATGAATACTTTTATCAATAATATCGTTATATTTTTTCCGGTATCAATATCGCTACTCTGCAACGTGCCCACGTCACATACCGACAAGGTTTCCACATCCTTTCTGGCGTCAGTAGGTCTTAAAAATCAGACTGGCACACAGGGTGCCAAGATGGAAAGGTCAATGTAACGTTTGCAGGGTGATCAATTACGACACAAAATCTTCCTGACTATAGGCTGTTCACGGTGAAATGAGTTCTTTTGAAGCCCTGCATACAATCTACTTGCATGACCGTTGGGTATTCTTCCACCTCATGTAAAATTTGCACAGCATGGGCCTTATCACTTTATTCATGCGTCGGTCGAGTGAAACTGCAAAATTATTAGAAAAGTAAATATTTTACGAATCTGCTCATTTTTACACTTCGCTGCATAAAGAAAAACAGAATGCGAAAGAAATAATTTAAGTGATTACAAATGGTTGCCTAACACTTTCGATTCTACGTTAAGATCTGGAACTACTTCCCCTACCAACGTTACCAACATTACTTGGCGCCATGTCACGCAGCGCGCCCGTTGAAATACAGGATATGCAGAAGGGAGCTGTGACTTTTTTCTAAGGTTGATTTCAGAAACTCTCGCTCTGTCGTAACCGCCTTTAATGATTGTTCGATCGGGTACACGACTGCCATGCGAGAATGACATTGATGTGGCGCCGGGCATGCCCTTTTGAGGGCGGACCCGCGGCAAATGGCGACAATTTCGCGCGTGGGAGTAAACTTGCAACGTCAATACGATAGCGCGCTCGTTTCGTTTCCAAACGAAATATATCGTCTAGATATGTCGATCTAAGCCATAAAAGCAAAGCAACAATTTCGTTATTTCCATTTCATTCCCATATTGAAAAAAAAAAATTCCGCTAACGCAGACTAACTCATGTAAAATCCCACAGCCTTGTCCTTGACACAGTCGCATACCGATTTTTTTTCTCGAGATATCGACATCGCAGTCAGCATCCGACATCGACACCGACATGCTTATTCTGTCGCATGATAAACGGACCCAAATATAGCAGATAACGATGAAAATGCTTGAAGGTACTTTTATTTACATTTGACTCGAAATATTGTCAATTGTGCTGAATATATTAAGTAATATGTACAGTAAAACAGTGAGACGTAATTAACTGAAGTCCAACTGAATATAGCCGATATTGCTATAATGTTAGGTTGCGTTTCTGGAAAACGCAAAGTGGTGTAAATAAATTTTGTAGAAGTTATGTTGTCCCGTAAAAACAGCACTACATCACGTGGTTAGGTTCCCAGGCCACCCCAACTTACCAATAATTGTATTTTTATAAACCTGCTCTGCTATGTAGAAAAATGCAGGGACATAATTTGTTGCAACTTAGATACAGACAAAGAACTGTTCTTAAGTAATTGTGTTACTTGAAATTATAACTATTTAAGACAATTCCTACATGAGAAGACATAGGGAAAGGAGGAAGCAAGTTATGACAAGACAATAGTACTCTTATAACGAAAAATGACCACCTCCTTGACGTAGTGGGTAACCTTGATGAATCTCACCTTGAAGATCTGGGTTCGATTTTCGGAACCTCCTCTTTGCTGTGATTGAATGGGCAGGCTGCCAAAAAATGGCAGTTAAACAAGGAAAATTTGAGTTCATTATAATTTGGCAAAACTTCCTCTGCTTGTTTTTCTTTGTGTAATGCAGAGGAGATTTAAAACAGCGATTGATCATTAATGGTTTGCTTAGCATATTTCCAATACATCATTACATATAGCATAATGTTTGGGGGGGGCGCTTGGGGAACTCAACTATTAGTAAAAGTTCCTTCCGTATGCAGAAGAGGGTATTAAGAATAGTAGGTGGGAAAAATAAGTCCCAATTTTGGAGATTTATCTTCAAAAGTTCGGAAATATTGAGAGTGAATATCTTTACTCGGGTCCATGTCAAAACATAAGTAATTTCAGAAAAATTAACGATTTCACGTGCGTAACATAATGAGTAAATTTTTTCATACACGACACACCTGTAAAATTAATTCTGCAAAAAAATAATGCACTCTTGTACTCTGCTTTTCAACAAACTTCCGAAACACATGCAAGACATGTGTTCCCCCCCCCCCCCCAAGCGTACATATAGTGAGGAAACGAATTCATTATTAACTTCGATGGATGATAAGCGTTTTAAATTAAAGCGAAGTGTGACAAAGTCCGACATTAATGAGGATTTTAGAGATATGGTATCAACAATTTGGTCTTAACTTAAACAATGCATGTTGCTTGTTAAGCATGTGGATATTTTCATCGACAAGTTGCTGAGTTCGTATTTATTCGCGATGACGATCAGCTCTTCAAAATAACGCTCGCAAATAGATTAAATAAACTAAATAATGAAACTCAGATATGAGCCTGTTGGGTTTACTACCGATTCTTTCTGTGATGAATTATGCTATTGAATTGTCCTGTTCACTACTATGTTCAGGCAAAAAAAATATTTCTTCTTGGTGGCCATCTTCCAGAATTGTAAACTTAATGCGTAATATATAGGAGTGTCAGTGGAAGCATAAAAAACGTAATTTTTCATCCATGTATTGGTGTAAGGCGTTCAGGTTAGGACCCAGTCTTTCACGCTTTAGCTTGTACCTGCACCATGATACGAAGTTGTATGTTTAACGTTGCATAATTTTTCGCCATAAAGTATAACTGGTATTGTAATCAACCAATATGTATCCTTTTATAATTTTAAATAACTGGGGAATATTTATGGCAACCAAGGTTGCTGAGTTCAATTTCATAAACTCTTATCAAAAAATTAATTATTTGGAAAGAATGGAAGTTTAGGGGTTTTTCCTTACAGTTTATCATTATAAAATTATATTTACGTCCTTGCGTTCTATTAAAAAGTACCAGTAAGCATATAACACCAATCGACCTATTTTAAAAATACGTACCCCATTATAAATATAATATTTCTACTAATTTTTTTTTTGTTTTGTTATATCTCGAAAACCACGGACCCTGCAAAATTTCCCTTAACAAAAAAAGTTTCCTGCCTTTTGAAAAACAGGTACGGTGTTCAGCTGTAACTTTTTCATTTCGACTATAGTTAATGTATTGATAATAAAGCTCAATGTTTTTTTTTACAAGCCCCAAAATTTAACCACATATATCACCCATGGCACTGTTGTTGATAAAGTGTACTAGGGTAGGTACAAAGGTATTACTTGGCACAGACACATCATAACTTGACTTTATCCTACCATCAGCGTGTTTTGTGGAACTTTTTAAGTACAGGAGTGATATTTGGCAGACAAAATGATCATAGTTCATTTAAAAAGTTTTTAGCAACTTGCTTATAATTTACCAACCGTTGAGTACACAGGCGTGGTAGCTGATAAACGTCCGCTAAACCCAAGTCCCATGTTCAGTTCAGTTTAGCGCAAGATAACCATAAGGGTCATTTATAAGAATATCTCAGTGACATCTGACGACAGTTGTAATTTTATTGTTAGCTAGTTCTGAGTAAATTATTTTCACATGTTTGAAAATATTCCTGATTATTTACTGCTGAAGATGCCACGGAATGTTTTCATGCGAAATACATTAGTCTTAATTGATTTATAAGAAACAAGAAATTTATCAAGTCAATATTTAGCATTATGTTACCAATATAGTATAAAGCCTTCTTTTATACACATTTACTTCTGAGTAAATTAGATGAAGTGGGCACTACTCTAAGACAGATAAATGAAACATCTGTGATAAAAAAAAATTTTGTTGCCGTCATTTTGAAAATAAGTGTTGGATCATCTTAAGACATGTCACTTACATGGTATACCGTAGTAATTCTTGTCTAACAAATTTGGTAGTAATCGGTTGATTGTTTCCCGATATACGACACAAAAAAAATATTTTTTCATGCAGCGTTAACTTACAAAATGGTGGACAAAAACTTTATTCTTTAGCTTATTTGATGATTATAGTTTATACTTTCAAATGACCACGTTTGGTCAAGATAAGTCAAACGGTGTATAGCAAATTAACATAAACTATTGACATAGCCACCATATTAAAAATGATAGTCTTATTCATTTAAGTCGCATATGTTAAAATGGCATACCGTAATATTAATAATCTGCCAGCATAAAAACGTTTGTTTGAAATTGGTTACATCGTTTCGTATAGGCATATAGTATCGTAATAAAATTGTTATACGGCCACCATTTTTAAATAAGTGCGTGACCACTTAGAACACATTATTTTACATGACGCACTATAGTATTTCTGGTTTATAGGCTGTTCACGGTAAAGTGAGCACTTTTTATGGCCCTGCTAAATTATTTCTTTTAAATTAGTTTCCACCTTTCCGCTACTTTTTAATGTAATCATTGCAATACGACTAATAAACACAACATATACATTTCATCACTCTCAAAAGTTAAAGTCTGAGTCTGCAATAAAACATATTTATTAGGGATTAATGCCTTTTGGGAGGGCCTTAAAAAGTGCTCACTTTACCGTGAACAGCCTATACCAAAATATGGTAGGTATCAGTTAACTGTTTCCTGAGCTTTAATTAAGAAATGTATTTTTTCATGAGGTACTAAAGCACAAAAGTGTTTAAAAGAAGTAATGCGATAGCATTCTTTATGCTTGTAGTTGATTCTTCCACCATACCAAGCTAAGTGGAAATTGGCCGGACAGTATGTATATTCTAAATTAACCTTAATTATTTATACGGTAACATGGCCTAGCATTGTTTTAGATACGTGCAAACATTTTGGGAATCTATTGAGTAGTTTCCAAGATATAATAAAAGCTTAGTATCAAAATGGCCTTCAATTTAAAAATAAGTGTAGTGCGTGGTACAGATCTAAAAAAAAATCGGATTACGTTACTAAGTACTAGGTATAAATATACCTATTCTGGTGAAATTCTGTCCACTGGTTCAAAAGTTTTAGGAGGAGCGCCCACACAGACCCACCACACACATTACCCATAAACAAACGCACAGGAAGTTACCTTACAAGCCTATCTTTTCTCCTGAAAGTTGGCTAGAAACCAAAGGATCAAAATTATCCATTTTGATCGAGTGAAAACCGTACTTTACTGAATGATGACATATTTGGCATATTGTGATCATGATTTGAGCGCGATCGTGGTGATCATGGCGAGCGGGGTTGTGTCCAGAACTTGATATGTATGGTTCGTTCGGAAAGTAAGGTAAAACTGCATTAGAAATCAACTGATCACAGCTGATCGTGGAATAACTTTATCTTATGATCGTTCAGGAAGACGTACAGGATTATCAGAGAGTACACGAAGTTACGTCGTACAACCTTATTATGTTGGTATGCAAACATTTATCACAACTGAATGGATTACTGAACATATGTTGGAAAGTTGTGACAACACTGTCAGGCTTCCTCGCAAAAATACACAAAATGCTCCTTGTTTGTTTCTCGTGAATAAACGTATTCGGGATCAAAATGATGGAAAATTCTTAGATTTTGTAATTAGTGTGATCTGAAAAATATTTGAAATATGTATCGTTATGTGTTTGAAACATTGATAACAAACAGTACGTACAGTGCAAATGCATAATTACATCATAGTGATAACTGAAGTAAGTGATTACGATCATGTGCTAATAATTACTGCACGTTATATTGCTATTTTACAATTGTGCCACAGTTTGTCGGCGACACGATACTCTGCGACCGTCGCACACTGCCTATCGTCCGTCGACTTTACAATAGTGCGATATATGAGTTTACAGACATCTGTCGTCGTAAGTGGAAACCAAAATGAACGCAAACCGGTATAATTAGGCAAGCTTTTAAGTTTCCTTTATTTATTAAAATGGTGTTGTTAGTTTAGAGAGGTTTTTTTTAACACATGTGATTTCAAACTAAAGCAATGCGCAAAGAACGTCTGTTAAGTTTTCTATACGAAGATTGACAACTAGAATAAAATAGTTAACATCGGTTGTATGTACTCACATCTCTAAATGTTTCCAACTTATAGTATGGGGGCCGCGGTGGCTGAGCGGTTAGCCACGTCGCCTCCCACCAAGGCGAACCGGTTTCAAACCCCGGCCGGGCCATTCCCGGATTTTCGCGATTGGGTATCGTGACTGCTGGACGATGTCGCTGATCGGCGAGTTTTCCCGGGGATCTCCCATTTCCCCCACCCTTTCATTATGGCTCCGCTCCATACCCACTCAAATCTCCCAAATAGCTTCACTCCTTTCACTTATGGTATGGGCTACTGGTATTTAAGTATTCAAGTTCCTGTGTGAATTTGACTGTTGAAATAACACGCAATACGACTGTATTCAAATCCCCACACACGCAAACCTACGTCACTTATAAATACATGCTTTTTTTATTCTTCTTCTTCATTGCCGCATGCGACCATCTCTGCTGGTGCGTTAGAACAAGTTCTACCGCACACTGTCACTTCGCCATCGTCTGCTGGCGTGCTCCTGATTGACTCGTCACTTCTGTCGCACTGCTGCTGTCTCACCAACGCAATATTGTAAAGAGCACTATAAACGTAAAACACGAGCTTCGATAGATAGAGGGTTGATACGTTCGTGTACTGAGGAACTTGTACACAGAAGACGTTTCATAAAAAGTTGCGTCCTAATAGCACTTAGGGACAACATATTCTTAAAAGCTGTTCACGATAAAGTGAGCACTTTTCAAATCAACCATAGAAAAAAGTCACTAACCCGGCCTGCATATATTTCAATGGCCACACTGAGTGACATGTGCCCAGTCAAGTTGGTAAAGATGGATGGAAAGTAGTTCCATATGTTAACGTCGAATGAAAACTGAAATTATTTTTTTCCCTTTCTGTTTTTTTAATGTACCGGAGTGTAAAAAGGAGCAGATTTGCAAAATATTTACTTTTCTAATATTTCACAGTTTCACTTGACCGACGCATGAATAAAGTGATAAGGCCCATGGCTATGTCAATTTTACATAAGGCGGAAGAATACATAACATTCATACAAGTATATATCTTAAGCAGAGCTTTCACAAGTGCTCATTTTACCGTGAACAGCCAATACACAATTTTATTGCAATTTGTTCGGTGTTTAAAAAGTGTGGGGAGGGTGTGGGGGGGGGGGGCATACGTCCAGACAGACATTCATACGATACGACAGCTTAAGCCTATCTATCCAAGGAAAATAAGCTAAATAGTGGCAACATTTTAATATACTAATGGTTCGATCCATTTTCATGGCTCGGATAGACTACACAGAAAAATCGTTAAAATTGACGATCTGGCATGGAAGTGGCTCCCCGCCCACCCGTTATATTTCTCCTATGCGGTAAGAGGAGACGAAGTCACGTCCTATGCACCAAGGTTGGTGGATTTTAATGTTCACTTCCCATGCCAATTTTTTTTGTTGCATAGGAATTAAGGTGCATTTGCATGAACATAATACGCTTGTATATGTTAGAGTGACATCTTCTGCGTCGAAATCAACGAAAGATTATTTAAAATCAAATATTGCTGCTACCCCAACCTACCCCGGCTCAAAATCACCTTCCGTGGCGTTCTATCGAGTACGATGCATCGTATGCAGAACTTGTTCGAATTGCAATACATTCGATATAAAATCGATGTATTTCGCGCGGGTAAAAAAAAGGGGGAGCGGTTATAACGTCACCACGGCTAATCGCCTTTCCCCTCACGGCCTCTGTGGAGGTTCACGACATCATAAAAATCCCCGCTGTCGGGACTGTTATGGCAAAGGGAGCCAGAAGGTTTGGAGTTGGGGGGGGGGGTGAGGGGGGCAGCGAAGCAGTCGACAAAGGCGAGTGGAAGGGGGCGTCGCTAACCAGGCGGGGAAGCCCATCCTATCAAACTTTCATCGACGCGAGCTGCGGGCTCGACCCCAGTCGCGGTATATTTAAACCCACGGAAAAGCGGAAGGGGGGGGGGGGGGATATTCCGAGTCCGCGACCATACGTCACCAGCTCCACAGGATGAGGGGGAAGGTCGAAGGGGATGAAGTCACTGAGTCATTTGCCGGTTAATTTGTACCACGTGCCCTTGTGTTCCGAGGAGAAATACTAAAATAACGAGCCATTTCCTGTGAGCGCTCTCTCTTTCTTTAGTAGATACACCCTATGTCTTGGCACAGTTTTGAAAGCTGCAGATTGCCAACAAGCTGTGAAATGTAATAAAATATTCAACATCGAACAGCGTTCTGCGTCACCTGATTCTATAGCAAACATCTGCTGTGGCTGGTTCACAATTAATTTAATTCGGTTTTAATAAAAAATCTTCAAAATTTACCGTTCCCGTAACTGCATACATTAATGTTTGCCCTATTCGCGGTTTATTCGCACTTTTCGAATCAAACCTTTGAAAAAACGCCCCGTGAATTAAGTTTTGGTTTAAATATGCCATTTATCACTGGCGTTTTCTACTTGTGTTAACATAAAAGTACTTTATTTTGGTTAAATTGATATTTAACTTTTATTTTATCTATACATTATTATAATATTATGTATATTACTAGGGTCTAATATGAGTATCAGCAGAAAGAAAATAGATGTAATGGCTAGTAAGAAATAGTTCTTATGCAAGATATTATTACACTGAGAGAGCACCAATGTTTTCCCTTGTCCCTCTGGTGTAATTTTATAGACTTAGTTATGCTTAGTTTCCAGGAGGCGGAGGAATATCCTGTAAGTAGAACATTAGTAGGGCTTCAGGAAAGTTGGAAGTAATCGCGAATCGCTTGTAAGCAATTATTGATTAAAATCCAGAAGCAATGTTGACAGCGACTCGTGTAAATGTGTCATGATTAAATTATAACCGACATTAGTGGCATAGTAGTGGCATTATTATATCTCTAACAATTCCATTTTATCAGTTCAGTGAGTAGTCAATGAAATCAATATAGATTTTACATTTAGTTGAAGGCTATGCGACGGGCAGAAATGACTTAAGAGGTTTTCCGTAAGTGGTAAATTAATCGTGACGAAGTGAGTGGAACAGTTATCTGTTATCCAGGGGACTCTAGCTTGGTTCCAGTTCACATACTACGATCACACGTATATCACTGCGATGACGAACGATTTGCCATGGCATGCAATTCGAAAATGATCACGGTCTTCGTGAGATAACCTGTTCATCACGTAAGCACGTTTATCAAAGTATAATTACGTCACTATTACATGGACAGAGTCTCTCCTGCATACGACATAACTGTTAAGACGGCAGTAACGTGAGTGAACTACAGCAAAAACTAGCACCTATTCGTATACTTTCAAAACAAGTGTCCTCTAAAACGCATTTTTTTTAATGCTAAGCGAGACTTCAAGTTATTACTGACAACACTTGCCCCAAAAAAATACAACAATAGTTAACAATCACTACACTGAAGTAATGTATAAAACTCGGAATGTTTCAGATAAATGACAACGGCCTTTTCTTTATCATTTGGCGACAACTGCACATCTGCCAACATATCCCCGGTCGGTTCACTCCGGATTTTCGCAAGTGGTAATCGCGCAGGACGATGAAGCTGGTCGGCGGGTTTCCTCGGGGATCTCCCGTTTCCCCAGTAGATTGTGAATGAGCTCGCCTCACTTAAATCGGCAATTTCCCTTAAAAGTACAGGAGAAAACTAACATAACTATTTCCTGCTATTTTCATCGAAAGTACAAGAAAACATTTAAAAAACATAAAAGCCAAAATAAAGTAAATTTCTCGATTTCAAGCAAAGTTTTCATGTTTTCTAGAAACGCTAATTTATCAAGCGAGCAATCTAAATCAATAAAATTTAAGCCAAAATCAAGTAAAATAAGATAAAATCAAATGAAATAACTTATTATTCTTTACAGATTATATTTGAAGCTCTACTAACTTTTTAAAAACTTCTTCTATCTTCTCAAAGTCGTCACCTATTTCATGAAGTACATATTTATCGTCAGTTTTTTCTAAGAACAATAATTGTAAGTTTTGTAGATTTAGATGAAATTTGAAAACTAATTCTCTGAGTTCGTCAGAAGTATTATCAAATTTATAGAAAGGTGTATGTGAAAAATCACCACCTTTAAAAAAGTTTGTCATACTGTATGGTAACACAGGCATTTTCATTTTTATTTGTAAAGAAAGAAATGCATTAAGAGGAAAAGTAGATTGCACAAAATAAAAATGACATAAATAGTGCACAATTAAAAATGGTTACAAATCAAAATTTACCCTAGGAGATCAATCTCATTCTGGCTTAACAAAATTATTTTCTATTTAATTAAACAACTTATCTATAGATCTAAAAATTTGTATTAAACTATCGAAACATGTTGTTGTTTCCGTAACATTGTTTACATTCTCCATTTATTAATTTAAAAAATTACATATCTGCAGTAATATTTTCTTTCAAATAATCATAAGTTAGATTCTTTTATCTAATTAGACCAACAATACAGATTGTTTCTGCTTCAACAGCTTTGTTAAAATCGACACAAATTTTTTATGTTTGTGTTATCTTTAACAACGGTTGTTTTTCTATGTAAACAATCAATAACAAATAATGGTCTTCGCCCCAAAAATTAACAATAATTGATTTCACCTTGAGTGTTTACAGTTGCTTTATAATAAAGTTCATTATTTCTGTATAGAGTATCTAGTTTTGATTTGGAATTTCTAAAATCATTATAAGCAAGAAACATTTTATCACAAAGACCATTTCCAATATCTAGATCCCAATTTTCTTTAGGAAAAGTCTCATTTCTATCATTCTTAACATAAATATTTCTTACATTACAATGATCAAACATAGAAGCATATACATATTGTTTAACACAATTTTTTCTATGAGATTGAAAGCCTACAATTACAAGATCAGGCATATCATACAGTAAATTATTATTATACTCATCTTTTATATCAAAATAAAAAACAATTGTTCCTGCAAGAACTTCTTTTTCTAAAAATTGCCAATAATTAAAACTAATAGGTATTTTTGGATGTCTGTATAATTTTTCTTTAATTGCAATGGCTGTGTTAGATTCGCATTCAACAATTGGCCACATAATTTCTAATTTTTGAATAAGAATTTTACCTGGATCAGCATAAATCATCTGAACTGCACCACCTATGTTCTTAGTTTTATAAACATATACACTATTGTTATCAGATGAATTTCGAAAAAAAAGTAATTTTATAACAACCTTTCCAAAAAATTTCATTGTTATTTCGAGTAAAACCAAACAGATATCTCACTGGCTAGGTTATTTCATTTGTTTTTATCACGGTGAAAAGATTTTACATGATATTTATTATAAACACCAGTACTTTCTAAATAATTTTGCTCACTGGGAGATCTTAACAAATTATTCATCATCGTTGAAGTTAAACCTGGGTTAGCAACAGCCTCAATAATATGTCCAAGTTTTGAGATTTCTACTCTAGAAAACTGGAAAGGGAAAAGTTAGCACACACATCAATATTATCTAATGTTGCATATTTTGCCTCATCTCCTTCTATATCTCTCTTTAGTAGCATAAATTGCTCAAAAACATAAGTATAATTTGGGAAAGAAATTCCATCTCCTATAGGACTATGAAATTCAATTCTATTATTGTAAACATTTAAATTCCCCCTAGTTTGATCAGTTGGACGAAAATCTTGTCTTTCAAAACTCTCGATACTTGTATAACTCATTTATAAGTTGTGTGTGTGTGTATATATATATATATATATATATATATATATATATATATATATATATATATATATATATATATATATATATATATATATATATGTATATATATATATATATATATTCATCAGATGCGGTTTCTCGAGTTGAATTAGTCATTAATAAATACAAAAATTATAAAAAGAATCATGAAGCAGATTATGAAAAATAGGTCTCCAAATTTAGGTATAATACCTCTGAAAGACTCAACTATTAGTCTTGTAAAATATTTTTCTGGAGATATTTATAAGATTAAAGAAAAATATGGTTTTCGAGGAGGACATAATTTTTATATCGACGATACAAAAGTAAATATAGATGGTGATATTCTATTTGTCAAAGATAACGAAAATGAATTAACAGAAGGACTTTCTAAATTATTAACAAAAAATAGCGCAGAAGAACTTAAACGTAGTTAGTTACAATGTTAATAATCTTAAAAATTACACAGAAATTGTTTTATTAACCAATGCTGTATTTCGAAAAATATATTCCTAATAAAATAAGGAATTATCCAAGTTCAAGTGTTGGTTGGAAGTAAAATATCATAGTTAGACCAATTTATGAAAAATATATAAAACATTCAAGCTCAAGATCAATACCAAGCACATCAGGAAGAATGATTTCCCGTGAACTCCTAGATCAGGAGAAGGTATAAAAATAATTTAACAATTTGCCAAAAGACTATTTTGAATGGATAATGATAAAAAATTGGTTAATAGATTATTAGTTATTCATGATGAAAAAAATGATGGAAATAACAATTATTACAATGAAAAAGTAAACATAATGAATATGCAGAAGAATACATTTTCTGATTTTTTGTTAATAATCCAAAAGGAATTCCTTATCTTTATAAGAGTTTTAAATGTAATTCCATATTAATTTTGAAATTCTGAATATCGTGGGAAAAGTTTAATAAATTGGGCATAACATAATTTACCTTTGCCTGAAATGCATTTGCCAGGGTATAATTATTGTGGATCATTTACCAAATTGAATGAAAGGTTGGTGAGAGGCGACACAGGAATAAATAAATTATATGAAACATGTAAATTTCACGATATTGCTTATAAAGGCCATAAACATTTAGAATCTAGCCATGAAGCTGATAAAATTTTAGAAAAAGAAGCAAAAGAAATTGTGTATAAAAATACTCCAATCGGTGAAAAAATTGCTTCTGCAACTGTTGCTTCAATTATTTTTACAAAAAGAAAATTATGATGGGGAATTAAAATTTATTAATTACTTATTTTTTTTACTTATAATGAAATTAACAAATATAATATTCGATATACCCATTGATTAACTTAGAGATTTGGGTATATGTAAATTTGTACCAAAAGAACAACTTGAGAGAAAAATAAAAATTTAAAGAAGGCGAAAGTTTCAAATTAACTTTGTCAAAAGCAATAATAAAAAAAAATACTAAAAGAAAAATTTGGAAGTAGTTTACATCATGGAGGATTTTTTTTTACCATTTTTAGTTACAGTTTTAGCTGCACCAGGTGCTTTAGCTGGTGAAGCAAGCTCAATTTACAATTCTGTTGAACAAACTAGAAAAAATAAAAAAGAATTAGAAGAACAAAATAGACATAATTTCGCAATGGAAAGTAAATCAGGAAGTGGAATAGTTGCAAAAAAAAGGGGAGACCAAGAAAGTTTGAGTATATCACCTTTATCTAATTTCGATATTGAAAAATGTATAGAAATATTAAAAGTAAAAATTTTTAGAAATGTGTATATGTTTGACGAAATGCCAAAACCAATGCACAACAATGAATGTGCTGTGGTTAATTTTGCCATTTCATCAAATCCTAGTACTCATTGGGTTTGTTATTTTAAAGAAAATAATTATGTTTACTGTTTCGATTCATTTGGAGGTAATATTCTTACTAATTTAACTAATTACTTCAAAAAGAGAAATGTTTACTACAATGATAATCGAATTCAGAATTTTAATTCAGTTATCTGAGGACATTTATGTTTAATTCTGTTACGTCTTTTTTGAGAGATTTTAAGTCTCATTATATAAATTCATTATTATTAAATGACAAGTATGTTTGGGAAACAATTAATCAAACCTTTAAATGAAAACTCTTACATTAATACTAATTAATTAATAACATATGTAGATTCAAAATACAATATTATTGTTTCTGCTTTACAAAATCAAATTAGTAAGTTTTTGTTTGTACAAAAGATTATGTTTCTTTCAAAATAATAGAATTAATAATATATCTGATCCCATATATCGTAAAGATGCAGTCAATAAAAGATTGTTTGATAAATAAATATCTGAAAAATTACAAAATTTAAACCAATCAGTTTCGAATTATTGTGATTCACTTGTTAATTCAAAAGTTGAAAAATGTAAGGAAGAAAAGTCTCATATTTTATTTACCAGCGAAAGGGGATAAAAAAAATAATATTTTTCACCTATATAATAATATAATTTTCTTTGCATTTTTGATGGATTGTACTGTTTATAAAATAATTTTTGCTTATATCAATTTACCTGATGATACTGTGACTGTTATTTGTGATTGTAAAAAAATGCATTATACTAAACCTTTTGGTGCTAAAACAGGTGATATTCTATCTTTTAAAATCAGAAAAAATAAAATAAATTACCATGATAGATTGATGACAACAATAGGAATATTTGTAAAATATAAAGATTCAATATTTTTTTACTATTAAATGGAGAGTACTTGGTGCTTTAAGTGTAAGAAGGACACTAAAAATAATAATATACAAAATAGTAAATACTGAAAATGTACAATTAGTTCAGAAATGTAAATATTAAATATGTAAACCTAATAAACCGACATTTAAAAAATTTTTTGCCTAATGTAAGAGAAGGAATAATTAATGAATTATTTAAACCAGCAAGAAGAAATTTTTCAAGAAGAAAAGTAATTTTGTTTGGTATTGATAATTTATGGCTAATTGATCTTGTTGAAATGGATATTGAAAATTTAAAAGGAATATCACATATAAACAATGGTTACGAGTATATGATGACAATTATCGATGTTTTTCAAAATATACATTTGCCATACCAATTAAAGATAAAACAGCCAAGATTGTAGAAAATGCTTTAGAACGTATATTGATTAAATGAAAACCTCATTATTTACCAAGTGAAATAGGTCCGAATTTTATAATAAAACATTTAAAGAACTTATGAAAAAATATAACATCAATCATTATTCTACATTCAGTGAAATAAATGTCAGTGTTGTAGAGAGATATAATCGTACAATGAAGAACAAATTGTGGAAGAAATTTTCTTTAAATGGCAATAACAAATGGGTAAATATTTAGATGACTTAGTGAAAGAATGTAATAGTACAAAACATAAAACTATTGGTATGAAACCAATTGAAGTCAATAAAAAAATGAAAAAAAAATGAAGACAAAAAGATTTTGTGAATACGTTTACTAAACCGAAATATAATGTTGGTAATATTGTCTGTGTTAGCAAAAGTAAACGAATCTTTGAAAAGGGTTATGCAGCTAATTGTACAACAGGATTATTTACCACTTTCGAGGTTTTAAATTATGATATGCCAACTTACAAAGTAAAAGATACCACGGTAGAAGATATAAAAGTTGGTTTTAATGAAAATTAAATTATGAAAACCAACTATCCAAAAGCATATTTGGTTGAAAAAGTCTTAAAAACAGAAGGTGATAAAATTTATGTAAAATTTGTTAGGTTTTGATAATTTGCATAACTCATGGATTAAAAAACACAGATGCTTTGTTAATTTAAATATTTTTTCTTAAGGGTATGAATGATATGTAATTATAATTTTTCTATGGTTATGAGACGTTGGATTTTTACTATCCTTCCAATTTAATAATTGTTTTGGTTCATTGCAACATTTTGCATTACATGTGTTGCCTGATTCTAATCTGCCTAGTCAATCTTAACACAATATTTTTAATTTGTTTTCAGCAATGAAGTCATCTAATACTTTAAAAAGTTTAGTTTGCAGATAAGATAATGATTCGTCATCATTACTTAAAGACACTGGTTCTGGAATAACTGGTCCTAAAGAATATATTTTTGCTAAATTATTTTTAATTAAATTATTGAGACAGTCAAAATGTTCTTTTTTGTTTTTAATTCTCATTTGTACAATGTTAAGTAAATAAGTATAAGGAAAAAAATATTTCCTTGTTTTTTTTATCACAAGAACAATCCAATAGCTAATGAATTAACTTGTATGTTTTGTTTACACCATAAACTTTCTTATGAAAACAAATATGAGGAGAATCAAAATTTGTATTTATAGCCATCAAATTATCTGTTTTGCCAACTATAAAATTGTTAATTGAAGCAATTCGATCATATGTTGCAATTTAGATATAACTATTTTTTTTTGTTTCTTGCTAGACTGTCTATAAAATGTTTCATATTCTTGTTAAAATGTTGTAGTTTTTTTATTTTCTTCTTGTAGTTTCAATTATTCTCTTTGTTCTGTATGTAATTGTTCTTAAAATTCCAAAGCAAGCTGTTCTTTTTCTTATTGACCTTGAATAGATTTAATTTTTTCTATATCTGCTGTATACTTTAGGTAATCGATTAAAATTTTTTCTAAAATCAAATAATATTTTCTTACTTGCTTACATTGTTTTGTATTAAATATCATTACAGATTCCCTAAAATCTACTGATGATAAAATCCATTTCTTTTGAACAAGATTATTGGGCCTCAAAGTTTTTATTTCATTTTGAAAATACTCATATTCTAAAGAAAGAGGGGAATTATATTTTATTTTTATAAATGCTATTTAATTGGTTTTAAGGAATTTACGATGACCTCTTTAATTTTGTGTAAAATTTGCAGATGGGAAATTTTTCCAACCTGGAAAATTATATAAAAAAAACTGAAAGTCAACAGTGATTAATACATTTTTTTTGTCAAACAAAGGAAACCAAATATCTGTAAACCAATTTCCTAAACTTATATTATAATTATTATTCTTAATAAATTCAAAAATATTTAAACATGAGTTGGTAACTAATTTAGTATTACCAATCTTGCCAGTGACCTCCCAGGTTTAGGGGCTTTTACAACTCACCAGTGACCTGTGATATATTTTTCCAACCTTGATATTGACACTAGCAAAACTCCAATTGGAGAATATTCCTACTTCATCACTGGCCGGCATTTTTTTTTAAATTTTATTAAGTGAAGCAGGAAGTTTTTAATTTATTTTTTAATTTTCTAGTACCACCCTTCCCATATTATGTTGGCACCTAATATCATGTGCGAACACTCCAGCTATACATCTGTTATATTACATTTATATTTTACAGAGTATTGTCACTGGAGCTTGAGTTGGTAGCACTTAATATCATCTACTGCTTGTATTTATTAATAAGCATGAGGATTTTTTGGCTCAAATTTCGAATGATTTTGTGGTAATCTAATAGTGTAAATATGAATGCCTCATATTCACATTATTAAATTACCTGCTCATACCAGGATTCGAACCCACGACCTCTGCATTTGAAATCAAACACCTTGTCAATGAGCCATGTTGACAAGATGAATGAGGCAGTGATTATAAAACTTCATGTGGCGAGCTGCAATGATTCGATAGCTCCAAGTGGCGAGTAACTCTAGCCAAGTGTGCCACAGCGGCGCCGAGCTCGCTGAAGGTCGACAACTGAAACCATTCACAGCTTGAGAGCAACTTGTTACATCAAGGTCGACTCTCTTTTTTCTTCTCTCCACATGCAGACAGCTTTTTTCCTGTTGCCTGTAAAGGCCAGCACATTATGAAAGCTTTCATCTATCTCGGCTAGGTTGCAGCACAGTAGGAAAGCTATATTCTATAGCAGCTAGATTGCAGTATGTTTGCTGAATCAGATAAAAGAATTCTCACACAATAAATGCAACTTTTCAGTTACACTTCTTATTAAGAAGAAATTATTTTATAAATGCATTTTTTTTATTACGACAATTCCCTTCCTTCATTTTTCTACTCATACCTACAGTGATAAAACCAAAGTCGTCTCCCCGGCATTTTGAGCAATTCTCTTTAGATTTCTCATAAGTCATATTTTCACCAACAAAATTGCTATATATGTGTTTAAAATTTGTTGTGTCTTGTCAATATATATATATATATATATACAAAAAAATCTGCATTATCTCTTACTAATTGCTTGGGTACATTTTATTAAGTCTTTACCAAATAAAACACACCAAAATTTTATGCCTCCCCATAGTAAAGTACTCGCAGATAGCATCTTGATTTTCTAAGATGACATAATCAAAAATTACTAGAGAATTATTTTCAAATTAGTCTAGTGGAATCATTTCGTCATTGTTATTTTAAAAAAGCCATCTTTTCATTAAACTTGTTGGATATTACATCAAAGTTATTTTGTACTGAATACATTTGGGTTGATTTAAACTTTATGAGCAAACATAAAATTTATTAAAATTTAGCCATTCTGTCTTATAAATAAAATTAATCATCAATTTGGTTTTCACATATTACTGTGCCCGACAATAATGACTCTCATATTGTCATGCAAAAGTTTGGCATTCTTTTGATTTTTAACAATTTCTTCAGAAATTAAAACATCAACACCACAATCGACTTTTTAAATTTATAACAATATTTTGTTACTGGATAATAATGTGTATAAGTTGACAAATAATATTTCTATGCTAAAGACGAAGCTTCACTATGATGAATTTATCAAGATAAATCAACTGCATTGGTTAGTTTTCACGCGAAATTTGTGGCCCCTAATATGAATAATAATACTATAACAATAATTGAAAAATCGAGTGCTTGCATTGATAAGAATGAAGACAAAATTGTTGTAGGTACTAAATGATCTAATTCTAACCCATTTAAAACAGTAAATATCCACTGTAATTTGGTATATGGAATGTACATAACATACGATTAATCTAATCATTTAGAAACGAATATATTGCTAGTTTTCCACTGAAAACTATGTTTGGTTTTGGAGATTATATTGATTATGAGCCCACATATCCTATTTAAAAAAAAATTATGACCATTTTATTCATATAATTTTAGAAATTATAGATGAATATGGTAAACTAATTGGTTTTGGTGGTGGTGATATTGGCATTGTTTTTTAATTAAAGGTGTTTAAGAAATCATTTGTGAAATTTTGTGCTTGGCACACCAACTGCTGAATTAATCAACTCTCTTTAATAAAAATAGAAATTTTGATATCCATGTAGTAATGTATCTATTTTATTTTATTGTGTAATCCTTTTGTCATCACAATTAATTACTGCTATTTTATTAACTTCGACTATATATATTTAATGTTTCTCGCTCATTAAATTCATTGCTCTATATTGTTTTTTTCTTTAAATAAACAGTTCTTATAGTCCTCAAATGATATTCTCTTATTAACTACGCATTTCTTTACACATTTCGATCTTTTGTTTTCTCTATCATCAACTCTATATGCATACATTTTAGCCCTTAATCCATCAAATTCTTTAATTATTTTCCCATTACATTCATCATTCATCTTACCTTAAACTTTTATTTATTTGATTTATGTTATATATATTATCTTTTTCGGTTATCACTTATGTCGAATTTTTCTATCATCAAATACGCATATTCATAAAATATTCTGTTTTTATGTTATAAATGTAGGAATTGGTATCTTGATAGCATAATTCAATGTTATCTCCAAATTTTGGTTTCATCCCTATATAATGAAAATCATACATCAATTATTTTTTAATGTCTAAAATTGGCATGCTAACATAAATAGGCTTATTAAAATTTACTTTTGTTTTGTTTATATGTGAGGCTGTAAGATTCTCATCAAAATGTAACTTCTTTTAAAATTTGCTTTTGCTAATAATTTTTCACTTTTTTCTGCATCTGATATGAATCTTATATCTACTCTGTTTTTTATATTTTCCATTGTTTTACCAAAAACAGAATTATACATCAGCCTGTAAAAATCTTTTTCAAAATGGTTTTTTTTTTGTATTAGTTCTCATTGATGTGTAAAATCTATGTACTGTCCTAACCAATCAGACTGATTAAATTTAATATTATGTATTTTTGTAAAGTTTGCCCCTAATTAAGACACTGATTAAAATTGCAATAGTAAATTACATACTTTTGTTTCTTAAGTAAAGTTGTTAATAATTTAGATGATTTGTTCCTGGAACTAGCTTATTTTATGGACAACATGGAAGATATTATGTAATTTATGTAGATCTTTTGGATACTCTAAATATACTTCTAAAATGTAACCATGATAGGAATCATCCTTTGTGATGGTACTACCATTACAGGTTATGATTGTAAGTTTTTGATATGAAAGTTGGTAACAACTTGGTAGTGAAAACAGGTGTTTGTATTATAAACCTTTTAAACAGACCGGTCTGTTGTGTTGTTATATTATAAAGTTCTATTAATGCTATGGTTAGTTATAAAATATCTCATTACGTTTTAAATATGGTTGTATTGGAACATATATTCGCATTCAGTTGAATATTTACTTTTTTTGCTAGGCGTAAATACGCTTGCAGCACTACAGTTGTTCAGAAAGTCTCTGCTAGGTGCATTGCGTGTTGCGAGCGTGTGACGTCGTCTGTGTGTTACGTGAACTGTAGGTTGCGTGCAGCCGCAAGGCCGAGGCAGTCGAGTCCGAGCTCCATAAAGGAAAGTGTGTCTCGAGCCGATGGTCGAGCAGCTTGCATCGGATGTTAATTAAGTCGGCGGTTAGGGTGAAATGCGGCTGGCTTGTGCCGAGATGGTGCCGTCTTGTACACGTTTGCTTAATAAGTTGCTTTTATCGTGGTTGTGTGTTACGAATTAGTATGGAACTATGCATCAGTACGGCCACTCAATTGTTTATCGCTGCCGTTTCTTTTTGTTAATGCAGACGTGTTTTCACCTGGGAAAGTATTCTAGTTTTGAGTTATGCTGTGTGGAGTATAATTACGGCAGCTGCTAATTGCAACAGTAACTTTCCGTGTGTGCGTAATACTAACTTAACGTCGCTTAATCCTAAGTGTGTGAGGAGACGCGCCGATGCTTCATCGCTGACTGTGGTGGGCCTAACAGTCATCTGGTGCACGAGTACGTCTAATATGTTTTGTACGTTGCTTCGAATGTGTGAGGGTTTATAAATCTGCAGGTATGAGAGAACCGCATTTGCATGCCCGTTTGGTGTTGGGGCGAAATATTTGGGAATATGACTTTCACTGCGGTCTTGAAGTTTCCTTTAGTACCACACGTAACTCCCAAAGTCGACAAAGTCTTTGGCTGCAGATATTTGGTGCTTGTACCTTTTAATGTTGTTAGTGTCCTGTAGAAATACTTTTATGCTAGCCTTTTTAATGTGTGAGCACCGTGTGAATTACTAAAGATGAAAAGTAACTTTGGCGAGATGCTATATAGAGTGATTCCGACTGTGTAGATTTTCTGATTGTTCGTCAAACTATGAATAGATTAACATTGTTTGCAACAAAGAATTTAGTGTCATGTTGTTTGTTCATGAATGTAGTCTTCCAGTAAAATTATTTAACATAATTTTTGCTCTGCTATAAATATTGGATGTGTTCAACTTAAAAAAATATTATGGTTAATGTTAAGAATGTTCCACTTCACTATACTATTCTTTCACAGATTTGATTTCTACTCCAGTTGGTAATGAATAGATTTTTGTGTTGTTTGGAAATTCTATGTTGAGTGAGGTAGTAGTGAGAACACCGACGCCCTTGGAGGTAGAGGGCGACTCACCTTAAGATTTAGTATATAATTTTGTCAAAAATCTAATTTAAATTCTGGATAATTAACCCATTCAAAACCACCATATGGTAAATATTGAGACATTGCCTATTCATATGAATTATTCGCATCAATATAAGCAAAATAGTTAGACTCTTTATTATGATTATAATCATCTAAATATTTATTATTTGCTTTTATATATCTCTTACAACATTGTGAAATTCTCCTTCTAATTCCTTTTTCTACCATTAAAATCAAATCATAACTATGTAATAAAACTAATGGTTGGTTAGTTACTTTTTAACATTGCATTACATGATAATCCTGGTGCTGTAAAATAGCACGCTGGCTATAAATCATGCGTATGTATACATGTTTCTCTAAAGTTTTCAAATACATCCGCTAATAGTAACACGTCACTTTTTAAGTATAAATCATATTATTCGCCAAGGTTCTGGAAACAATGCAGACTTGATTGCCCAAAGAAAACATTTTTGATCTTCATTTTCACATTAATACATGCCTTTTTATTCTTAATATCTCCTGGTAGTTCAATATATGATGCTCCATTCAAAGGATGTTACTTATTTCTAGCTAATTATTTGTTTGTATAGAGGCAATGAAATATTTTGTTGCTGAAACCAAATTATTTTGCTTTTCTCATTTGGTTGCCCCAAAGTGTAATATTTGGTTGGTGCAACAAAAGAATAGTCTGGCTACACGTACATTGAACAGTTTGGACCGATATAAACAAGTTTCACAAGTTCTACCGAGATTCGAACCTAGAATACCAGCGTCCGAGCGCTACGCCTTAGTCATCTCAGTTAACGTGATCACTGATGACTCCGGAAAGCTTTATAATAGATATACTGCAAATATTGGGCAACGTGTGCAAACAAATATTTAAAATTTTACAGCTTTACTTGTCAGTTTCTTGTTTTATTGTTTTATTAATGTGTTTATACGATTGTTAAGAGACAATAGATGCACTAACAAGCACGGTTGCTATCCTAATTATCACAAAAATACAAACTCTCGAGCTGAATTTTCGAACAAAGGCAGTCAAATGAGTGGCCAAACAAATATATACAGTTGATTCAACAAAATATTTAGTTGACAGTCGAATTTGTTGGCCTAACACAGAGATTTTGTTTATTCATACAAGATATTCAGCCTCATACAATAAGCTTAGAAAATTATTCCTGAAGGATAACGGAACTCATTCGTGCGCAATTAATGTAATAATATTTTCTATATAAACTATTTATTACTAGGCATTGCCAACACACTTATTTTCCCCCTTTGTTTATTCGTATTAGTTATAAATGAAATATTGCAATATATATAGGCCTATAAAACATAAGTAACAATTCAAGTTAACCAAACATAAAGTACTTTGATGTTAACACAAGTAAAAAAACTTGTAATAAATTACTTATTTAGGAAGCAACCAAACACGTCATACATGCGGTGATTTCAAAAGTTCGATTCAAAAAGTCGAAGAAACCGCGAATAGACTATATCATAGATTTAAACATTATACACTTACAATATGCCACGATTAACAACTGTTCTTCTTAGTTCATTACCAACTTAACTGGAGACCTGTATGCCAGTGCACGGTAGCATATATGTAGCTAACGGGCAGAATTTTTTTTTCTAAGACTGATTTCAAAAATGCTCACTTTCCGATGAACAGCCTTTAAGAACGTTTTATGCGAGATTACGAAAATATTTTGAATAATGTCAGCTTATGAATAACAGTTAAGAAACTTTTCACAACCAAGTACCACTCCCCCTTTTCTATTTAGTGCTAGATTTTTTGTAAAATAATGATCTAGTTGTATGCGCACTGTGTATTATTCCACCGCATGTTCAATTAACATTTGTCATGGGCCTCGTCACATTATTCGTGCGTCGGTCAAGAGAAATTATTTAAAAAGTAAATATTTTACAAACGTGATAAATTTTCCTGATTATTTGCTTTAAAAAATATAAGTAACAAAAAAATAATTACATCAATCCAAATACGTTTACCAAACACTTTTAACTCGACGTTAAGTTATGGAGCTACTTTCTTTTTGTCGTTGCCAACTTTACAGGACGTGTATTAGCCAGCGTACCCGTTAAAATGTACACATGTAGGAGCAGTGACAATTTTAAAAGGTTGATTTCAATAGTACTCACTTAACCGTGAACGCAACCTATACACTTATGTTTGATATTACGTATTTATATACAATAGCTTTCTTTCCGTGGCTCTGCCCACGTGTACTGAATATTTTCACCTTCTTATGGATTGAATTATGAAAAGTCCTGTAATTACATATTAGGAATTTAAATTGCTAACGTTTTGAAAGAAATAACGTAACGATTTCTTATCGAATTAATGATTTTATGATGTGTCCTCGAAAACACATTTGACCCCTTTTCACCCTCTAAGGCATCGAATTTCACAAAATTATTTCTTATTGGGTACCTGCGCCCTAAGGTAAGCCATCCTCAAATTGTCATGTTTTTTCGGCAAACGGTTTGGACTTCGCGTTGACGCGTGAGTGAGTCAGTCGGGACACGTAATTTTATTAATACACGGACATTTGAAAATAATACATACTGTAATTGAATAACTTCTTCAATATACGGTCATAGGTTCGTTTTAAAATTTTGTTTAAAACACACAAATCATGGGTTTAACGTAGTTACCAATGTTGAAAAGTTACAAATCAAGTTTTACTATACGCATGCATTTTTAATTTTTGAGCTTGTAATGCAACGACATTGACGCTACTCGTTCGCACACAACAGTAACCAAAAACGCGTGAGGTGTGGCACTAATTCCTTATCTGGGATTCGAACCCAGAGCCTGCCGCTCCCCAGACCGGCGGTGCACCAATCGACTGCGCCACGGGAGGTCGGCGAGAGAGAAAATATATCAGTATATTCCTGTGTATACGAGGATGACGTTGCGACAGATTAGTACGTGTAACGGGATTTATAGGTAAGAGTGTCAACCCTAGATGCGCAGTGCAGATTGTCCAAACTGAGTACTAGATTAGTGTACCTATTAAAACCAAAACTATTGCCCCTTTAACTGATTGGTAACTCAAAAACAATGTGAACACTGGAAATTATATTGACTTTAGTAATGCATGAAGGCAGTCTGACGAGTTACTTCGTCCGACCCCGTCTAGACTGTAAATACGAATAAACACACACTTGATCTTACCAATCTGAAGTAAAGTGTACCATTTGTACACATAGCATCATTGCAGTCTGGTAGTCATATGTTGTGAACAGGACGCACATATGCAAATAGGAACACTAGGATAAAACAAGCCAATACTACTGAATGACAGCAGTGAGAGACTGAGTTTAGAAAGAAATCTCTGAAGGTTCAATTTTGCTAAAACTACTTGACATTTACAAAAATAACGTAATAATTCATCCAGATGGCATTATAAATTAGTAAATTATCTATGGGTCCGAGAATATTGACAATATAATTGAAATATCTGCTATGGGTAGTTGCCTTTGAAACACTAGTCCCCTCGCGATGGTTAAAAATTAAAATACTTGAAATGTTCAGAATCACGCAAATAATCTTTAATATTCCTTACAAAAATATTAACTTTAAATAAAGCTGTTGTCAATAGCTAGCGGCAGAGCAAGGATTCAGTTCAGGTTTCCTATTGTAGTTAAATGTCGAAAAATATCGTGTACGTAAGAAAAACAACATTGTGGCGTAAAAATGTTCTACAAGTTAGTATTAACGGGGTTATGTGAAAAATTTATTTGGAATTTTTCAGCTGAAATTATTTGTAAAAACGTAGAATTTTATGATCATGAAGGTCCCGATGATCAAGTACACCGACGGGGCATCTCGCCGGATGTACAGCAGCCCTGGGTGACGTCATCGCTAGGTGTAATCACACGACTTACAGTGCTAGCACATAGTTCAATGGCACCTTAAGGGACGTCGTCGCCCGAGATATAGCTAACCTCTCTGAACACTACGCAGAGAGAGACGATACAGGCCTACATCTTACTTACAACACTTGGCGTCTTCGTCTCTATTAGATGGCCTGCAATTTCAGGGGTGCGAAATTGGACTTACCTAAGAAAAAACTCAATTTAATATCGAATGCAAAGCCAACCCGGGCTGGCTGCCTGACGTTGTGTAAGATGTCCGTCTTCCTTCTCGAAAACTTAACTTAAGAACGTTCTCTAAAAACTAGCCAGTCACGAGGGTTACAATTCGAAATCATCTGTACTGCCACTTCAAACTGTCCCAACGATAATAAATGCAGATAGTCATATGGCCTTTTAAGTACACGTATACGATGTAAAATTAGAAAAAAAAATACTACAGAGACTGTTTAAAAGCAAACTAATATCTCTTGCCACAAATACTAAATAAATGACGAGAAAAAAATAAATATTGAACCTGTTAAACACAAACATTTATGTCTTAATAATGATTCATTCTTATAGCTCAAAAAGCGTGTGTTATACAAGTCGTGTGAAATATTTCCTCCCCCCCCCCCCTAGTGATGTGGATTATGAACAAGTACGCTCAGCTCAGAAAATTTTGCTAAATGCATGTTCCTTAAACACTCCGTAACGAACGAAATCTATGACTCAAAAAGAAACTTAAACTGTTGGAGCACATCATACCTACAGGCAACGAATCGCGCACCGCACATCTAAGAATACGTTTTCTAAAACTCCACTAACTGATAGCATTTTTTTCGACTTTTCAGGTTATTACAAGCACCAATTTAACAAACGTACAGAACATTCGCTCTAAGACCAAATCGAAGATTTTGAAATTATTACTTACAGAAATGTGATCACTTTCACTGTGTACAAATTTATTACAATTCAGTTGGCGGTGACAAAGTGGCAGAAATGTCTGTATGGCGTTAAATACGCCACCTTAATAAATACGTTAGAAATATTATTTGAAAACAAGTCAATTGTCAGAAATTATCCGAATATGCAGACAATTAAAATTGGCAATATTGCTTTTACTGTAGTAATCTAAACCATTAGTTGAATTTGATATTTATAGGAACTTTGATTGGAAAGTGTATCAAGCCTTTCTGGCAAACAGCTTTTATATTTTGTTTGAGCACAGGTAAAAAAAAAAAACTAACAAGAAGATTTTCAGGGAATCTTTATTACTTTGTGCTGCGGTGCACCCATAGCACGGGGCATTGGTTACCATTACAAACTTGAAATTTTAATTCTAAATAATGACATGGCGTTTGCAGTACTTCAATGTGAGAAAGCTCGTTCTTGAGCGCTTCTATGCCATTCAAGTCATTCATCGTCACCCAATTTCCCAACAGCCAAATAACTATTAATTTACTCCAGTTCCTTTCCGAGTGAGCCGAGTCTGTGCATGGAAGCAATCAAACGAGTTTGAAAGTGATACTGTCTTCGCACTCTTGTTCCTCCCCCCCCCCTTACGAAGTCACTTGTTCGCTCGTCCCGCCTGATGAATCTGTAATCCGAGCTTCTTGTGACCTTTTAATCGTTTTTCGTCTCCCGCTCCCCCCCCAAACTTCTTTACACTAGCCGTCTTTCAGGATTCTGTCCCATCAGAGAGCAATTACTTGATGAATACGCTAACTTTTGCTTAAGTTTGTTCTCTCACTAACATTCAACTTTGGTAGGGACAGTGTGCTATCTGCACAGGTTGTTCACAAATATACTCACCACCTGCGTAGGGGATTAACGAGACTTGAGTATAATTTACGTACTGTTTTAAATTTATGGGTTGTTCACTGTAAAATGAGCACTATTGAAAACCCTGCTTAAAATCAACTGATATGAACGTTGTGTATTCTTCCAAAATTCGTGCAAAATTAAAATTGCCATGGGCCTAATTCTTTATTCATGCGTCGGTCAAGTGAAACTGTGAAATACTAAGAATAGTAAACATTTTTATAAATCTGCTCATGTTTACACGGTGGGGCGTTAAAAAAAAAAAAAACCTAATCGGGCAGTCATGTTTGGGAACACATTCCGCCCAGACATCGCGGCCTGGGATTGTGGAGGTCCCTATTGGCGTCCTACGACAATCCATTCCACACCGCTCGAATATTCCCTCGCAGTTCCTCATGCAGATTTTTATGGAAGGGTTGGAGTAGCGATGGAGCGGCCAATAGCAGCTCACACATTTCCAACTGGAGACAGGTCTGGCAATGCGGTTGGCCTTAACAGATTAAAAGTGGGCTAGAGGCTGTTCACGGTAGTGAGCACTTTTGAAGTTGTCCACGGTAAAATGAGCACCTTGAAAGCCCTGCTCAAGGTCTACTTGTATGCACGCTGTGTATCATTTCGCCTTATGGAAAATTAACATTGGCGTGGGCCTCATCACTTTATTCACACGTCGGTCAGGTTAAACTATGCAATTACTAAAGAAAAGTTGATCAGGTACAACTCCGGTCATTATAACACTCCGATGCATTAAAAAACGAAAAGCGAAAGAAATAGTTTAAGTTATCATAAAGGATTACCTAACACATTTTATTCAACGTTAAGAATATGAACTACTTTCCATCCATCACTGCCAACTTTACTAGGCGCATGTCACTTAGGGCGCCCGTTCAAATATATGCAGGCAGGAGCAGTGACTTCTTTATAACATTGATTTCAAAAGTGCTCACTTTACCGTGAATAGCCTTTACCTGCGTATGTATTAATGGGCACTCTGGCTGGTATGCACCCAGTAAAGTTGGTAACGTCCGAGAGAAAATAGTTCAATCTTTAACACTGAATTAAAAGAGTTACGTTAACGAGTGTGAATGCAAGAATTATTTCTTTTGGTTTATGGTTTATTGAAGCATATAAGTATATTTATTAGCAAATTTATAAAATATTTACTTTTTTAATAATTTCATGGTTTTCCTTTGCTAACGCACGAATAAAGTGGCCAGACCAAGACAATGTAAATTTCACATATGGCGGAAGAATGCAAGTAGATCTTAAGCAGGGCTCTCGAGATAACTCAGCTTACCACGAACAAACTTACCATGAAACGCTCTTTAGAAGGTAGCGGTATAAGGAAGAGCGTCATCCTGTTGGAACAGACATTGACGTGGGCGGACCACTAGCTGCGGGACCTCATGAACGTATCGGTGAGCTGAAGACCAGCGGTGATCGGGTATCGTGAGAGATCGCTCCCCACAACATTACGCCAGGCTGTGTGGACGCGCGACCACGTGACAAACAGACGTGATACGTCTTGGCGCTGTCCAAACCAAACTGCCTCAACGCACGGATAGGATACGTCGGTCGTCGCCCACCAACACAAAACTGGGATTCATCACTGAAGATCGCCCGCTGACGTTCTACTTGGCTTCGTGACGGCCGGGTCGTGATACCGTTATTGTCTGTAGTTGCGATGATGTGCGGTGTTAAGGGTAGTCATCTAAACGGTCTGTGTGTATGTGGTCCTGCGTCGCCTGCCAACGGTACTACACTCTAAATTTGAATCAGTGAGAGTTTCACTGTTTCAATCAGTCAAAAGTACCTTACTGGTTCAACAGTCACTTCAGTGAATTTAACTGATGAATCAGTGAAAAAATGCCAGATTTTCTTCACTTATTGATTCAGTGAAATTTTACACTGATCCGTCAGTAATATTTTTTTTCACTGTTTTCTCAGTGGTTTTTTTTTACTGATGGATTAGTTAAACAGCATGTAAAAGTGGCCGTCAAACGACGTTTAAAAATGTCCGTTGAACAAAGTGTATCAAGTGAAATAACAACGAATAAACTAATAAAACCAATACGAAATACTTTCTAAAATGTGTTTCGTCTTTCTAATGAACATTCAGCCTTTCATTCCGTTTTTACGTCTTTCATTTAGTTTTCACGTAATCATCACAGTGCTCTGTGTGAAGGTTTAAACTGCATATAATGTGGCGAATAGAGTGCACCCATATATAGATAATATTCATTCTAACAATCCTAATGGTAGCAATTCAATCAAACGAAAGTAAGGGCATACAGTTTAAATCTTCATGTTTTCAATGAGGAATTAGGAGTCATATTTTTTCCTCTTCTTATTTCAGCTTGGCTTGGTAGCACAGATGGTAATGCGAGCGAGCTCATTCCCGGCCACCTGCGATTAAATTTTTTTTTAATTACAGGTAATAGTGGAATACAAATAGTAAACTCTCCTAACTATCTTTATTTGGCGTAATTATTTGGCTACATTAAAAAAAAAACACTATTTATTTCGCTACTGTAGTCGGCCATCACTTATTCAATCAGTGAAATTTTTCCACCGAAACAATCAGTGGTATTGCACTGATTCTAAGTGGAGCCATTTTCACTGATTCGAGTAGTTGAATTTAACTGGAAATCTGTGATTTCCTACTGGTTCGAATTTAGAGTGTAGAACTCCCAGGACTCCGACCGGTGGTCCCTGCTTGCTGAATTCCCGCAGTTGTTGTGGCAGGGACACTCCGCGCATGTTGGACACTCCGTCAGTTCTCCCTCGGTGTGGTTCTTGGCGGTCTCCCAGATATCACGTGTCGTGTGTGAGTATATGTATCTCACCGTAAAGTGAGCACTTTTGAAATCAACCTTTGAAAAATGGCAAACAACCCCCCCCCCCCCCCCAACCAGCATATATGTTAATGTGCACATAGACTGATATGCGGCCAGTTATGTTGGTAACAACAGAGATAAAGTAGTTCCGTGCCTTAACGTTGAAATTAAAAGTTTTATGTAAACATTTGTGAATTGTGAAGTAATTTCTGTTGCCTTCGTTTTTTTTTCAAGCATAGGCCTTATGTAAGAATTACCAAATTTGGTAAAATATTTACGTTTATGATAATTCCACAGTTTCACTTGGCCGACGCGTGAATAAGTGCTGAGATCAATTTCAATGTTAATTTCATATATGGTTGAAGAATACACAACGTGTATAAAAGTAGATCTTCAGCAGGACTTTCAAAAGTGCTCAGTTTATCGTGAAGAACCTTTACCTTCCTATATCCACTGGCGCTAACTGTATGCTAAGGTGATATTCGCCATAAGTTAAACATATTAGTACAGTCGAAGTTCACTTTCCTGAAATCGGACCTATACCAGCAGCTTTCGGCTATGTTGAAAGGTTACAAATTAATTTTCACTCGTACTATACGCAAGCACGTGGAATTTCCGAGTCACCTGAAAGATTTGTTATTTTTCGTAGTAAGGTGCAAAAAATTATACTTAACTGACACATAATTTTTAACCCTAAACTATATGTCTTCTTAATAGTAGCCACTTATATAATGTATAATTGCGATTTTATGATTTATTTTGTTTTAATACTTTACTTTATTACGTAATGGTTATCTTTGATAAATATTTACTTATGTGGGTTATTTGATGATTCGTTAGGGATATTAGTAAAGTTGTTAACTTTTTGATAATATTGGCTGGCCCATTCGATATTTAACATAGCATTTAATAACATTGTTTAACATTCACAAAATATTTTGTATTTATTAATAATTTTCATTAATAATTTTAATCCAGGTAATACCATTATACATGTATTTATGTTACCGCTAAGCAACTATATATAATTGGTTCTTTCGAAAGTTATGTATTATTAATATTCTCCGTTCATCCACTATAACTTGCCGCTCCATGTAGAAATAAACATTTGAATGGTAGCATTCATTAATGAATCAAGTAACACTATGAAATTATTATAAAGATAAACATGCTTCATCATTACCAATTTATTCGGTAACGTTAGTAAAATCAATTAATATTGATAACTGCATAATTTCAACAAGACACATTCATAGAGCTCAAAAAATAATATGTATATTCTTAACCTATTCAGATTTAGTATATAGAGTTATATGTAACGTACAAGGTTATATATGGTCGGTACTAAATACTGCGAGGTTAAATGTTCAATAGTAGATAGGTATAGCCGAGTCCTTGGCAGTGGCTGGAGGCCATATTGATAGCCAGTACGTCACCATGGCGGATAGAAATCAAGGTCATCCAAAATGGCGGCGGATCCTCTGCCAAGGAATCGGCTACACCTATCTATTCACAATTATCTTCCCTACTTGTCAACTGATTCGCAAACCGTGCTAATGCTCTACTTCATGACAGGTCGTTACCGCTATCGCCGAACTCGTAGCCAACAGCCCATTGACTGTGATAACTAAACAGTTATTCCGTCAGCTTGAGTCCCGCGCACATAAAAAATTATCTTACCTATTTGCGACACTTGAAACCCTGAATCAATGTAAACCTAAAAGGGTTAATTCACTTGGTGGGAACCACGCAGTCATGGGCTCGACCTGGGGAGTACTACACAGCATTAGGCTCGACCAGGTGGGTGCTAGGAAAACCTAGGATCGACTTGGCGGGAACAAGGGAGTCCTCGGCTCGACTTGGTGTCAACATACGCTAGTCAATATGAACGTTATACTGTACACAGTTTCGAACAGGGGTGGTTTTCAAATGAACTTAACCCATTTGAACACCACGTCCACGGTCGTGTGGACACATTGCGCATATAGTCCTTCACTGTTTCTTCGGACTTTTTAACTCAAATCTTTGAAAAATCACCCCATGTATTCCGTATTTAGTTATTTCCTAAACATACCATGTAACAAGCGTTTTATACCTCTCTAAACACATACGTATCTTATTTTCCGTTAAATTGTAGTGTTGCCTATATTTTATTTATAGATTATGTATTTTTTATTTTAAACGCGATTAAAAACAGTGCGAAAACGTGTGTGTTGGTAGCGCCTAGTAATAAATAGTTCTCATGCAAAATAATATTACAACTGAGTGCGCAGGAAAGCGGTGCGTTGGCCTCGAGGCGGAGGAATATCCTGGAAGTAGAACTTTAGCAGGGCTTCAGAGAAGTCCGAAGTAACCGTGAATGAATTATACACGATAGTTATGTTTTGTACTATACGCAGCAAGGCACCAATCTTTCTTATGGATAATTTAATTGGTGGAATTTCGACACTTCTTCGACATGAATGGTTAATGGCAGAACGTTGTTCATTGGCGGCAAGACAAGTGCTGCGCGCAAGTACAGCGTAGGCTGTTCACGGTAAAGTGAGCACTTTAGAAACCCCTCTCATTCAAAATAATAGGCAATAAATATATTTTATTTTAGTATTAGAACTTAACTTCTGAGTGCGGTGGATTATACACACTGTATTTATTACTTACACGGGAATATTTATTTGTAAAGGTTGTTAAAGGATAAAAAAACGGCTGAAAGTAAAAAGTAAACAGCGCCTCAAAAGTGCTCACTTTACTGCGAACACCCTATACCTTTATGCGCAACGGAATGGGTAAAAAAAAAAAAAAAAATAACCTTGTTGCAACATTTCTACATAAACGTCAATGTGTAACCGAAAGTGTTGAAAGAAACAGGGATAATATTCTGTACGGCAAGCAAGCTATCCTGCTGGCTCAGTGGGGAACCTAGCTTCCGAGCCAGCATGTAAAAGTCTCATTCTGGAGCGCTGTCACGGTAAATTACAATCATAGTTCTCATTACGACCAACAGAAGACTCCAATCAAATTCCGCTCTTCCTCCACCTTCCTCCATCACCGCCAGCGCCCTGGATGAAAGGCGCGGGAGTGTAACAATGTGGAGGCCCATCTGTGGCGCTGGCAAGGAATGAGGCAGGAGGGAACGGCAGAGGGGGTAGGGGGGTGGGCTGGTAGTTAAAAAGACCGGTGGCTGCACATGACCGGAGAGAGCTCGACCTCTTTACAGGGGCGGTAGGTCCGGGCCCGATCTTCCCACGTTTCTTGATTACATCTGCGTCTCTAGCACCGGCTGAATATAGCACCTGGTAAATGCTGTTCACGATAAAGTGAGCACTTTAGAATTGAACCTTAGAAAAAATTCTACTGCCCTGCGTGCATATATTTTCATGGGCGCACTGAGTGACATTAGCCCAGTAAAATTGGTAATGATGGATGGAAAGTAGTTCTAAATCTTACTGTTGAAATAAAAGTGTAAAAGGTAATCATTTGTGATAACTTAAAATTAATTATTTCGCTTTCTGTTATTTTAATACACAGAAGTGTAAAAATTAACTTACTTTTAAATTTACTTTTCTAATAATTAGTTTCATTTGACCAACACACGAATAAAGTGATTAGGCGCATCGCAATGTTAATTTTACATAAGGCGGAGGAATACACCACATGCATACAAGTATATCTTAAGCAGGGCTGTCAAAAGTGCTCACTTTACCGTGAACAGACTATAGCAGAATTTAGGGTAGAAGGAGAGTGGTTGTCAATGTTGTAACACCCATGAAAATAGGGTTTTTATGCATACAATTAACTTATATTATTTTTCCTGTTCTTATTGCTACACATATTGTCAAGCAAGTGTTAAGGTAATATTTTTCACACATGTCACTTATATGATTTCAACTGCCTTTGTAAATGTTATTTATTTTTATTAATTTTATTTTTCTTAACATATAAGATTTTTAAAACTTAGATATATGGTGGCAATAATAATTATGTGTAATTTTGATTGACTAGTTCACTTTTCATTGTGTATTTATTTCTATAAAATCAATATTTATTTTTGGTGTGATCTCAATTTTGTAAGTTTTTCTACTTTTCATTGTATTATATCTCAGTTCCAAGATGCCGTACTCTTTGGTTTTTCTTCATTTGGGTCGTTAGTAGTAGTTCATGTGGGTGGTTTGAATAGATTTTATTCCCGTTGGCCCGCAGGTTTAAATCCTGATTGTTGATTGGATGGCGCTATAGGTCCCCTTAAGCTAGCGTCAGCCTGCAGAGACTAACGCTCTCTTCGCTAGCAGCCTCCAACGACGTCAGACGTAGGGCAGGACCTCCCGTCTGAAGCGGACGGAGAGGTAGGACTTTTAATTAGTTTTAGTGTGTGTAGACGTGTCCCTGAACCAACTTTTAAGTAAGCTTGTAACCAGCAATGGATCTTGTGTCAATGGTCGCCCATTCACGAGGTTAAGTGGTTAGGAACTAGATAGTTTAAACACACCGTCTACGTACGTGTAGAGCGGAGCTCCACGTATCTCCACCTTTATCCTGCTACGCCAAATCCTGCAAGAGCGCCCTACCTTCAATCCGCTTGGTGATTAAACAATAAGTCCTACCAAAATATCTGACATTTTCATCTGGATCTGATTTTATTTACAGTTTGATTCAGCTCGATGTCCGTTAGCATCAGTACACAAGCGACGCCATCTTGACTTTTATAAGTACGTAAATTTCTATCACACATACACCAACTGCAAAACCTGTGATAAGAGTAGTTTCTACCAGAGATAGACTGCTTAGTGAGAGCACAATTAATTTTAACGTAATATTTACTACAGAAAACAGTTTAATTAATTTTATTTTGAAACCAGTATATTCAGACTCTGGCAAGCTATGTCACGTAACCGTAAAAGGGTCCAAGTACGCTAGGCATGACCACTTTTAGCGTTGTTAGGATAGTGTGCTGTATTTGTAGTGTTTCTCATATTGCCATCAGGGTTTTTAATTATTTCTGATTTAAACAATTACAATACAAAAGGAAATGAAAAGTAAAATTAATGAAATCCATTCAAAGGGCGTATCTGTTTTGTCGTTTTCTCAGCTGTAGTGTCAAATTAATCTATTTCTTACCCAGGGTCTTACATATGTGTTTACTAGAGTTTTCAATTGTCTGCTTTATTTTGACGTACGTACATAAATAGTGAACATGCCAAATGCTTGTTTCTAGAGAGTGCTAATGGTAATAAACTTATTCCCCTACCGGCCCAGGACTGCACCGAGCAATTATGCAGAGGCAGCCTCGATAAGATCACATCCTTTCCCACTGATTTCTTGCAAGTCAGCTGTGCAGCCTGGTTACTCGAGTGTTATATGTGTTGTCCCATTGTTGCGTATGCTAATTCTACACCATACACAGCACATATATATATTTGAATATATGATTATATCTCATATTGGCTATCGCAACGAGGAGGCCTTGTGTGTGTTCTTCACAGCTACCTACACGCTATATTACACATTTATATGAAATATAAGTAATATTCCATATTGTTGCCCTTACGCGGGGCTTTGTGACAGTCCGTGCACATTACACGTCCGTTAACCCGCTATTACAGTATATTTCAATGTTGCGCAGTCCCCGAGACTTCACAACATGCAGAGCTCGTTAAGATATAGTACACACGCTAATAAAATTGTCATAAAAGTGCGATTAATGTCGGATATGAAAGAAACATGCTTATGTTTTGCAAACACACTAATATAGTTTTAATAATGTTACTTATTTATATATTTTTGAAAATAAAAATATTATATTTGTAGTCAAAATTTTGAGCGTTTTTATTCTGGATGCTTTAGAAAGATCTTAGTAGAAAAATGTTATCAGTCAAGATTATGATAAAAATAAAATAGTTCTAATGTTCACAAATATATTTAACAAATTATTAATTCACTGCATACAATTTTCATAACAAAAATTAATATACACAAAAACAATAGGCCTAACAAAAAATATTTTTATCATTGATACCATTATTTAAAACACATAACAACGCTGATTAAAATCATTCGCCTATTTGACGACAGTTTTCTAGCAAAATGTGCTTCCGGAACCACCCGGAATAAAAATAATCCTTATCTTTTAATTTATAAAACAGGGTTATATTAAGTTTTGTTATAAAGCCATTGAAGAACCAAATCCTAGCAAATAATTTACAGTGTTACAAAAATATATGCATTATTCTTTCATATGCAACTTAAATCGTACATTTATGACATTTAGGTAGTACATGTACTACTTTTAAATGAGTTTCGTATTTTGTGTATTCAGTTGCAGTGCTTCATTGGCTCTCACGTCTCCTTCTACCTTAAGAACGCCGGCTAGCAAAAGTAATTATAAATTTATCATTTCTGAGATTAAGTTTAACATAGATACAGTCCACTCACGATTACTTCCAACTTTTCTGAAGCCCTGCTAAAGTTCTACTTCTAGGATATTCCTTCGCCTCATGCCTACTAAGCTTAACCGAGTGTGGAAAATTACACCAGAGTGGCAACGCACCGCATTCGTGCGCGCTCAGTGTAATAATATTTTGAATAAGAACTATTTCTTAGTAAGCATTACCAACCCATCAATATTCTCCCTGTTTTTATTTATATTGATTATAAACGAAAAATTATAATTTGTAGATAAAATATACGCAAAAGTTCAATTTAACCCCTGATAAGATACTTTTATTTTAACCAAGTATAAAAGGCTTGTGACACAAGACGCATTAATGAAAAAACCAAACATATCATATACAGGATGTGATTTTTCAAAGGTTTGATTTAAAAAGTATGAAGAAACCCGAATATACTACATTCGATATAACGCAATTCCCGTACGCTTTTTTTTTTTTTTTTTATATCTCTTCCATAATTTATTTACATAATTACTTCTCTGCATGAGTGTTTTTTATCAATAAACTAACATTTACTAAAACATTATAAAAATTAAACAATGGAATTTAAACGGTAGGTCTATCCTCATAGTTAATTTCAAAATATGCTTACGAGACACTATTTTTCAAATTCCAGAGACAGCCACTATTATAACATAAATACGACCATATTGTATTAAAATCTTGAGGTACCTTCTTAGTATTTCATAAAATACAAATTAATTTCATTTGTACAAGTAAGCCAATTTATTATTGCATTTACGAACAAATATGTTACGCGCTTCGAATGAGAGGTGAAAACGAAACTCCGTGTTAGGTCATTCAAAATCTTTGTGTAAATATTACGTCAGATCACACGGTCATAAGAGTTATCAGTACTGACATTCTACTGGCCCCATTTCAGTAGAATCTAGCACACTCTCGGGCCTTGATACATTTTATATATGAGTTTACTAATATTTAATATAATACCGGTATTATGGATTTTGCTAATTTTTTGTTTTCAGAAAAACAAAAAAAAATATTGTTGATAAAATGTTAGTGCATTTGTTTTATTACTATTATATAACAGCATCTATGTCAAAAATTATCAAACTTACATTTTCCCTCAAAAGGCTGAAATATAAATCTTTGTAATAGCTCTTATGATAAAATTTAACTTATATTGACTTTAGAAATTCTCCTAACAATGTTAATAATATCATGTGAAGTGATAACCTGTATTAAAGACCTACTGATGTGACGGTATTTATGAGGAAATACAGATGGCAGGGATTAACCTACCAAAAGCATCCCCCCACCCCCTCCATAACACCACAGGAAAAGGAAACGCCCGAGGACCAGGTTGCGGTGCGATTGTACCTAATTAAATGTTAGTAAAGTAAAACTAAAGGCATAACCCAAAATTCAGTTTCCTATAAATTATTACAATCAATAAACACTTGGTATGCATCAGCAGAGACTTAAGTTTTTATGTAACTGAGGTACTAGGTATAGCTACCTTATTTATGAAGAAAAATATTATATCAGGTGACATAAAACTTTGTATAGCATTGCTAAAAAGAAATCTTACAATTTGCAAACAAGTAACCATAAATGTTTTCAAGTACAATAACAAAGTCTAGAACAGAATTGTATTTGTCATGAGTATTTTTGTTTTCTAATATATTTTTATTAGTTAATGCAAATACGTATTTTATAAATTTTGTATTTTATACTAGGTGCTAGCCCGTGACCGTGGTTTCAGTATGGTCACGTGCCTATAATAGTTACGATGTTACAAATTTTTGTCCTCATACAAAGACTGAAAAAAAAAAAATACTAAACCAACTCAACATTGGATATAGTTCTATCCACTAAGGCACTGCGGCCCCACTTGGAATCGCTCTATCCCCTGAGCCATTGAGGCCCCACTTGGAATCGCTCTAGCCACTTGACCACTGCGGTCCCATTTAATATATATCTATCCAATGGGCCACTGCGGCCCCACTTGATATAGTTCTATCCACTAAGCCACTGCAGCCCCACTTGGGATCGCTCGAGACACTACGCCACTAAGGCCCCACTTTACGTGAAATTAACTCAACATTGAAGCTATACATTTAGAGTAAAAACAGTGATATTCCATTATCTTTATTAGAAAAAGTAATTTAAAAATGAGTTTTTAGGGTCAAAAGTAATGAATGCGTAATCTGATCTTACTGAAATTCGGGCTTTACCTGTGTTAAACCCTGAGGTTTCGATCTGCAATATTTGAAGAACTTTTGTTGAGTTTCAAGGGAGATAGAAGTATTGAAGACGGTCAGACAGAGATCGTCGTCTTATATAGTAGGATTACTTTCATTGTCCTACTTCAGGAGCCAGTGATAAAATTACACCTACAAATTAATTTATCGTTAGTGTTAATTTTGCCCAAGAAACAAAACACACACACTACATTGCCTTTTGGCTTTCAAAACAAAATGAATTATTACTTAAGTACTGCCACTCTGGAATCGTCCAAAATATGTTAACAAAGAAAATTAAAATCGTTTCCAAGATAAACAAATAATCAATCTGAATTTCGAAGGTCTTTCCAAAATTTATTCGAAGGTTAGTAGCACATGCTATGCCAAAGAAATTGAGAATATATTTGGCCTGGCGATTCACGAATTGCAGATCAGGCATGAACACATCTCCAATCGGGATGTTCCCGATAACAGGAAACAGCCATGGAGAATGGGCGTTGAGGAAAATCCTCCAAAGTACGACCACGCCTCAACTCCGAAGTCACATAATTCAGGTCGTCATCTAGGCCAGTCGGGTGGAACCGCTGCATCAATAATCAAGGCAATAATTAGCAAATGCCACGACAACCACAAAGTAAAAATGCGACACGGAAAATTAGGTACGCAATAGATATACCTTTCGCAGTGAAAGTATCGCTTTTACATCAGGATTGTAAGATTAGAATTTGCAGTAGAAAAAATAAGATGTCGCAGGTAGTTCATGTTGATGAAGAAGAAGGTAGAAATTTACCAGAAATCGTCACATAGTAAGATCGATTCGAGAGCACCAGTGCCAACATTAATCGAGTTACATTTTGCGACTTCTAAAATTTAGTTTACAAAAAATTACATTTAAAGTAAAACAAAATTATAAAGGTAACAGGATTAGTTATTAATTTTCAAATGCACCACATTATACGAAATACTATTATTACAAAGAGTAAGTACTCATTTGTCTGATACTTGTCAATCATTGACATACTGGTTGGCATAGCTTGAAAATGTATTTTATCAACAAAACGGGGATTTTTAACCTCACATAAACGTTATATTAGCAAACAATGTATTAGAATCTTTAAAATATAAAGAATATTGGTGATAGTTAATACATCATTCACTTATTGATCCAATGATACAGTTGATGTCATAGATATTATGAAGTTGTTTTGTCTACAATTCAAAATAGGGTTCCAAAACAATTAATTGTTTGTTTCGGAGCATAATTTCAATATGCCCATGAGAGAGAACAATAAAACAGGATGCAATTAAATGAATAAAATCGTTAACGAATTAAATTACCACAGTAACTAGTACTTAACAAGTACTTTATAACTAACCGAAACTTCGACAGAAAATAGGATAACTGGAACTGAATTTTGTGGTTTTAGCGATTCCTAAAAGCGGAATCTGAGTCACAGACTCACACAAAAACAACAAGAAATGAGCAGATTAGGAAGCATGGGTCACCAAGGCACCACATACTCCCTCCCTAAAACGATGCCAAGGGGGGGGGGGGGCAGGAACCAGGGTAAACATTTGCACACCACCACACACAGCATGTTAATTTTAGCTTTGAACTTTTTATATCACTTTTCTTTTAAATCTGGACCAATCTGATATGTGCTGAAATTATATTTTAAAGAAAAACCCTGGATGGCAACAAACAAACATGAAACGAAATACTAATTGCCGATAGGTATTGGTCGTTGGTATTGGCCTCTATACCCATATGCGTTACGTGATAAAAATTAACAAAAATGTTTTTGACTGTCGATCTCAATTAAGGCGGCTAGGTCCCAAAAATAAACAATATCTAACTTAAAATTCACGAAAAACTTGCTTTGCTGGCTTGCTCTAAATTAGCGAGGCACAAGAACTCTTAAACGGTCATTGTGTGGTAAGTTCCTGGAAACTATACGTGGGACACGTATTCAATATGGCTCCGGTATAAATGTTCTAAAAGGTTTCTCATAATGGGCGACGATATGATACTGAAAAATGTGGAATACCAAAATCTGATGAAGTAAAGAGTTGCTCTCGTAGGAAGTAACTTTATTTTAGCAGGAGCAGGAAATTGTTGATGTCTCCGACGGTCTCGGGCTCCTTAAATTGTGTTGGAGGTGCTCGCTGAGGTAAGCTCACGGCCCACGGACGTATGGCGTCCGCAGCTCTCCAGCTCCTACAGCTACAAACCGCGAGAAGGGCTATCCAGTACTCATTTCTCAGCGGAACAAAACTTGAAACTCATAATGCTAGCTGGGGCTATCGAAACACCCTAACAATCTTAAGGTAAAGACCTTACACAACGTGCATTTCGGACGAGTGTCCTGATCTACGTCTGCTCTACGTGAAATATGGTGGCGGAGAGAGCGAACTTTCTAACTGCCTGGACCATATGCTAGTCCCTCCGATCAATAGGAGTGCAGGGTTCTAACCTGCCAGACAACCGTAAGGTTTAATATTCAAACTGCATGCAAAGGGTCCACACCAATGGCCTAACTAACAAAAAAACCATAGAGTTTACGGCCTCGAAACGGAGGTAAAATACGAGGAATTTCCTAAAGTATTCAGAAAAAGGTGAGACCAGAAATAAAAATAAAATAAATATTAATTTACATACATACAAACATAAAATCTAACTATTCCATTTAATCATTGAATGTTGTCATCAGTACATCTAAGTTTTAAAAATCCTCTTACAAAAAAAATATAATACTAAAAATTAAAATATGTGCAAATTGACAACAATAACGTATCTCAAAACATTATGTGACAGAAGTGACAAAAGAAGCATATATTTAACATGTAAATAACAAGACGTGAGAAGTGACGACGCCACAAGTCAACATATATTTTAGTAAAGCTGTTGAAGGTTGTGGTGCAATTTTAATGTGCCCATAATCTTACATTCTATTAAAGTTAAGAATGATCTAATGTTATAATATATAATGTTATAAATGTATTTATCACTTTGGACAAATCATTATATTTGCTAAAAATTTATCCATTAGAGATAAAAAACCTATCTATTTTAAAATAAAGACAGATTTAAAACAGATTTAAAATTAATAAACAAACATTAATTAAAATTAAATTTAAAAAATGGAAGTTATTCAATTACTAATACTAATTCTTATCTGCAATTTATAATAATAATTTTTTCTTACATTCAGTAATATTATAAAAATTAATGTATGTAAAAATTAAATTAAATAAAATGTGCACAAATTATAATTACTATTGAATGATATGCAGAATCTACTATACGATGATAAAATAAAATGTGATAAATGTTTTTATACCCACAATGTAGGTGGTTTTCGGATGAAAATGTATACATTATTTAACTTATATTTTAAATTTAATTGGAAAACTCGACGACATAGCTTATGCGTATATACTGTTTAGCTATTTATTTACAGTGTTAATATTTTAATATTTCGCATTATAATTATGCTGTTTGATTTTTATAATATGATTAAAGTAGACTTTATATATATTTAACATTTTTTGTAATACTTTGAGAAGCGTGAATAAGGTAAAGAAGTTGTCAGCAAATGGGAGAGGGAGGAAATTAATATATAAACTGTTGGTTAGAGGTCAGATTTATTACAATCTCACTTAAAACACATAATAATTAAAATTATTACGCCAAAGGAAAGATATAGTCACTGAAAGGAAAAGAGAATTATTTTTTATATCTGATGCTACGTTTTTAATGTAAAACTTGTGTCATTATAATATATTTGTGTTGAGAAAAATCTCAAGTTTGAATGAGTTCTACTCGCTCGAAAACGTTCATAGGTAGTTCATACTGATATTTATCATCTAAACACCCAGTAGGTATTGCAGAGCCAAAAGAATGTTCAATCTGAGTAACTTCTTGCGTTTTTGGTTGTATTATTTGGTGTTTGTAAGTATTTGTAATCATCTTAGATATAATTTTCTAACCATTCATTTATTAATGAGTAAATGCAAAAACGCATTTACCCATATTGTTAGCGTAAGTTCACTGTCACACATAAAAAGTCATATTTCCAAATTTTGTTGTACATTGTATATCTAATAACGCGGAGTCATTCATGGATATTGTCACGCAAGGATTTCATTTCGGAAAAGTTGCCGGGAATTTGTATGTTCCGGAGAAATATCGCAACAGTGGAATAAGCCTCTGGGCCAACAAGAGAGTTTGAACGTATAGTCTCGCTATAGGCAGTACAAGAAAATACACTATACACTAGCACGAGACACCTACGTTCGGTAAAACGTTTTTAATAAGTTAGGTTAAAACGACTGAGCAAGTCCCGTTAAGAACAAAAGGAAACGCCGAGTAAAATTGTGACCTTGAACACCTCCAGCCACTAATTAGGGTACATCTTCAGCAAGTCAACAGTAAATACCACTTTAAGCTCAAAACATCTTACCACATTGAAGAGTGCGTGTAGTCCCTCATTCTAGGTTACTTCCAATTCTTAATCACTGCTTAAGTTTCACTTTCAGGCTATTCCTCTGCGGTGAGGTAGTGGTTAGACTACTCGCCACCAACCTAGGCGAACCGGGTTCGATTCTCGACGGGTTCGCCCCCGAATTTTCGCATGTGCGAATCGTGCCAGACGATGTCGCTGGTCGGCGTGTCTTCTCGGGATCTCCCGTTTCCCCCTTCCTTTAATTCAGGCGCTGCTCCATACTCACCTCGCTTCACATTCATCGGCTCTCAAGACCTCGATGTTAAGAGTCGCCCAAATCTCTTCACTCACTTCACTCACTTACTTCTGCAACGACTTTATCTCCTTACTGTAGGCCGACTGTCAATATTAAGATGGCATTTATGTTGCAGCTAAACAAATTTTGTGTTGAACTGAAGTTAACACTGTGTTAAAATATTTATTGTATTTCCTTTGCTTTAAAACAAAATTGCGATGTCAAATAAATTAACTTCAATTATTTTGTAACAAAATTATATACTGCCAACGAGGAAAAAGAAATAAAGTTAGGGAGGGGGGGAGGAACCCGTGGGTTGTGTTATTGACGACTTCCACTTCATATAACACATCGTCCTACCAGTTGCTCTGTTTTGACATGTTTGAATTCGTCTCTTATTGGTGGGATTCTAAAATATTAAACGACAAACTGCAGTAGGCCTAATAATTTATGCTCTATAAATACTGCATATGCATATTTGACACACGTAAACAGCTTTGTAAGGTTTGAAAGCTGGTCAAGTTACATTTAGATATAATTCTATGCTTTAAAGTATAATTATAGTTAGAGGCCACCTGTTTTTCTCGAAAAAATTTCATGACTACTTGTATTACAAACCACTAGAGCTCAGATCCACTTTCGTGAGTGGATGATTTTAACTGCCACACATTGAAGGTGTGTCTGCCCTCGAATCACAGACATTCGATGTCGGAGTAACGTAACTCCGATTGGCCCAGTCAGGGGAGGAACAGTCTCCTAGCAAAGACACGTGGCCAATAACCAAAGGAAAACTGCAGGTATGCCATAGGACATTCGAATCAAGCCTTTGCGTAAATCTTTTCGCGAAAAACAGGTGGCCTTGATTATAGTTGTTTCATTTTACGAGGTTATCGCTGTTCACTACACTCTAAGAAACTATTTGTAATTTTACCATTTCAGTGTATACGTGCAGTGACAAAGCGCGAATGGCAAAATATTTTCCCATACATGAGTGGTAACATTACTGCAATTGCTTGGGAACGAGTCAAATGCGCAGGGAAGTTCCCAACTTTTGTATAGTAGCGATGCTAAGAATTCCCATATTTTCAGCCTGATACGTATCTATTACCATACAATATATAGGTTAAAAACTTTCATTACAGTTGAGAAAGTTTTACAGAAATTGTTTTCCAGTGTAGTATCCGACATTTTACAATGTCAAGTCAGTGTAACCTGGTGTTGGGTGGACATTGTTATGAAATATTATGTCCTTTGTGAAATTTTTATCGCAATACAACATTTGGTTGCGGGAACATTACTTACTTGTTAGAGACTTTATTAACATTAAAACTTCTCTAGGATATTTGCATTATGGTAATACAAAACTTAGTAAATGGTTAACATTATTAAATTGGTGAAAACATTATTCATTTTACTACAACATAAACGTTCGAAGAAAAGGCTCAATAGTAATTGTTTTGTTGTAACGATATAGTATTTTTTTTCTGTTTGCATTCCACCACTGATACATCTTCACCTCGCTTCGCCCTCACCAGCGTTCAAGACCTGTTACGAGCGGTTAAGTGCTGTCTAAAACCACTCAACTTACTTCCTCAGCTCAACGAGAGCGCCAACCTGTTACCTCCTCAGTGAAAAAAAAGTATTGAAAATAAACCCAATAGGAAGTTTTTTCTCCGTTGCTCTGGACACAGCTCCTGGAAACTATGTTGGCCCATTTATCATCTTCTTAACTGCCCGACAAACCCTTGTGCACCACTTCATGAAGAGAACTGTGGGGGGGGGGGGGGAAAAAATATACCACCCCGAGTAAAGGGTGAGTTGACAGAACACGAACTGGAGGTTATTAACTCCTTACAACACAGTAGCCCAATTAATCTGTTTACGGCGCTGAGGATGTTGAACAGCGAGGGCAAAAAGAGAACATTCGTAGCTTACGTAACATCCCTAATTATCAGTTTCATTATTATCTAGAAAATTTACTCCAAATTTGTAACGCCGCCGTTCTACACTGGGAGGCTGATATCAGATGGCTCCTCAACCTGGGATGGCTCCTCATTTATCCTTATAATTACGTCCAGAAAAAAAACTAATTGCCAAAGTTTTCGGTTCTGGACCACGTGATCTAAAGAAGACGCTTCAGTGACCTTGGCCACTATTTTTCTCAGCCCTGCTCTTACAAATAAGGCTTTTATTTATTTCTTGGCGTTTAATTAAATGCTTGGTAACTACCATCGTGCTATCGTACAAGCCATTCTATTGACAATAGTAACATAACAATTAAAAATATAACATTCTACAATCATTAGAGGCTGTTCACGGGTAATTGAGAACTTTTGACATCGTCGTTTGAAACATGTCACTGCCGCCCTACCTGCATGTGTTTTAACGGACGCAATTGCAGGCACGCACCCAGTATGTTTGGTAATAATGGAGAAAGACGTATAATTGGAAGTTTTTCTTTTGAATTCAAGTTTTTAAGTATATGATTTATTACTGTTTTATACTTTGGGCTATATAGTACTGAATTCTTATTTATATATTTTAGACGGACAAGGGCTGTTTTACTAAACTGGAGGTATACATTATACAAAGACAAAACGGAGCTTTAATTTAATTATACAGGCTGTTCGCGTTAAAGTGATCACTTTTGAGGACCTAGTTACTTTTTCCTGTCAGTCATTTTTAACATCTAAGGCTAAAGAAAATATTCATTGACTATTATTCGAAATGAGAGGGCTTTCAAAAGTGCGCACTTTACCATGAATAGTCTATGTAAGCTATTAGCGAGGAAGGTTTTCACCGTCCTTAAGATAGTTTAATTACAATATATGTTTAACCTGAATGGCATCTTTGCCGTAAGCTGAACGTTGTGTTGAGAATTGACGAGCAACACGCCAAGCTGCATCTTGAGGGCTGGTCTTCTGGGCGCTGGGTCCACACACAACCCACGTACAGAGAGTTGCCAAGTGTTACATAGTTTACCGTGGCATAATCGACCCGAATAAGGTGCCCGGGATGGCAGATCCGCTGGCGCTTCCGTGCTAGGTTTTATAAATGGCGAATATTGTTTCAACGTCCGTTCGGTTCTTCACCTGGTCTGGATACTGACGCGTCACTGCAATTAGCTTGGTGTGTCCGCGTTTACTGAATCACAACAAAGTGTAACAATTAGCTGATCTGTTAAATATTTACATTTGTAAGAATTATACAGTTTTATTTGACCGATGCATGAGTAAGGTAATCAGTCCTATGGCAATGTTACTTGTACATATGGTGGAAGAATACACAATGTGCATTAAAGTAGATCTTTCAAAAGTGCTTGGCTTTTTCGTTGAACAGCTCATTATAGGCTCTTCACGGTAATGTAAGCACTTTTGAGGCCCTAGTTACTTTTTTATATCAGCTATTTGTTATCTTTTAACCACCTTTTTTAATAAATATTGCCATATAATTAATAAACACATTGAGTATATTCCACCGCACTCGGAAGTTAACGTCTATGGCTAAATAAAAATATATTTATTAACTATTATTCCAAATCAGAAGGCTTTCAAAATTGCTCACTTTACCCTGAATAGCCTATAGTAATATGTCACTGTATGTTACCCAAGACTCAATTGGTGCAATTTGCCAACTTGACTGTGAGTGAGTGAGTGAAGAGATTTGGGCGGCTCTTAAAATCGTGGTATTGAGAGCCGAGCAAACTTGATGATTTGTAGTCTCTCTTTAGAACCTGTATTTACATATTGTCTGAATAGGGCCTACACGTATTACTCCACAACTTGTGTTCTTTAACACTCTGCAAAAAATAATGGGAAAATTACCTGACAAGTGTAACGTAATATTCGCAAACTTGTGGGGGAAACATTGTTTTCCTTACAGGTAAGGTAAAATTACCGCACTCTGGAGTAAAATTCACGTACACGGTAGTGGGAAATCCCATACGGATGGGAAAATTACCTCACGACGCGTGCATCTCTTCAGAATTCTCAACAGCTAAGTGGGAGGGACGGGGCGGAAGAAACAGTCCTCTTAATACGCTTATATTCACTGATACCGTTGCGCCGTCGCCGTGGCGTATTGGCTAGCTCATCGGCCTATCGTGATAGAAGACCGTGGTTCGTGCCTACTCTCCAGCAAGTGTCGCGGATTGTATTGTTGAGGCTTCGGTTCCCATTCGTCAGAGGATATAGATAATTAACAATACTGATACTCCGTCATAATTTTAAATATAATTTTATTTTACGTTATAATTAATTTTCCGTTGTTTGTATAGGATTCCCCCCCCCCCAACTACTTTTGTCAGGTACTTTTCACGTACAATTAGAGAATAGTACTTTACTTGTTATGAAAATTTACTCTACATTTAAGAGGTAATTTTACCTTACATGTAAAGGTTATTACCTTCACCTCAATTTTTTTTACAGTGTACATCTGAACTGTAGTAGCCAAAGTTCAAAGTCGGAAGTGCTGTGGTTCGTGGCGCACAGTAGTAACGTTTCCATAAGAGAAATGCTGTCGCGGTTCTCTTTGATGCAGGCGTAGTAGGCCGCTTGTACGCCGACGTCGTGCGAGGTTTTGGTCGATGTTTGCGGTGAAATGTTCGCTATTGGCCGCACTACCCTGTGGTAAGCTCAACTCCAGTTTCTCTTCGAGCGAATAACATCGAAAAGTTCGGCTATTTTTGCCTGTCAGGAGCGGATAGAAATTACAACACGAGCCACTGTTTCGATTCTGCGTTCATTGTCACGCAGGAAAAAAAAGAAATCTTAGGTTCTGTATTTGTTCGTGTTCTACGTTAAAAAAAAAAATGTTTCTCTAGCGCGACGGTAGGGATGCGAGGCTCGGGCGTTCTCAGTAGGCGGTCGGCGTCGCCGGTTCGTGCTGAACTTTCCACGGAAGTGCAACGTTGTCATGTGGTTCAGCGGAACCACGTCCTTGAAATGGGGCAGTATCCGCCGGCGCTCGGAGGCCGCTGTTGCGGAATGGGTGGACGAGAGGCCCGGCCAGGCCACGATCCTACATTTCTACAGCTTTCGCGAGAATTAATTTTTTGCTACCCAAACTGGCACCGATATTGCCAAATCCTCTTACAATTTGGTTACAAATTGTTTTTATTATATTCACTCTAATTTTTTCAACACAAAAAACTGTATAGTTTTAACTAATTATAAAATAAACAGAATTTTCGTTAAACAATTAAATGAATAAAAGTATGCACTTTTTTTGTGTTGAAAAAATTAGACTACATAATAAAAACAATTTGTAACAAAATTATAAGAGAACTTTACAATAGAAATGAAGGATTGTGGCCTTAAATGTCTGAGGCTGAGGTCTGGCCGGGTTAGTAGTTGCGCGCGCGCAGTATTCCCGTGTTAGAGATTCAAGCAGGAATCACATAGCTCCGAAGAACCCAATACGACACGACGAAAACAGCAGCAACGACACGACAACGAAAGTTTCACTGTGACTGCTTGAATTACAGCACGACACGACAGAACCGACACGACGCTTTGGGCATTTTACTTAACTCTTTAGGAGGTGCTGATAGGCTATGCTAGTTTCAAAGGTGGTGGACAAGAGGGAAATCTGGAATAGACCCCTACATTATGGCGACAAAGTGTTATCGTTAATGTATGCAAGGGTAAAATTATTATTTTTAGTAGTTAAATACAGTAATTTTCATTTTTTTTTTAAATTCCAAGCTGCTTATTTTCCATTGCAGAGAAAGCTTGCAATACAATTTCGTTTTTCAAGGTCGTACACTCTGTGGGTCGTGCCGCACGACACGACGAAAATTTAAATATTTTCTAATCCAAAACAGCTGGTTTGACGGCAGAATTTTTCGGGCTTACGTCACATCTACCTTGTACTTCATTGGCTGTTTAGTTTTAAGTGTCGTGTCAGCACTGTCGTGTCGTGCTTGTCGGGGCCATGTGATTCCGGCTTCAAAGGTAGTCTTTGTAGATCCGTTGGACTGATAGGAAGTGCATGTAGTGCCCGGGCGGGCCTTCAGCCCAGCCTAGGGCTGATTGTTATTTGTGGAGAGTCTTCGCTCAGCCGCGGAACGAGGTGATATAGACAATATATTTCGTGTGGCGCCAAAATCATCCCGCTAGTGCATCAAAGTCGTGAGATATGTTGCCCGGGAATTTTCGTCCACGAGTGAAATTGTCGCCAGTCGCCGAGGGCCCCCACCCGTACGGCGCCAACTCAAGGCCGTGCTCGCATCGTAGTCTTATACGCGATCGAACGAGACCACGTTTATTTCAATGTTGTTATTAGTCACCGTATCCGTACGGATACTCCATGTTTGTCGATCTGATTTTCAAAGGCAGTGTCCTCGTCGAAATGCTTACGGTTTCAATCCTTCCCGTACATTTTATGTTCAATGCAGTTGCGTCTTGTTATGAAGTGATCAGGCCTTAGCTAAACGACCTGCCTGATTACACCTTCAAACATTGAACCAGGGCACGAGCGCGATTGAAATATCACCTTGCGAAAGACAGTTACAGAAACATCCTCCACCAGGCAGTAAACGGGGCCGAAAATATTGAACAACGCGCCCGGTATAGGCCAACGTAACACTGGGAGCGGTGTCTTTTGTCACCGGGGCAGCGGACCAAGAATATATAGAGATGGGTATGTCCGGCCGACGTTAATCGCCTCCTAGAATCAGCCTCCAGCAACATGTACAAGGTGTGGACTTTCCAATTAGATTGTAATTGTAGTGGCGTGCGTAATAAAACTTATTGTTGGTATTTCATTTAAGCTCCCCCGATCAATAGCCTTATTGTATAAAACTTATGTTCAATAAACCCCATCTTTGACTGTTGTGCTCTACCTAATCATGATTAATTATTTACCTACGCCCATAACCCCTTTCAGTTATGAATTGACTTACAACTAAAACGTAACAACGGTGAAGTGTTGCAAGGTAATCTGGTGCTTGCTCAGTGCTGTACACACTCGGCGTACTCACCAGGAACCATTAACCAGAGCGGAGCCGGGAGAAACTGGAAGTATTGCGGCCACTCACGACACGAAAGAGCGGCGAGGCACCCAATACACACGTGCCGTGACGTCAAATACACTACATACGCTCTAAGAAATTATTTGTACATGTATCATTTCAGTGTATACGTACAGTGACAAAACGCGAATGAATGGTAAGATATTTTCCCATACATGAATGGTAATGTTGCTACAGTTGCTCGGGAAAGAGTCAAATGCGTTGGGAAGTTCCCGACTTCGGATAGTAATTACCATATTTTCAGCCTGATGTTCAGTACTATTACTATACACTATATAGGTCGAAAATTTCCATTACAGTTTAGGAAATTAACCAGAATTGTTTTTACAGTGTACCTTGCGACAGTTCACCACACGCCGCTGTTGGTTCGATGGCTTTGTTCTGGTGCACACGTCCAAGAACCGAGGTCGGAGTCACGCGGTGACAGAGACATAGCCCGCTATTGCGCGCGAGGCGCTCGCAGGAAGTATGGGAATTAATGACGCTTCGGGAGCGGCCATTTACCGACTCGCCGAGGCCGGGCACCATCAATTTCGGAATGCCTCTTCCGATACATTGTGGCGGCCGCATCAAGTTTTAATCATCCTGCGAGCGGAGAGCTCGCGTGCTAACATAACAATTACGCCAATTTACGGCCTTAGTGCTTCGTCACGTCCGGCTGCAAGGACGCGTTCCTGCCTCGGCCGCGGTTCAGCGCCTTAACGCGAGCAGAGAGCATGCAACTGGATCGCGGGCTGCAAACACTCAAGATCCTGTGTCAAAAGCACCCACAGACCAAGTAAAGGCTGTTCATGTTAAACTGAGCACTTTCGAAAACCCTGCTTAAGATACACTTGTATGCACGTTGTGTATCCTTCCGCCTTATGTAAAATTAACACTGCCGTGGGACTTTAAAAAACCGCTAATTTGTACACTTAGATGCATTAAAAAAAACAGAAACCAAGAGAAATTATTTAATTGATCTCAAATGGTTAAAGACTGTTCACGATAAAGTGAGTACTGATGGAGTCAACATTAGAAAAAGTCACTGTTCTTATCTGCATATATCTCAATGGGCGCACTGAGTGACATGCGCTCAGTAAAATTGGTAACGATGAAGGGAAACTAATTCTGTATGTTAACGTTGAATAAAAAGTGTTAAGTAACAATTTGTGATACCTTAATTTATTTCGTTCGCTTTCTGTTTTTTAATGCATCGAGGTGTAGAAGTGAGCAAATTTGTAAGATATATATTTTTTTAAATATAATTTCACAGTTTCAATTGACCGATGCATGAATAAAGTGATGAGGCTAACTGCAATGTTAATTTTACATAAGGCGGAAGAAGAGACAACGTGTAGGCAAGTAGATATTAAGAAAGGCTTTCAAAAGTGCTCAGTTTACCGTGAACAGCTTATACCTATCATTTTTAGTTCTACATAAAGACATTGAACTACTTTCTCTCCATCGTTGTTACCAACTTTACTGGGTGCATGTGACTCAGGGCACCTGTTCAAATACATTCAGGTTGGAGCAATGACATTTTTCAAAGGTTCATTTCAAAAGTGCTCACTTTATCGTGAACAACCTTTATCATGAAAACAACCAGCAAGTTCCAGTTATTCCTTCACCGAGGAAAATATCTCGACAGCTAAAACAAATATTGCTCCTTCTTGTTTGGTCGCCGCAACCTTGAAAGATTCGTTTCGTGCAACTATAGACTGTTCGCGGTTAAATGTCGGTCAAGTGAAACTGTAAAATTATTATAAAAGTAAATATATTACACATCTGTTCATTTTTACTCTTCGATGCATTAAAACAACCAGATAGCGAAATAAATAATTTACGTTATCATAGATGGTTTTCTAACACTTTTTACTCAACTTTAAGAGATGGGACTACTTTCCATCCATCGTTACCAGCTTGACTGGGCACATGTCACTCAGTGCACCCGTTAAAACATACGCATGCAGGGACAGTGACGTTTTTCTAAGGTTTATTTCAAAGGTACTCACGTAATCGTGAACAGCCTTTAGGGATGCGTATGGCTCTGCGTCAATGAAATCGTTTCGGTCATGACAAAAGGAAAGTGAAAGCACGGCCGAGGATTCGAGCACAGAACTTCAACGCCCGTACGCTGCGCCTTGGCGAGCTGACTTTTATTTCAGTTGTAACGTAGTTTCATAGTTTTTTTTTTCGTCCACATAGGGCAACTCGTACAAGCTCACACAAAGTTACAACCGCAACTATCCGGGACTCGAACCTGGAAACCCTTCTGACGCAAGTCGGCACGTAACCAACTGTGCCACGGAGACCGGCTGAAGCGACTACTGGTCAAATGAGAATATTTTTAAATACACAGTATTTTAATACAGGTCATATGCGTACATAAATATTTACAAGTTTTAACAGTTTTATAGGCCATTCACGGTAAAGCGAGCAGTTTTGAAAGCCCTCTAATTTGGAATAACAGTCAATAAATATATTTTATTTTAGCCTTAGACGTTAACTTCCGAGTGCGGTGGAATATACACATTGTGTTTATTACATCCATGACTGTATTTATTTGAAAATGTGGTTAAAGGATTAAAAAAATGGCTAAAAGAAAAAAGTATCATATCTGGCATCGAATGGGTTTTTTCAAGTAGTAAAGTATTGATCATTTATAAAGAAAATAATTTCTTCAAATGTCTGCATAACTTAAATCAATAAAACACACGTGGCCATTCGTAACCGGAAAAATTGTCTGAACCCAATCGTTTCCTGGTGTTTTTGAAAAAATAAAAAATAAACAAATTAAGAAATAGGCCTCCAGAAATGAGAAGGTAGACATTTCTTAGTTTCTGACAAAGGTGAATTAAACGAATTAAAAAAGGTGCGGTCATTCGGAAACGCGTCATTCGCCGCCATAAAAAAATGAGGGTGGTAGATTACTGCCGAAATGGTTTCTACTCCTTTTTGGTGAACCATAAAAGAAGACTAGCGGCAATCGTTCTGCCGCAGAAACTAGACTCAGAGCAGGGCAACGAGACTGTTTGTAGCACGTGGCAAACCTAAGTGTACCTACTGAACCGGCACGGCAGCTGCAGTCACGCCGGCGCATTGTAGCAGAGCCCTTAAGCTACGCTGTGGAAATTTTCAGAAACGTGAAGTAGTTACGCCATTTATTACCCAGGTATGGGTATCAAGAATGTTTCCAAAATTGCATGTCACTATTCCGAAAAAAAAAACATTCCTCGCATCTGGAGGATGAAAAAATGTTATATGAACATAGGTCCGCAAACGTTTAGTTTCTTTACTACAGTGCGGAATACGTAAGGTACAGTGTATGGCCCACGGTCTGGATCATACTACTGTGGAATTTCATCGCAGCGTTCGTTTGCATGGTACACGGCACCCCACAATACGACCCTACACCTAGGACAGTGGGAACTGCACAGGAATCAGTTACACGTGTATGAAAGCTTATCGTCGGCACTAAAGGAAATGTTCACAATGCCCTCAGTCTGTACAAATACAGCATCAACCCGCCGCTGCATGGACACCCGAATGCGTTGATGAATCCCTGGAAAATTCCTGATATTTCGCGACCCGCCACAATTTTGGTTACGGAGGGTGCCCACATCGACCACTCTGGTTGCATACTCAAGTGCCTTTAAATATCCCCACAAATAAAAACTAGTTCATTCAAATAAGGGCTCTTCGGGGGCTGGTATGGGGCTGCCAATTACAGCTGCGATGGCATTCCACAGTAACATGATCCAGCCCGCGGGCCATACACTGTAACTTATGCATTACGGGCTGTAGTAAAGAAAGGAAGCGTTTGCGGACTTATGTTCACATGATACTTTTTCATCCTCCAGATGTGAGGAATGTTTCCCAGAAGTATTGACATTCAATTTTTCTGTATTGTGTATAAAAACACCTGATTTTATCGACAACCTATTCATGAATATTTTACTTTTGGTCGAAATACGCTCCTTCACCCGCTTCAATTGCGAACGCTAGACCTTAACTAACACTACACCTCCTTTTTTTGTCATCTCTCTGGCAGTCAATAGCCTACTGCCAATTGTAAGAAAATACAGAGTGTTCAGAAACTCAGTGCCCAAATTCCATATTTAGCTTTTGGACAAGTTTAACACAAATGCCCTATACACTTATATCCAAAGATGTATTTTTATATCAAACAAGCTGTTACCCATGGCTTCACCCACGTGCAAAAATAAAACCTTAATTACAATGACCCAGTGCGCTATCCTAATTGCTGGTGGCATATTGTATATATTGCCTAAGAACCTGTTCGTTTTTCCGGGATGAAAAGTACTCTGTGCGCTAACCCAGATTAGAATCTACCCCTGTACCAAATTTAATCCAAATCCCTCGAACCGTTACGATATAATTGAGTAACAAACAAACATAAAAACTTTCGCATTTAAAATATTATTAGGATAATTTTGTTCGAAGTTGCGGTGTACGACGCCTGGAGAAAAAGGTGGTGCGATCACTCATGTTGGATAAGTTGCATAGATTGCAGGCGCGTGACACTATATTATTACATAAGCAGCGTCGCGCGTTTGTATTAACGATCGTATGCATTAACGATCGTAGTTTTAAAAATACGCATGTGTAGACTACAGCAATATTTTGTATTTATTTTAAAAAAAAAAAAGCTTACAGATTACGCGTTAGATTACCTACGAAACCCGTAATTCTTATTTTCGTGGGCAGCCAAGTGTCCTTTATCTCTAACCTAAAATAAATCACCAAGCAACGATCGTATTACTTTACCTACAAAATATAAATTACGTCTGCATCTACAGTCGACAAAGACATTTGCGCACTTAAGATGTATTTGATATGCATAGGAAACAAACATAAACCTATCACAACATTATTAGTCACATTAAAAAATATATATATTGATCTGATGAAAAAAGCTGAACTTCAACTTAAAGTTTCAATAAAATTGAAAGTCTAACTGAAAAGAGTACTTGCATAAAAATGTACTTGGTGTTTGGCGGAATTATTTACCATCTGCCTGCAAACCGATGATAAAAATTTAATATTTTCCCTTCGGTCTTTCTCCGTGAATGTCCTGCTAAGCTGGACTCACAACCATCCGTCACACCCGTTAGTCACCCGTCCGACAGTCAATCATCCGTCTGTTTTTTCGTCCGTCAGTTGAAAGCGATTCACAACAATCCGACGTCCGTCATTACTTCTGTACGGCCAAATTTCAGTGTGACAACATAACATCGTGATCTTTCATTAGTTGGAGATATATTTTGGTTGTAAATACATTTTCAAGAGAGAAAATTTTGGAGAAATAATTTTTTTACGCCATAAGAATTTATACTGAATTATTGTTTACAATTTAAATTCCTGATTCTACCACCAAATATAATATACACAAATCCACCGCCCTGCATTTTATTTCAAAGTACATATTCGCATCTACGGAATGTCATCAGAAGGCGGTGGCCCATCGTTGGTCCGTCTAAAGTTAAAGTTTAAGATATATTTGACGGATTGACGGATAAAAGAAAAAGTTGCCCTTCGATTGGCCGATGATCACGTGATCGCCTGGCTGACGGGCGACTGACGGATGCGACGGATGGTTGCGAGTCCACCTTTAGTATCGTGGATCGTACTGAGTGAGCAACATGCCTCGTAAAACATATACGAAGTATGTTTGTCCTTTAGAAAACAAGTTGCAGCACTTAGTACAGGAATTCGAATAGCTATTAAAGCTTAAATCCTTTACCATTCGTTGAACTGCGGAATGAAAGAAGAAACGAGCAGTACAGGAAATTAGCTGAGAACCGATCGTCCAAGAAATATGACTACAGGGAAAAGACGGCACACGGTAAGACCGGCCTGGAATAACCCAGAAAAAAGTGCACGATATATGACGCAAAATCTGGCGTCAACATCAGCAAAAGAAGTAACGCTCCAAACAGTGTCAAATATCCTTCATGGCAGTGGGGTTGATGAAAGGTGGCAGCGAAAAAAGAAAAGTGAAGTAATTACGCAGTAAAAGTCTTCGTTTTGCACAAAATGTGTAGACGAGCCATATACAACGCGCAACTAAAAATCACCGACAAACTCCGAGAGGTGACGCTTGTCAAAAATGTAACATGAAAATGTATGTGTCAATTTTCACATAAGTGATTGTATCGGGCACTAATCGCCCTCAAACATCAAACTCTTGAAATGAGTATCGTTGCAAATGTCAGGAATTGCTTGCGATCAAGCAACAAAGCGATTAGTAGTGTTTTGTAGAACGGAGATATCACACTTGTGAAAATGTGGGGGGTAATATCATCCTTTATCAGGACAAATAGGGGTGCTGATTCGTAACTATACGCAGGGCGACAACCTCTATTTCCTGATGAAGGGAGATGATATTACCAACCGCATTTTCACAGGGTTAAGACTATTCATCAGCGATTTATTGCTTCATCGCACGTAGTTTCTGATATTTATAAAGAATATAATTTCCAAAAATTCGATTTTCGGTGGAGCTTAGCTCCCCTAATTATCACTTTAGGGGGAATTGTTCCTAAATTTTCGTCTTATATTTTCGTCAGGGACCACCTCCCGGAGTTTGTTGGTGATATATTATATAGAGTGCGTGAGAGTGGGGTGTGCAGTTCCTTTGGTGTAATTTTCTAGCTGCTGTTAAGCTTACTTTGCATCAGAAGAAGAAAAATCCTGGAAGTAGGACTTAAGTAGAGCTTCAGAAATATGTGAAGTAACAGTAAATAACCTATATACATGCATGTATATTTAGGATAGTCATACAGAATGAAACTAAACTCTACCGCCAAAATGTATGAGAAAATTGCTATTTGGTAGAAACAGAATTGTCCCAAAAATATCAGCGCGATAACTGCAATGATAATTTACTAAAGCAAATGACATAGAAATATTATGTAAAAACTATTTCTTACTAGCCATTACCACGCGTATATTCTCCCTATTTTATTCACATTAATTTTAAATTAATAGAGACCTGCAAAATTCGCGTTAATATTTGGCATCATAGGCTAAACTTCACAGTGCTGTGTACCTACATACTGGAGCCGGCATCGTCTCTCCATTGGATACTGCATATGTAGACGTGAAGCCACTTTCTTTCTGATTAAACTGCACTTGATTGGACTAATCACTTGTTAAGTATTCAGTTATTAGCGCAGAGCTACCCAGGGCGTGTTAAATAAAGTACGGTTCAATAACAAACTTGTTGCAAAGGTACATGTATTTCAAGTTTAACATGTCCCCAAATAATAACGCAAATTATGCAGGCATCTATGCATTAAAATTTCATTTATAGATAAAACATAAGTAAAAGTTAAATTTAATCAAAAATAAGTTATAGGCTGTTCACGATAAAATGAGCACTTTTTAAATCCCTGCTTCAGATCTACTTGGATACACGTTTCGTGTTCTTCTGCCTTATGTAAAATTAACGTAGCCATGAGCTTCATCACTTTATTCATGCGTCGGTCAAGTGAAACTGTGACATTACTAGAAAAGTAAATATTGTAGAAAACTGATCATTTTTACACCTCGGTGCATAATAAAAATACAGAAAGCAAGATAAATAATTTAAATGATTACAAATGTTTAGTTAACACTTTTTGTCCGACATTAATATATGGAACTACTTTCCCCTCCATCGTTACCAACTCTACTGGACTCGTGTCACTCATTGCGCCTGTTAAAATACATGCAGGTATAGGCAGTGACTTTTTTCTAAGGTTGATTTCAAAAGTGCTCACTTTATTGTGAACAGCCTTTACTTTTAAATTAACAGAAGTATCGAACACTTGTGATACGTGGCATATCTAGGAAACAACCAAGCATATAATTGAAAAAACGCATGTGTAGGCTACAGCAATATTTTGTATTTCTTAAAAATAAAAGCTTACATTTTATGTGTTAAATTACCTATGGAACCCGTAATTCTTATTTTCGTGGGCAGCCAAGTGTCCTTTATCTCTAACCTAAAAAAAGTCACCAAGCAACGATCTTATTACTTTACCTAAAAAATATAAATTACGTCTGCATCTACAGTCGACAAAAAACATTTGCACACTTAAGATAAATTTAATTTGCATTGGAAACAAACATAAACTTATCACAACATTATTAGTCACATTAAATATATATATATATATATTAATCTAATGACACAACAGTCAAAAAGGTCTTAGTTGAACGGCCTGCCTGATCACACCTTCACTTATTTATCCAGGACACGTGCCGTGATTGCTGAAATTATTTATGAAATCGTAAACCACAGAAACCCCCTCCACCGCCCAGTAAACAGGGAGAACGCAGCTCATATTGGGCAGTGTAGTCCGTGGGCGAGGTCTTTCGTCGTCGGGCCATTGGATCGAGAAGACCACTTGAGGTGATTTGTGTCGGGGCGTCGTCTTCCACCTCTTAATCGGTCTCCGGAATCATAAACAAGTTGGGGACTTCCCAATCAGATTTCTTTGAGAATGTGGCTGGTTAAATATTTATAATTTAATATAAATTAATATGTCAGTATATGTTCATATTAAAATAATATTGTACAAACTTAACGTTAAATAAACCCCTTTTATATAGTGTCCATTAGATAACTCTTGTCAATAACTTGCTACGCCCCTATAGCGCATTTAAGGTATGGTGAAGAATCATAAATCATATAATAACAATCCCTACAAGCGTGAATGTGCAGAATTGCAACATAAATACGTTCATGCATACATACATGTATTACATATAAACTTGTGGTTTTATCTATAGAGGTTATCGTATCCATAATTTTTTAAGTAGCTAATTTTTGTATAAGTAAAATAAAAATATGTGAACTGGTCGAAGATATGCACGTATTTTACAGTATTCGTTTATCGTGCGTCGACATACTGGACGGACTCGTCACAAATGTACTCTGTGAACTGATGGAACGTCGCACCTACAGTTCTGATATTTTAAATGTCACAGATCAGGCCTTGAAGTGAAACTAATTGTCTGCGAAACTGGCGTCTCAACATCTATTACCAACTGGTCCCACCGAACCTGTATATTTAGATACTATGATTATTCACTGTTCTACGTCTTTCAGTGAAAAGAATTTCGATAATGCTGTACAAAGACTACATTTGAAATATTAAACATTAATTAATTCATCATTAACACGATAATAATTTTAAAAGACAATAGGTTTACACTTCACTATAAAAAATTTCTGTTAAGCTTCCTAAACTGTAATGAAATTTTTAAACCTATACACTGTATGGAAATAATACCACACATCACACTGCTAATACAGCAATGTTTAGCGTCGCTACTAAACAAAGTTTGGGAACTTCCCTACGCATTCGACTGTTTCCTGAGCAAATTTAAGACTGCTACAATGTTTGTACAGGGGAAACAATTACCATATCTGCTTTCTCATTAAGCATATACACTGATATGTTAAATTTCCGAATAATTTCTTAGAGTGTTTTTTTTACAACATCTAAACAGCGTACCGTGAGAATTAAATGGAAAAATATCGTAACAACTCATAAAATGTAAAGCTATTCACAAAGGTAAATTGTTCGTAGTTAGCCTGATACAACTAAGACACAAAAAAAGGTAAATGCCTGCATAAGTGGCAAGAGGGATTTTTTTTTTAAATCTCCTAGCCGTGGCGGAGGGCGAGATGAAAATTCAAACCTCCCAATCACGAACTCTCAATCGACGCAACTGGCGTAGAGGAATCCTAAATGAAGAAATGCATCACCTGCTCGGATGGTACCATGACGCTGCGCTGGACGCTTTTCAATGGCTCTGGGGGATAAAGCTTTCTTGTCGTGGTCGCTTCCAAGCAATTTGGGGCTTTCTCGTTCGTGCGCGCCCTGCAGGACTGGTTTATTTCGCCTCCGCCGAGGGAGGGCACGGTAGTTAAAATCCCCAGCGCGAAATGAAAGAAGGGCCGTGCACACACACACACACACAAAAAAAAAATAATTTAGCAGGTCCATCGGAGTTTTCCGAGGAAGCGAGCGAGTGCATCTTGAATTGGTCCAAGGGTGGTGAAGAGGGTGAGGGTGGGGACGTGATAGGGTTGTTTGAGGCACCGGGGATATTAGGAGGTCGTCAGGGCGGAACGGATCGCCGGGGCCTGCTAGACGAGCATGACGGAGCCTTTTCTTAAAGGAGATTCTGGGGGTCCCCCCCCCCTCTCACTCTATCTCTCTCTCTCTATCTCTCTCTCTCTCTCGTGGAATGAACCCGTCGACGCGGATCCGGGCTGAATTGACGGATCTCCAACATCGGCACCTCAAATAACAGCCGCCGCCACCGCTGCCTCGTTCAAATTACTTGTTCACGGTTTAGAGAACGATCGGGAACCTCCTAGTTGGTCGATACCTTTGTTAGGCGGGGGGAGAACTACCGGGCAAGTGTGGTAAATATTCAGTTTTGCCAGTCGCCTTTCTTGCTGCTGATTCGACTGCCCGCTCCACTGGGACACAATGTGGCTGAGAATCGTCCGCTCACGCCTGCAGAATACGAACGTGGTGTGGTAAAGTGGCCCATTCAAGCAGGAGAAACTACCACAATCCCAGCGCTTAGAGTTGGGGGTGAGCGCCATAGATTAAAGATGAGGTGGAATGGGTTTTTTGTCTTCTTCTTTGGCTCACGATTTTCCTACAGACTGTCTGCAAATATCTTACCACGCCAATATCGGCAACTCTCTAGACACGCTCTACTAGCGCTCCTAGCAGGCGAGAGAGAGAGAGAGAGAGAGAGAGAGAGAGAGAGAGAGCCAGCCTCCAAATTTATATTTATGTATTTATAGTATAATCTATTCAAGGTTACTTCACACTTTTCTGAAGCTCTGCTAAAGTTACTTCCAGGATATTCCTCCGCCTCATGCAAACTAAGCTTAACCAAGTCTATAAAATTACACCAAAGGACAAAGCACCGAATTCGTGCGCACTCAGCTGTAATGATATTTTGCATTCGAACTATTTATTACTAGGCGCTACCAACACACATGTTTTATTACTGTTTTATTCGTATTTATTATAACTAACAAATTTTGATTTATAGATAAATATAGATAATACTTTAATTTAACAAAAATTAGGTAATACTATGTTAATAGAGGTTTTATAAGCTTATAGTACATAGTATATTAAGGAAATAACTAAACACATCATACATGGGGTGATTTTTTAAAGGTTTGATTCAAAACATGTGAATATGCCGTGAACAGACTATAACAAAAGAGCATGATATGGAAATTTTGTTGCTTAGCTGAGTGACATATTCATGTTAAAGTAAATTATTTCTGGGCTTATTTGTTTAGTTTTTGGCTGCAGTAATTATGGCGTAAACATCCCAACGAAATAATTCTTCCGATTTCCGAAAAATCCATCTCTGTCGTTAGTGAAACAGTACAAAATGTTTCTATTATCATGCTAATTTTCGTAAGAGCTTTACAAGTGACGTGTGCAAAAGTTAACATTTATTAATTTTATTGAATGCCCGTAGTGAGGGAATTGCAGAATATCTCATTGTTTTCTAGGACATGCACAGTAAAGTGAGAACTTTTGGAAACCCTCACATTTCGAATAATAGTCAATAAATATATTTTATCTCAGCAGCGGACTTTAATTACCGAGTGCGGTGGAATATCACACTATGTTTATTGCTTAAAAGACAATATTTATTTGAAAAGGTAGTTAAAGGATAAAAAATGTACTATGGCTTCAAAAGTGCCCATTTTATCGTCAACTCATGAAACTTATATCGTGATTATTATTATAGCCATTGCTTTGTATTTATGTATTCTCTAAATAAAGCTTCACAGGTGTAAACGGTTAGTTTATAATTGTAGGAGTAACCTGAATATAATTTTCCTAATACGTATATTGTCTTTAGCAATTACCAAAAAAATTATATAGTGTGCTCATACATTTTCTAAGCTTCAGATTCTAGCAACATGAATTTATAACACAAAGGAAATTAAAAATGGTTAAATTTAGACCTTTAAATGAGTAAATAATTATATTTTTACACAAAACCATGCTACTCTTAGTTTTACTTGTCAATTTTTTTTACATAATGCTTTCATTTGTTAAATAAACTCTTAACGATACTCGTAAGAACTATTAGCCGAGAAACATTTAATATATAATCAAATAATATCCTGTGAATATTATATTTTTCTTCAAACTACAGCTTTTATTTAATAGGTAGTTTTAAACACTAGGTTTTTCATCATTCAAAATATTTCGTGGTGGACACAGGCGTATCCCCAGCTGCCGTGACATGTCTCTGGATGGTGCACAGCGACGCCCGTGGAATTCTTACAGCCTGTCGAACGATGGAAATATCCTCACTCTGTTGGTGGTCCATCGGGGTCGACCTAAGCCTTCTCAGCGGGTGTGCGTACTCTCCTGTTCCCACTACGTCCAACACCGAATCACAGTGTAGGGAAGTCGGCTCAAGTGGCGAGCAACGAGTCAAAACGTTGAACCTGCCTCTCGGAGGCCAACGATGTGGTCCCTCTCGAAGTCATCCAGCTGAGCAAAGGCTAGCTGAGTGCGCCTACTGCGTGGTTCAATGAACTTGGCTAAGTGTCTCAAACTTTTCATACTCCTGCTAAGGCCTTATTCGGTGTCTTGCGCTATTAATTATGGAAGGGCATGCATGTTCGCTAGTGGCACATATGTGCAAACAAACCACATTAAAAACAAATGGGACACATGTCGGACTATGACGATACTGTGTGGCAACCTTCATTGTACTCACACGATTCTTTTATGGTGATCAATTTTTTTTGCGAATGAGTGTAGAGCTATATCCCCGTTTAAGCTAACTTATTTGTTCGGTTGTAATGTTTGTTCCTCACCCATCTATAGACATCACAAGTCTCCGGTAAAAGTTTATTTGTGTGGTAGCCCAAGTATTAGAGGAACACGAAAAATGTCTGCATCGATGTGAGATGTGCTACAGGAGTCTGCACGTACATAGTGAGCGAGAAAGAAAAGAGAGAAGAGAGAGGAAGAATAAAAATAAAAAAGGGGAAAGTTTTACTTAAAACAGTATTGAAACGGAATCTCCATCTCGAACAGACGAATCGCTAATCTGGCCTTGGTCCGTAAAATATCAGGTTCAGATCCCTGAGAAACAATTTTTCTGGGGTTGGGTTAGGGACTGGACCATTTTAATGCGGTCATTGTTTTTACTGAGGCTTAGAACGAAAGCGTTTGAAGGAAAATTTGCTTAAACCAATCTTGAGACATGAAATTCCGCCCTTTGCCTCTCACACGCGTAAACACAAAACACTTTAAATGTCACTGAAAACAAAGATTTGCTTCAAGTATGATGGTTTTAATATGCATGTTCGCGCCCGACATTCTGCGATGATGTAAGATAATTATTTAGTCTGTGTTTCTGTAAAAATAATTGGGAATCACATTTTCATTTGCCATATACTCCATTTAAATGTGACAAGTTACATTCTCTGATAGCTTTTCTATGTAGCATTTCCCTTTAGTTTAACTGTAGCACAATCAGTAAGTTCGTGGGCGTCGTGATGTGTGACTGCCTACACAGATGGAGCGTCAGACAGTCCACAAACATCGATTCCCGGCGGAGTCGTCCTCGGATTTTCGCGTGTGGGAATCGTGCCGGACGATGCCGCTGGTCAGCGTATTTTCTCGAGGATCCCCGTTTTCCTCCGCCTTTTCATTCCGGATGTGCTCTTTATTCACCTCGCTTTACCCTGATCATCTCTCAAGACCTCACTGTTAAGAGTCCTATATATTGAAACGTTTGCTGTCAAATTGTTTACACGTAAACGCGTATCTCGGTGAATAAAAGTTCTGGAAATATGATCAAATATTGCATTTTTAAAACTTGCCTATGCATTTTCCTTAAGCGGCAAGAGAAAAGTACAACTATGCTGGAAGTAGTTTAATCTATGGGCTTCCTGCGCGTGTACTAAAACCCCTATGTCACAAATCTAATTTTCACGGTACAGCGTTACGACAGAAACACTGCACGCCTTGCGCGTAGGAGCGATGAGGCGCTAGGCGTGCGTGTAACTGCCGCCCGTATCGCTCCCTCGCCTTTTGACCTTTGACGCGCAGCTGCGTAGTCCAAATCTCCTCACTCGCTTCAAGAGAGGACTGCTGGCGAACCTAGCCCTCGAGACACGGCTGGAATCAGCTGGCGCGATTAAAAACCGCAGCTATGCACGAGGCTGTTTATATTCACGTGGAATGGCGGACCGGGGTCCGAAGCGCGTGTTGGTGATAATGAAGATGACGAAGGTGCGCGAATTGTGATTACCCGCGTTTCCGCGAGCTCGCCTGTTCCGCAAATTACACGGCGAATTATATATGCCCGTCAATTCCATCGTGACACTCGCCCGCAATTAATCTCTCTGTTGAGTTGCGGGGCCGTGGGGATGGTGGTGCTTTGGCGTGGTGCTGAGGACGGCAACGAAGGGCAGGGAGGAGGGGGTAGCCAACTGTTTTGCGTGGAATAACAACCAGATTTCAATAGCCTGCAGCCGGAAAACGCCAGCGCTATTCATTGCTCTGCATTTCAGAAATGAATGGCCGAGCAAACTATCTGCAGTGCAGTGTGATAATGGGCCATCTGTTTATTGCCGACGACTGGCTAGGAAGCGATCTGGTTACCAAACTTGTCCTGCGTGATGGCTGGCATTCGTTTTGTCGCGGCGTATTGACTTTTCCATTTAATATACGTACCGTAACATTTACACGCATCTTCCCGATTGCCACAGGACTATTGTAACGGCAGCATTCACGTAAGTACGCTGAACAATAATTAAGGCCAAGCATTGCAAAAGACTGGAAAAAAAAAAAAAAGGAAAAAAAAAATTGTGACTGCCTGCAATCATCGATTCTATAAACAGTTTCAGGTACAGTTATGTAGGAAACTGTGAATACTCTATTGTGAGTTCGGTCATTCTATGATAGGCAATGGTACTTTTTCTCAGCACATCGTTCCCTTTGCTCGTTGCGATCATTACGTTTCTATGTAAGAGTTCACGAGAAAATTAAATACATATAACCTACATGTGATGTGTTGTACTTCTTTATAGCATTAATTATACCACTGTTAAAATTCTTGAATGTTTTTTAGGTACTGTTTTGGTTGAGTTCGTTATAATTTTAAAATTCATTTTTAGGAACACTATTTAAAATCTTTACTCGTATAAGTGAACCTTTTTCAATTCACGTGTCGCTATTTGAATTCTTAGAAGTTATAAGAGCGACGTCCGAAGGGTGTTATGTTTTGAGAAATTTCGTACCTCGTGAAGATATTATGTTTTTGATTAAATAATTTTTAAGTATAATAATATGTAATAAATATAATAATATAAAATATGTAAAAATCATATACTAAATCTCTTTAAAGTGATAAACTAACTTAACACATGTTTTTCAGCATATTGTACGACTTTTGACTTAAGAACTTATTACAAACAGATTAAAAATAATAACTGTGTTATTATTATTTTACGTCAAAATTATCCTAGAACACTCGTGGAAATAGAGCAAAATAAGTTATTTCTTTAATATGCACCATGTGTTTCGCATGCAATAATTGTTGTCTTCTGGTAGTTAAAAACATATTTTATCAAAACTGAGAATGAAATAGTGGCTATCCGTGTGATATAATTATTCTTGATATAATGAAAATTATTTTAAGCCGGTGTAAAATACTGCGCCCATCAGCCATTTTGAATATTGTTCCAGAAAATAACATCTTTAAGTTCCCTTTGTTTTTTAATTATACCACGTGCACTATTTTATGTTATTCTAAAAACATCGAAAATCAGTTAGTAATCAGTTAATTATTTTATAATAATGTGTGGTCACTTTCCTGACTAAATTTTTAAGGCTCTTGGTTCGAAGATTTTATTAACTAAATGTGAAACAATATATCTGAAGTAGGAATGTGACAAAAGTTATTTGCATTCGTGCTGACATAAAATTAAATGCTCAGAACACGACTTGGCCGAAAGTCCTCTGCACGCGAAACGAAACCGTCCGTATTTATTAATCAGTTTGGCATATTAAATTCATAGAGTGCAGATTAATTAAGAGTTTCAGTTACAGAATTTATGACGTTCTTCTGCTAAGAAATGTAGTCAGTCTCATTCGGGATGCACTCACAATGTTATTTCTCATTTTTGTTGATCTCTGTGCAGTTCACTGTTTAATACTGAATGAGAGAGTGAGTGAAGAGGTTTGGCCGGCATCGATGTCCGGAGAGCCGATGAGGGTGAAGCGAGGCGAGGGGCGTCGGACCTGGGGGGGGGGGGCTAAGCCCGAACTGCACTCGTATACGAAATCTTCGAATTGCGGCCGTAACTCTCACGATTTTAGAAAACGGTAAGATCGAACCATACGAGAGCCATCGTATACGTCTCGACCGTGCGAGTGTTCACTCTCTCTCGATCATCGCCGTGCGAGATGTGGAGTCGTAGACGAGTAGCGCATCAAAACAAACAAAATATTAGACATAAGATGACTGTTGACGCTGTGTGAATTCAATTTACACATCATTTATGTATATTCGTATGCAAATTAAGAACTTGTTGAACGGACAAGAAGTAAAATTTGTGTTGAGAGTGGAAATGAGGTTATGAGTAAAAGTGTAATTTACATAGGCCTACTACTGACGTTCATTATTGTTCACTGACTCGTAGTTGGGTGGTTAGACGTCATCAGTAATTATTTAGTCAGTCTTGCATATAAAACTCTGTAAATTACATATGTTAATATTATTGCACACGCTTGTTGTTAATATAGACCAGTCAAGTATAAATACTTAGGTTAGCCTATAACAGGCAGTAGACTAGATACTCATTTGGTACGTAATTGAACAGTGTATCATGTGATAAGTAGCCTAAATAACATCAGTCGCATATTGCATTTATTATGGTTGAAGAATGGATGAATTTAATGGCAATAGAAGAATTGGAAGAAGCTGAACTACATGGCAACAGGTTAAGAATATTACACTAAGAGTATCTATGGACTTCACAGTTGCTCTTACTCAAACACGACGTCTAGCAAAGTGTCGTGTAGCTGCTAATGCTCTCCAAACGATGGGCAACTTAACACATACATTCACATTTCATTATTTATAATGCAATGTAAACATTATAGCAATGTATGATACACAACTGTGTTCTCTTAATTAAATTGTATGTAATTTCCACAGGTAAGAATTTTACTTAACAGTCCCTGCGCTGTTAAAAACAATTTCCTTCATTTGACGGAAAAGTGATGGTAAAAATGTATCCAGAAGTATCCGAAAACTCTCCGTAAAATTACGGATACATTGATTTTCAGAAACGGACTTTCCGTAAATTTCACGGAACCTCTCCGTTAATTTCCAAGTTAGTTTTCTGTACTTTCCCTTTAAAATAAAAAGAGATAATGAAAACATATTTAAACTTTCGTTATATGGGTGTTCTACCGTGTATAAAAAATGGTATTTAAAGAGTTAAAATATTTTGTACTTAAGCGAGGTTTGAACCCGAGTCAAAAAAATACCAGGCCACAACTCTATCCATAAATTTGTCACAAAATATACGCAGAGGTATTAAACTTCAACCTATTGTACAGTACGCATTCTCAAACACACAATAGAAACAATATCAAAATACTCAATAAAATACCTACACTTCACATACAACTCTCACTTGAAAATTGGGGTATAACTTTTATATTTGTATTCGAAAAACAAAAAGAAAAAATTCAGTTTCTATTATATTTAGTGTATTTTTAGTGTTGCCAAATGTTACAGACGCCTGATGCTATTTTTTAATGTTTGAAAGAATAGGTCATAGTCGCGTGGATAATCTTAACTGCCGCAGAAACGATCATTTTCTTGTTACAGTGGCGAAGAAAGCTTCGTGTGGAATCAGCATTGTTCGTCCCCGTTACTCAAAGCCAACCGCGTACAACGTAAATAAACAAACGCACGCGATACGAGTGACGCTTCTGATTGGCTGAATTCCGCTAATATGTGTTCCCGTCTCGCCGCAGGTTCACCAACATGACCAAATGTCACTCGTATACGCTTGCCTGACACTCCCGTCGCACACTGAAAACGTATGACAGTTCCAGGGGTTGGAGCTTACAACAATCGTCTCGTATACGTTGCGGACTGTGCGAGACGTCTCGTATACTAACTGCACTCGAACCATCTCGAGATTAGGCCCCCTGGTTCGCTTGACGTTATGAGAACAACATTGTGTACGTGCGAATGTTAAAAACAGTTACAGATATTCTAAATGTCCTCCATCAGCAGCAAGACGTCGTCTGCAAGGCTGTAGAACAGAACTGCAAACAGTAGCAATGGTTTCTATGGGAGTGGATTCACAGGCGATCAGAGTCGCGTCTAGTGGCATCCCGTCTCCGTGGCTTTGTGGCATGCACAGTATTGTTCAGCGTTCCCCCACACATCACAATCTGGATATCTGGGTGGATACTCAACACTTCCTCGTAGGCCCTATCCATCTCCAGACAAATGTTTCATCCAGGAGCGACCGCACGTCTCGATTAAGGCTGTTCACGATAAAGTGAGCACTACTGAAACCAACCTTCGAAAAATATCACTGCTCCTACTTGCGCATGTTTTAACGGGCGCACTGAGTGACATGCGTCCAGTAAAGTTTGTAACAATGGAGGGAAATTAGCTAAATTTCTCAACGTCGAATAAAATGTGATAAGTAACCACATGTGATAACATACATTAATTATTTCGCTTTTTTTACGTATCGAAGTGTGAAAATGAGCAGATATGTAAAATATTTTCTTTCGTGATTATTTCCAAGTTTCACTTGACCGACGCGAGAATAAAGTGATGAGGTCCATGGCAATGCTAATTTTATATAAGGCGGAAGAATACGCAACGTGCATACAAGTAGATCTTGGCAGGGCTTTCAAAAGTGCTCATTTTACCGCGAACATCGTATATTAATGTGACGGTGCACTGTCCTGCTGCAAAAAAAAGCAATAGTCATCCTGATGGACTTGATGAACAGCTGGCACAATACTTTCCTCCAACATGGTGCTGTAACTTTCACCTGTCAACGCTCCGTCAAAGAAGAGTGGCCCCACAAGTCCTCTGGCATGCATATCGCAACACACTGTTATCCCAGGAAGAACAACTGCTTGTTCTAACACAATGTGAGGATTTTCATTGGCCCAGTATACACAGTTGTAGTGGTAGACAGTTCCTTCGAATATAAAGGTTGCCTCGTCGGACGAAACAACCGCGTCAGTGAAATCTTCGTCGATGTTGCACATGTTCACAACCCAACTCACAAGATTCGACACGCCTATCTGGTCGTCTTCATTCATAGCGTGAAGCAACGTGGGAAAGTAGGGCCTTCACTTTACTTCTTTGAAATGCCATGGGCACTTTATATATAGGTCATTCACGGTAAAATGAGCACTTTTGAACACCCTCTCATTTGGAATAATAGTCCATAAATAGGCATGTATATTTTCTTAGCTAAGACGTTAACTTCTGAGTGCGGTGGAATATACACACTGTGTTTATTACTTACATGACAACATTTATTTTAAGTAACTAGGGCTTCAAAAGTGCTCACTTTACCGTGCACAGCCTATACTGACGCCTGGCACTCGCAGCTTCCCATATGAACTGCACCTTCTCGGAGGAACGTGTGAATGCATGCAACATAGCCCCAACACTTACTTCGTCCACCGTCGTTCTCTTCCTGTCGCACCGTCCTTACTTCGCATCACACACAGTCCATCCCTTTGAAACTTCGCAGGTAGTTGTATCACTGTTACACATGACGGTCAGTGGCTCAATATCTAATTTTGCCCTCCATCGTCTCTGCAATTCAATAACGTCCTCTATTTTCCAACAACGCTTTAATATCCACCTAACTAAAACTTCACCTCCACCATTTCCTCTACACTTGTAAAGACTGTTCCCGATAAAGTGAGCTCTTTTGAACTCAATCTTAGAAAAATGTCACTGCCCTGCCTCCACATATTTAAACGGGAGCACTGAGTTACATGAGCCCAGTAAAGTTGGTAACGATGGATGGAACATAGTTCCATGTCTTAATGTCAGATTAAAAGTGTTAGGTAACAATTTGTAATAACTTAAAATATTTCTTTCGCTTTGTCATTTTTTTAATTTATCGAAGCGTAAAAAAGAACAGATCTGTGAAATATTTACTTTTCTAATAATTTCTAACTTTCACTTGAACGACGCACGAATAAAGTGACGAGGCCCATGACAGTGTTAATTCTACATAAGGCGGGATTATACACAACGTGCGTACAAGTAGATCTGAAGCAGGGCTTACCAAAGTGCTCATTTTACCGTGAACAGCCTGTCAGTTCCGTTGCAAAAGCAGAATGACTATAGTTTATTCACAGGTTCTTCACACCTTTTGAATCAAACCTTTGAAATATAACCCCGTGTATGGCGTGTTTAGTTATTTCCTAAATATCATCTGTATCATAAGCGTTTAATAACTCTGTTAACATAAAATTATCTTATTTTTTGTTAATTTTAATTTATACCTATATTTTAACTATAAATTATAATATTTCATTTATAATAAGTATGAATAAAAATAGTGGGAAACTCTGTGTGTTTTTAGCGCTTAGTGAGAAATAGATCACATGCAAAACATAATTACCACAGAGTGCGCACGAATTCAGTGCATTGACGTTTGGTGTAATTTTCTAGACTTAGGTAAGTTTAGTTCGCACGAGGCGAGGAATATCCTGAAAGTAGAACTTTATCAGGGCTTCAGAAAAGTGTGAAGTAACCGTGAATGGATTATACATCCGCTCGCACACACCCAACGTTATCCTTATGGCGTCAAATACATGCAGTTCTATCAAACTATCTGTAATAGTTTCTATATTATTAACGTGCAAAGATAGTAAACATTAATTTGGGGTATCCAGTATATTTTACTTTTGACCTGAAAAATAGGATAAATTTACCAGATCACATTTCCTTAACTGCCTCGACGCGATCTGATATTACTCGAGAAGCTAGAGAGGGACATAACTGGCCGTACAGTCATATTTCACACGTAAACACAAAGTTTTAAACTAACCGAATATTGCTTGGTTTTAGTTCAAGACTGATATACTTATATCATTATCTGAGATTTTTCTGGGGTTGCGCCATGAAACACATCACAGATCTAAAACATCTCATTGCATGTATCTCACTACGTAAACAAATCAGTTAACTACGCCGTATATATATATATATATATATATATATATATATATATATATATAAAACTTACCTAATTGTTTATGTTTATGTGTGTGTATATATATACAATTAGATAAGTTTTTTAGAGAAATTATTGCATAATTTTTAACATTATTTTTTAATGTGTGAACTCTTATTTCGTCATTACATATATGTTAAACAATAATCCACGGCATTATTTTATGTGGTAATTTTTTTTTCATTTATACAACTTCATAAGTACTTATTTATTATATTACGGCTACAATAAAACAGGGGAATTTTGTATTTGACATCAAATTATTCAAAAATATATAACGTGTATTTTGTTTTTATTTGAGGAAAGTTTTATTGTACACAATGATTACGTGTTGAACAATGTTTGGTACAATAATAAAATAATTAATTTTTTTGGGTATGATATCCTTAAACTTCGTGAATAATTACGACCTCTAAGTAAAGACTCCCGCACAATTCTAATTCTGATTGGGATCATGTTATTTATTTTTAGTATAGTTACTTAGAACAATCCGTTATGCTATAGTCTGTTCGAAGTAAAGTGAGTGCTTTTGAAATAAACTTTTGATGAGATCATTGCCGGTTAACTGCCTCTATGCCACAGTATACAAAGCATGCAGGTTCCCAGTTAAGTCTGTAGTTAATCATGTAAACTATTTCTAAGTCTTGGCATTGTATTGCGAGTTATGGCAAATGGACTTGGTGTTTTTCCTTTATACATAGTACAGTACGAATTTGCATTAAAGCAACATGTTCATGTTCCTATTTGATTTTCACGGTAAATTGAGCACTTTTGAAAGCCCTGCTTACGATCTACTTGTATGCATGTTGTATATTCTTCCGCCGTATGTAATATTAACATTGCTATGGGCCTCATCACTTTATTCATGCTTTGGTCAAGTGAAACTGTGAGATTATTATAAAAGTAAATATTTTACACTTCTGCTAATTTTTACACTTCGGTGCATTAAAAATAAATATAAAGCGAAATAAATAATTACGTTATCACAAATGGTTGGTTAACACTTTTTATTCGACGTTAAAACATGGAATAACTTTCCCTCCATCGTTACCAAATTTACTGGGCACATGTCACTCAGTGCGCCCGTTACAATTTACGCAGATAAGGGCAGTGACTTTTTTTTCCTAGGGTCGTTTCAAAAGTGCTCACTTTATCATAAACAACCTTTAATAATTTCACGTTTTCACTTGACAATATCATTAGGCCTATAGCATTGTAAATTTTACATATAGCGGAAGGACAAAAAGTGAGGAGAAAAGTAGATCCTGAGCAGGGTTTTCAAACATTTTCATTTAACTGCGAATATCCTATAGTAAATTAATAGCTCGTAGTCTGTGAATCACCAAATCACACAAAGCCGTGGCAAATCTTAGTATCGAATACGAATAATAATAAAGCAGTAACGAATACTGGAAAAAAAAAAAAAAAAAAAATTCTCAACAGTTTTGGATTTAGTTTCTCGGCTTGACACAAGGTAGTTTTGTATTCGTCGCCGTGTGTTAATGGCGCTGTTGTGTGAGCAGAGCAGTAACCAACAACAACGTCGCGTCTCTTTTTAGAACGAGATACGCGCATCATAGTAGTGCTCCAGGCGAGAGAAGGACAGTTGCTATTAGGAGAATACTCTTCAAACATGTTTCGTGTTGTCTAGCGTAACGTCAGTCGTTCATAATATTTTTTTCCATTGGCTAGTGCTGATAATAGTTTCACGTCTGTTTTGACAATTCAAGGAAAATAGTCAATATTATTGATTGGTAATGAGACAGCTCGCAACTAAAAGGCGTTAAACATGATGCTACACGTCGAAGAGAAGAGCCGAAAAGAATATTAAGGCGCAGTATGAGTAAAACGGAAAATATTTAAATATCGACGTTTATTTAAATAAGTTATATGCTCTATTGGGAAGCTTAGACAGATCTTTTTCACAACATCTTTGATAATTTATCTCGCTGTAGGACTTTACATTTGCTTGCAAGCCTTCATATACTGCCATGCCAGCATGAACTTGTGCCCAGATCTGCGGACACTTCGATACGCATATTACCAAGTTCGGCTGTGAAAATAACAGGATACTTCTTGGCTCAAGCCTTACCTTTGGGATTGGTTTATTTATTAAAAGAATAGCCTGCATTGCCGCTTTATCAGGACTTCCTGACAACATTTCCAAAAAAAAAGTGGTTATGGATACGCCAGAAGGAAGACCACAGAAAACCAACCCAAAGCCTAGAACCACGGGTCCGAAATTTCTGTCATCGTTACTGCAGATATGCCCACACTAAAGTCATATAACATATTCTTGTGGTGTATTTGGCGGCCATATTGCTATAATGCGTTAACAACCATGTGGTGAAGAGGCTGTAAAGGCGACGATTTCAGCACAACCCCAGGCATAAGAAAAAAAAATTGTGAGCAACGAGTCAGAAGCTAAGTGTTGGGAACTCACTCTGTTGCGGAGGACACAGCGTCTTTAGCACTTGTTTGTAAAAACGTAACGTGGAACACAAGCTTAGACTAAACTAGTCTATACGTAGTGATTGTAGTTAAAGATGTGTTTTTATACGTATGTATGTATGGTGTACCGTATGGCTTATCCATTGTCAAATATCATTTCTCTACCCGTCTCTAATGACCTCGCTGTCGACGAGATGTTACGAACTATCTATCAACCTACTCAACATTTCTCTAGGGCCAGCTGGGTGAGTCACCACACCTCCTCTGCATGTTCCGAATGCAATAGTGTGTTTACTCTAGGAACACTTATTAGGGCTGAGTATTCTTCTTGATATTTTATTTCACTTCTCTGAAACGTTGTTTTTGACATCAGTACACCAATCATCTTCGTCACAATATAATTTGCCTTCATTGTCTCGGGTTTGTTTCAGTCGTTGTCTACACTGTGTAGTTTTTTGACGTAATGCCATCCTATCTTACCTGCATTTGTCTCTGACCCTGTGTTAGTGGATTATTAAGAGTATCAGAGAGTTCCTGTCCTTTCTACGTCGGAAGAGAGAGGTTATATCCACGCACTTTTTTGCTCTTCTTGTCTCCAACTTCATATCCTTTTCGTTGAGCTTGATGTACTCCGCTTACTGCTAGTCATGTGAGCATTGCCTTCTTTCATGTCTTTCTCATTATAGTGTTTCCCCGCGAAAACTCAAAATTCTGGTTTAGTGCAGTACGACTATGCATAAAAAACGACGAGACCTGCTCATGGCTGACTCCGAATCAATTGGTTACCTGCTACGTTGACGCATAAATTGAGTAATGTCGAGGAATGAACTCGAATTTTTACTGGTGTGTCCTTGCAGAGAGTGCACGATGCCTTAGCGATCATGGGGCATCGGTTATGTACTTTTCCAGTTCTTTTATCCAAATCACTTGACTTTGAGTGCCAGACAGCCACCATTGAGTAAGCCAGGATCTATTAATTGACTACCTCCCGATGGCACGTGCCAATCATCGAAATCGTTCACTTTATAACCTCGTATTTCCCACTGTTCTATAGCCGCTCCCGCTATTTATTCCTTCCCCTTCAATTCTCTTCTTCTCTTACTTATAGCCCTGTGCGCATTCTACGTTGCGATCATTTCTGTTCTCTTCTCATACTTTTCCGACTTTCATGTCCCATCCCTTTGCTTTCGCTTTAATGTATTTGTGAATGGGTTCCATCTTGGCCTTTCTTGGTAAAACTGTCACCTCTCTTTGCCTTACGTGACACTGTCTAATGTCCAGTCGGTAAATTTTAATGTGATATACAATTATGTGGGATAATTAATAGTAAAATCCCTGCTTAAGATCTGTTTTGTCTGCACATTTTGTACCCTTCCACCCTGTGAAAAATTAACATTGCAATGGACCTTCGCGCTTCATTCATGCGCCGATAAAGCGAAATTGTAAGAAATATAAATATATTAGCTAGCATTTCCTTTCAGAATTTCATTTTATATGTATAAAAAAAATTCACTGTTCATGGGTTTAAAAGTAAAAGAGATATGGGAGTACTTTTATTACATTGCTGCCAACTTACGGTATGAAGTTCGGGAGATAGATTATGTTTCAGATGCTGATTTCAAACTGCTCAATTAACCGCGATTCGAGACTGTGTGTAATCAAGTGTTCCGCAGTATAGGCAGTCGAGATAATAAGCGTCTCGCTAGCCCCTAGTCATTTAAGCTGCCAGATCTTTAGCCTTGTCCTAATCCACCTACAATTTAGGCAGCCCTATAGTTCCCTTCGAGTAAACATACGAAAGCCGTCGATGGTCCGACGGTTGTGTTCGTGATCGCCGCTGTTGCTCTTGATGTTAGAGCCTACCTCCGACGATGTACGTAATGTTGGACTGCTGTTTGGCAATCACCACCTCTTAGTCCACTCGCCAGCAGGCGGTCTAGCCAATCGGGAACCTTCCGCAGTATGCAGTAGCCAATAAAAAACAGCCAGTCAGCAAAATGACACGCCCAAGTTTAAGGAACCACCACCGTAATTAGTCTCTTCGTACTTCTGTACTGTATGATCGGACTGCCACCGTTCCATAGAGTGGGTAAATACAGAGATACGCAATGTCGCGGCGGCTACTTTGATGTTGGCATGCCCATCCTCTGCCCGGGCTCTGGGAAGGGGGCCTTCTGTCTGGCTGTTGCGCGCTGGGAAATATTTCCTATCGCTACGGACCGTCACACATACTTTACCTGCGTGCACTGCCGCGTCTTGCGGCGATCGCCTGTTCATGAGCCACCATATGAAAACACGTGAAGAGCCTACATCGACAATACTGATGTTCGTTTGTTGCCAGAAATAAAACGCAACCACTTCTGGCAGCGAGCAACACGTCAGGCGCTAGCTGGCAAACGACGCTGCAACGTTTTTTTTTTCTGTAGTTCGCGCAGCGGCGTGTGGTGAACTGTTACAAGGTAAGCTGTGTTTTGCTCTGTGGTATACCTAATCGTTTTCTAGTTTACACATCGGCCACTTAAACGTAGTAGTGCAGTCGACATCACAGCACGTGTATAATGGGTGCCTCTCCGCTCTCTCGTGAGTGGCCGCAATACGTCCAGTATCTCCCGCCTGACTCTTTGGTCACTGGTTCCTTCTGCGTGCTCCGAATGTGCACAGTACCACGGCTGTTGCAACTCTGTTTAGATGCGTTTCTGTGGCCGTGAACCGGCGACCAGGTACGGGCCTCGCGGCCAATGCGGCGCGGCTATAAGCAAAACGGCGGGATGCGGCGTTCGGCCATTAGACGCTGATGACGCGCAAAGCGAGGGCGCTTCGCTAACGGCCTCCGAGGTGGCGCCGGCGCCCGCGCTGTTAACAAGGGAGAGGAGCAGCAGGGGGAGTTGGTGCGACCCGCTCCATTATTCACACCAGCATAACGCGGTGCCCCCCCGCCGCCGTTAAATATGCACGAGGCAAAATTGTGGCGCGCGAGCCAAGGGCCGTGGAAGGGGGGGGGGGGGAAGGTCCGCCGCCCCGTGATGGTCTGCGGTAATTGCATATTAAATCTCCGCCTCGTTCATAGCCGGGAGACACGCGGTGATAATTAGGTGTCGCCAGGCGCGACGGTTAATAATTCACGGGAAATATGGCAGCGGCGGCCGCTCGCTCCTACGATCGGTCCCCCCAAGCCCCACACACCACTCTATTCCTTTCCCGCTTCAACCCCCTTACTTTCCCTCCCCCGCAGTAGATCGTGATTACTGCTGGCCTAAACAGACTTACCCCCCTTTGCGCGTCGACTCCGGACGTTACGATCCCGCGCGCCGGAGCACAGCAAGAAATCGCCATTCTCCACGGCACGTTAGCGCCGTCCGCCGTCCCCATAACCACGCGTTATTGCCTGCCTGTTTTATGTTCGTTATGTGGGGGCGAGTGTGGTCGACCGCCATCGTCCATAGAGTGTGTGACGCTCGCTGCAAGATGTTTTGTTAAAACGCACCTACCTTAACAAATGTGGTAACAAAGAAAATTATATTGCATTTACTGCACTAGTTACAAAATAAACATTATTCTAATATTCAAGGGGATCTCGGTGGCTTTGCTAGGTCTAATAATAACCTATTTTTTACACTCACATAGCAAGTTGGCTGAATCGATGATCTTTGCCCGTCTCCAGTTTTACGCTCATTTGACTCAACTTATGAGCGCCGATTATTAAGTGTTTCAAGGTTCCTAGTTCAAACCCTCGATAAATTATGGATGAGTGTATCTTTTTAGATATTTGTTTTGGATAGTATTTTATGAACGTCATTCCGAGATTTAATACTCCCCCCCCCCCTCTTTTTAACCCCCTCCCTTCTATCCCTCTCTCTCGGTATAAAGTGGGGATGCTAATAAATATGTAGGCTACAAAAATCCCTTTAGGCCAATCACGGTTAGGTACTTCACACATTTCTCAATCCCTACTAAGGTTCTACTTCCATTACATTCCTCCGCCTCATGCAAACAAAGCTTATCCGAGTAAAAAAAAATTACACCAAAAGGACAGCGCACCACATTCGTGCGCGCTCAGTGTAATAAAATCTTGCGTAACCACTATTTCTTAGTAGGTATTGCAATACACCTATGTTCTCCCCGTTTTTATTCAAATCTATACTAATATTATAAAGAGGTAGTGTTTGTAACTTTGTGTGTTTGTGTGTTTGGATGTAGGAGGTAATCTTCGAAACTACTCATCCGATTTTAAAATTCTTTCACCAGTAGAATGCTACGTTATCACTGAGTGTCATTGGCTATATTTTATTTTAAAAATCAATAGGGATCCCTACTAAAACTCCAATAATGTAACGCAAAGTGTAAATAAATGACCTATAAAATTCCTTACATTGCGTGCGCTGCGAAAACTATTGATGATAGAACAAAATAATGTACTACGGCTTTGCAGGACGGACAGATTCGGAAAATAAAACGTGCTGTGTGCTGCGTACGGCGTCAACCTTAGAAGCTCTACTGCCATTATGGGGGGAGTTACTTTTGTGTTTGCTGGGGATTTTCGGCAGACACTCCCTGTAGTTACAAAAGGGACGCGTGCAGATATCATCAAAGCATGTCTTAAATCATCTCCCTTACGGAGTTCTATTCAACACCTAAATTTGCGAACGAATATGAGAGCCTATCTTGGTGGAGACACGCATAAAGATTTCCCACAACAATTGCTCAGACTTGGAGAAGGAGTTTTTCCTTCTCTAAATTTGGGCACTAATTCTGCTGAAATCATTTTAAATGAGACATTAGGTCAGATAGTCCACAGTCTGCAGCATCTTATAGAAGCAGTATATCCGAGCCTCGAAAATTTACTAGAAAGAGACTTTCACTGGTTGTGTTCCAGGGCAATAGTATCGCCTAGGAACGATATTGCCACGAAATCAACAATCTCATTATACAAAGAGTTCCCGGCCAAGTCAAAACCTATAAGTCGATTGACACAGTCACCAATGTTGACGATGTCGTCCACTTTCCTCAAGATTTTCTAAATTCGCTTAATCCTTCTGGCTTGCCACCTCACGGACTATCATTAAAAGTCGGTACTCCTATCATGCTTTTAAGGAATATAAGCCCTCCTAACATGTGTAATGGCACAAGATTGCTCATTAAAGACTTGAAAGAAAATTTGATTGTCGCGACCATCCTCACCGGTCCAGCAGCCGGCCAGCTGGCAAACATCCCGAGGATTCCCATGATTCCCACGGAATTGCCAATATCTTTCAAATGGTTGCAATTTCCCGTAAAAACATCGTTCGCGATTACTATTAATAAGTCCCTGGGTCAAACTTTCTCTTTGGTTAGAATCGACCTACGAAAAGAGTGTTTTTCCCATGGCCAACTATATGTTGGTTTATCACGAGTTGGAAGTCCCGAGAAACAGTAAATTTTGCTACCAAAAAATAACAGGACGTCAAACATTGTCTACAGAGAATGTCTTAGCCAATAACATATTAAATACTTCTATCTCAGATAAATTGCATTGTAATATAATGTATATTAATATGAAAAATTGTAAAAAAAATATCAAATAAAAATAGCAAAAATCTTTAAATTATAAATTATTTAATTAATTATTATATTATAATGTGCTTTTTTTAATGCTTTAGACATTTTAAACAATGCAAAAGTGATGTATCATCTACTGATGTTGAACAAGCAGATCATCCTTCATCTGTACATTTTACAGCGAAAACTGGCCATAATGCAGCTTCGACTGGCGAATCATATGCTATACCTATCAATTCGTCATCGCAACCTATTAAAATAACCTGTGAGACGAAACCGAATGCAAATTAATTTTTCCTGAAGCAATCTGCGTTCAGAGGTCTTCTAAATAATTATGTCGCTCTGATTCTGACAGCTTCGACGAAAGCTATTTGCTCTTTTCTGGCATATATGAAACAAAATTAAATAAACCAACTTACAGAGGAGGTGAAAAAATATGATGGTGTGAAATATAGTATATGGCTGGAATGCAGCTATATTAAACCAGAGCCATATAATGATGATCGTGCAAGAAAGGCATTCAAGACATATAATGTGCCTATCTAAAATGTGCATGACATCGAAGAGAGTGTTGAAAACCTCATAAAGAAGTTATGTCGCGAAGAAGAAGAAATTGTAGTGAAGGTCTCTGGCTGGGTACTCTATTCGGTTGATCATCTACAGCTGAGAACGAGTGGATTCAGTACACTCACCACATTGGCTATATAATGATATATTTTTCGTTGGTATGGATTACGAACACATGAAAATATTCACAGATTATAATACTACAAAGTGTATATATGCAAGGAGCCTAGGTAAGTGAGAAGCCTACGGATTGATGATGGTTACGTCTCTAAGAGCCCTGCAGCGCTTAGAAGTTTATATCTGGGTTGCTGCAACTTTCGTTATCGACGTGATCGACGACTTAGTTCCTGATTCCTGCTCCTTCCGACATGAAGACAGCCGAACCATCTGGACCTGCTTGTGTATCGTCTAGAGAACCTACAGTGGCTAATCGGTGTCGCTTTTGTTGTAATCAATTTGCCTTCAAGATTACTGCACGACGACACAAAGTTTATAAGTGCCAGAATAGTTGATTTCATGTTTAACGAAGGACTGAGATTTATGAAAGTATGCAGACGAACATGAATATTTTAAGTGTGTTTTTATAGTAAGTATAAACGGTATGTAATAATAAGATCTCGTTAAAAAAAAAGAAATTATTTTAAGCTAATTATAATAATTGGTACGTCGGGCCTAAACATACATTACTGGAACTGGAAATATTACTTGCAACCTAAAATTTTGCGAGACTGCTTCCTAATAGTTTTCAAATTATACTGAACTAGATGTTAATCTTTCTTTAATGCTACCAGCTGTCATGGGGAAGTGTGTAATTTACATAACTTAATTTCTTTAAATTAACTTTGTACCAGAAATGATTTAAAATACATATGGATGAAATTTTTTAAGGATTTTTCTTCGGCATTTTTCAAATGATAAATAAAATAAATTTAAATATTTGTACTTAATTATAAATTATCGATTCCTAGATACTTAATAGTCAATGCCGGTCAGCCGAGTACCTCGCGGTCATTTAGACTCGACCCCTCCCTCTCCTTCCTGTGGCGGTCCCCAGGGGGCCACACACAACGGGTTAAGCTTGTATAGGCTATAGAATTCGTGCAAGCCTCCTGTTTGGATAACAAACTCTGTCTGACCCACTGCCGCCAGGGTATAAATAGTCAGAATGCTGAACCCCCAGCCACCAAAAAGGCAACGAGTAAGAGAACTGTGACGACGTCAGTGCTGGAGCGGCACGAAGCAGAAGGCTACGAGAGTCCAGGGTCTGGAGGAGCTCCAGACAAACAGCAATCTTCTATTCGGATAATTGGTGAGTATAACTCCGGTTAGGCAGTAGGGTGTCATCCCTGATCTCGAGGCTTCATCAGTAAAGACATAATTAATGCGTGGCAAGGTTAGGGACTAGTTGCATTTAATACTCTTGTAATAGTAGACTATAACTAGAGTAAAGTAATTGTATCCTTGATCTGTTCATGCCAATGTATTGTGCCGTTCAAACATAGAGTTATTGGAATAAATATGTTTAGTGAAAACCCTCTTTCTTATTGAACAACCGTCTGTAGCTATCGATCCTCCAGTAGGCCTCCCTATCCTATAGAGTGCTGATATTAAGAAGAATATTAGCAGCCAACTGGCTCAGGTGACAGTGAAGTGCATAAAGTGAGTTAGGGATAGAGACTACTCCAACATCCCTTAGTGCTTGACTACGTCACTGCGTCCTTGGCCTGTCACAGCTGGTATGTCTGTCTCGTGTACCTGGCATGCACGTGTGCGTGGTTACAACTCTAGGTGACTTAATTTTCGTACACAAGTAGAAATAAATTGGGTAAAGTTAAATATTATGAAAAAATATTGATTTTCAAAAAAATAAAGTATTGACAATCGGATAGTTTTTACAAAGTCCTGTCTTTAATGTACTTTACAATATTTTTTATATGCTCTCTCCTGTATGGAAAATTATATCTTTAAATTCCTAAATAAATATACACTCTGGTGATTCGCATACTGTAGCAGGCGATGAAGGAACTATGTAGACGGTGGTGAAAAGCAATTGTGGGTAATCAGTGTAGCAAATATGGCTAATCAAACGAATTTGAGAGACAAGAGAGAAAGAAAAGAGAAAGACAAGACGGAATGAAAGAGAAAAAAATGGGGGGACTCCGAGAATACCTATTTAATGATAGAGATGCATGAGATAAATGAAAGGGAGAAAGGGAGAGTGAGATAGGAAGAGATTGATTGAGAGAGACAAGATAGAAAGAGAGGGAGCCAAAATGTAATGACAGAGCATGAAAAATCGAGACAGAATGGTGGTATGACATCATGATCGTATGCGCCTTGAAAAGACTAGTCTGGTGATATACAACTCTTAATACTTACGTATTTAAACTTTTTAATTATAAAACTATATTTAATGTACAAAATAATTATTAAATTAATTTTATTTTGTCAACTCCTCAATGCGGCTGAGTGTCGGGGTGTCTCAGACGCACTGAGGAGTTACGTCAACCACAACGCGGAGAAATCACTTTTTCACAAATTTTTGGAAGATCTAGAAATTTTTAGGGAAAAAGCGAAAAATTTTCAGAGGAAAAGGGTAATTATGATGGAAAAATGGAAATTTTTAAGGTAAAAAGGGAAATACAAAATGGCGGTTTCGGATCCAACGATCCGACCCCGTACCCCGTTTGCCAGAACCCCCATTATGTATCTACTGACAAGTAGTGCAGATATTCAAAGAGACACGAAACCAAATTTCCCTTGACAGAGCGGCCAAACTGATTCAGAAATTTAGGAAAACGGGTATTCGAGTGCCCAAGCTGAACCACACTTTAAAAAACCTTTTGTACTTTCACAAGAAAAATCTTTGGAAACTCATTTGCCAAGAGATTTCTTTGTAAAACTACAAACAGTTCCCTTGTCAAATCTGCGAAACATATATTTGTAATACTACAAATGATAGCCTTGTATTACAAATAACAGAATTGAAAATTGTACATAAAATTATTTTTTCTAGAAAACAAATATGATGAATTAATAAAAGAGAATATCATTAAAAAATGTCATTATATAAAATTAATGAAAAAAGTAACATTACAAATTGCCAGCATGGGGATTATAACCCACGCACCGTATATTATCCAAGTATTTTCATAATGTTAAGGAAGTTATTTGATAAAGAAGAATATATTTACCGGTACTGTATTTCATTTTAAGAGTTCCGTGTAGCTAGGAAACATTTACAGTTAATGAATTATACGGTCACGTTTGATTGAAATTGTCGTTTTATTATGATTAAGTTCTTTAAGCGTTTTAGTTATTCAAACTCGCACTGCATTTCTTTTTGCACGCTACTACACTTTACATCACCCATAGTTTTTACACAAACAGCTATATACGGTTTTAAGTTGTTGGTTGAGTGTCCGCCATTTTGTCGAAGCTCGTGGACACGGGTCAGTATAGTAGAAATATTTCTTGAGTTCCACTACAAACACGGCCTTTATAGTCTTACAAACGAGTATTTTACAAGAAAAATCTCTGTACTGTTACAAGCATTTGTAAAATGACAAACAATTACTCAGTAAAAATTACGAACAAATTTTTACAGTGCAGGCAGACATATATTCGAGGATCGAAGAAGACCATTGTGGCCAACAAAACACGACAATTGAGAATACGTCAACGAAGTTGCTGACAGCAAACGTCACGAACTCGAACAAGACGTGCATACCAAGCGCCTCTTTGCAAAAGTCAAATTTAACCATGCATTGACCAACACATTTTGCAACACTATTATCGCCCGTTCAAACTATAGATTTGCAGCGTACGGAGAGTGGCGGACCTGATCACAATGTGTATTCCTGTGAGAACACCTTGAACATGTGCAGAAGTGATCCACACGTTACTGTTACCATTCTCTCCTCAGATGATGCAAGATTTAAAGTAAATGGAGAAGTTAAGAGTGTGAATTTGAGCTACTGAAGTGGAGAAATTTCCCATTGGATGACAGACAGCAAAATTAATTATTCAAGATAATTCATGATATGAGCAGGATACCGGATGTCAAGTTCGTACGTTATTTCTTCATTGGTATATACATGAACGGATATGTACCTGACTCTCTAGGAGTAACGTGTTATCATGTCAGTCCTGAACTGTGGCGGATTCTGACCTGTGTTCTTCCACCAGAGAGGCCCGTTGTGGTGTAGTGGTTAGACTACTCGCCTCCTACCTAGGCGAACCGGGCTCGATTCCCGGCGGGGTCGCTCACGGATCTTCGAGTGTGAGAATCGTGCCGGTCGATGCCGCTGGTCGGAGGGTTTTCTCGGGGATCTCCAGTTTCCCCCGCCCCTTCATTCCGGCGATGCTCCATATCCACCTCGTCTCACCCTCATCGGGACCTCAAGACTTCGTTGTTAAGAATCACCCAAATTTCTTCACTCACTCTCCATTCTTCCACCAGATAGAGCGCCACCTCATCACGACATCCAAGTGCGCTCGTGGCCACCCTAGTAATTTCCCTGGCCATTGCATCGGCAGGTGTGGTGCGGCTGAAAAACCGCGCCCTCTTGAATTTACATCTGAGGGGACACGTGGAGCTCAGATTGTTACGAATTATCTTTCAAGTCAATTCACACCTGAAAGGGACAATGGGCGAAGCTAAATAATGAGTCATGATTAGGTAGAGCATGACAGTATAAGATGGGGTTTATTGAACATAAGGATTATACTCTATCTACCAAAAAGTAATTGGGCACCTGTCCACAATTTTTGCTCGGTGGTTGTCACCCCGTTAAAATCTCGTAGGGCCACCTCTTGCGGCTATAACAGCAGTCACCCTATCTGGCATGGTCTCTGCGAGTGTTTGCAGGACATCCACGGGGATTCGTCGCCATTCCTCTTGCAATCATTCCATGAGTTGAGCAACGGATTTTGGCCGCGCCTGATGAGCCCTCACCCGGCGATCCAATTCGTCCTAAAGATGTTCTATAGGGTTGAGGTCGGGGCTCTGTGTGGGCCAGTCCAATTGGCGAACATTGTTGTCGGCGTACCACTGAATAGTAGCCTTTCAAACACGGCATCTGGCATTGTCATCCTGGAAGTAACACTGGTCCATTCCGTAAAAACGCCGCAATGTTGGGAGCATTTCATTATCCAGAATGTTACAATAGGCCTCTGTGTTCATGCTGCCACGGACAAACACCAGCGGTCCTACGCCAAAGGCCATGTAACACAAGTCAACTGACGTACTGAATTGCCTATCTTCACGGGTGACCAATTACTTTTTGGTAGATAGTGAACAATTTACGTGACTATAGATAGGGGGAGATTAAATGGAATACCAAGATGTTAATTAACGATATTAAGTTTTATTACCGCACTCCACTACTATTCCGATCTAATTGGAAATTCCCCGCCCTGTTCATGTCGCCGGAAACTTGTTCTAGGAAGCGGTTAATGACAGACGGACATACCCATCTTCACGCCTCCTTGGTCCGCTGGACCGATCACAAAGGACGCCGCTTCCAGTGTTACGTTGACCTATATCGGGGGCGTTGTTTAATATGTTCGTCCCCGTTTACTGGCCGGTGGAGTAGAGGGGGTTTCTGCAACTGTCTTTATCAAAGTGTTATTGCAATCACGCTCGTTCCCTGGTTCAATGTTTGAAGGCGCGGTGAGGCAGGCTACTGTTCAGCTAAGGCCTCATCACTCCATACCAAGATGTTTGAGAAATTAAGACTTGCTTATTGCGAATGCTGGCCGTACCTTAACTAATAGAGAAACTAACTCCCCAGCCAGTGACTGCGAGACGCTTTGATAGTACGGGCAACCAAACTTTCTATAGTCTATTCGGAGTGTCTTCGCACTTTTTGAATCAGACCTTTGAAAAATCATTCCAAGTAAGATTGGTGCTGCTGTTTCTAAATATGTTTGCTTGTTTGTTTGTTTTATTGCGTCCGTAGGATCTTTTTCAATACATAGATGTATAAAAATATTGGACAAGTCAAATTACAGTTTACAAAGTTTATACACTGGATATAGTAAACACAAGCACAGAACACACGCATATAAATATATACGTATATATATGTGTCTATTTTTTATTCAATATTACTGTATTGGAATTTAATGGGGCATTTTTATTAAGAAAAGGCGTCGTGGACTCCAAGTATAACAAATATAAAGGATATGTGTGCATTGCTTGGGAAAAATTACCTCATTCATACCTCCTGACGGCTATTGGGATTATTACACTCCGCTGAGAATGTTTTGTAAAGTTCAGAATAATTTCCCCTGGAGGAAGGAGAGATGGAGTATCTGTCACGTGTATCTCAAGGTTTATGACACACTATAAATTAAATATTACATTTATATTTAATACTGTGGCAGCCTGTAAACATGTTAGCTTGTGATGCATGGATTTTTCGTGTTTTTTTTTTAAATTTATTTTTTGCTCGGCAAAGGGACAATAGCTGCGAGGCGAGTTTGTCGTGAAGGGGCCAACGGCAGTTTCTGGGCTGGCAGTTGTGCGAGTGGAGGGCTGCGCATCTCTTAAAATCGGAGTCTTGAGAGCCGATGAGGGTGGAAACATTGTGAGTATGGAACGGAATCGGAATGTAAGATCGGGGGAAGTAGGATATCCGGGGTCAACCCCGCCTGGTATCGAGCCCGGTTCGCCTAGGTTGGAGAGGAGTAGTCTGACCACTGAACCACCGCGTCCCCCTGGAAGTTGTGCGAGGTGGCGTGATTTATATGGGGAGGGTGGGAGGGGGGCTCAACACCTTCCCCGTTTTGCAGTTGCAATGTTTCGGCATGCAACCTGTAGGCCTGTGGGCGAATTTGGCGTGCCGCCCATATCCGACATCGCTGAACGCACTTATGCTGATCTTAGCTCGGCGTTCTCTCTACCGCAAGTGAATTGAAGACATTTGGGCGGTTCTTAACATCGTGGTCTTGAGAGCCGATGAGGGTGATTGAGGTGAATATGGAGCGGCGCTAGAATGAGAGGGTGGGGGGAAACGGGAGATCCGCGAGAAAACCCGCCGACCAACGGCATCGTCCGGTACGATTCCCACTTGCGAAAATCGGGTAACCCGGCCGAGGATCGAACCCGGTTTGCCTTGGGGTGAGGCGAGAAGGCTTACCATTCAGCCACCGTGGCCCCTCTACCGCGAGTAAAAGGAGTTCAATTCGCGCGTCCACAAGAGAAAGATGTGGTCGCGAAGTGCAGTTACCAAATTCTGGTGCGGGGCCTTCACCTAGAGCCGCTAACTTTACTTTTTCAGGTTTGATTGTAGTGTGCACTGTAACAGAAATTTGTAATTTTTCCTGAGGAATTATTTTGTAACTCTACAAATGCTTGTATGATTACAAACATTTCTCTTGTAAAACTACTTGATTGTAAAACTACAAGGACGGTGTTGGTAATATACCTCAAGAAATGTTTGTACTATACTGACCCGTTTCCACAAGCTTAAGAAAAATGGCGGATACTTTACAGCGTAAAACCGTATAGACTATAGCTGTTTCTGGAAATACTATGGGTAATGTAAAGTGCAGCTGAGTGCGAAAATAAATGTGTTGCGAGTTTGAATAACGTAAAACACTTAAAACAACTCGAATAATCACAATAAAACGACAATTTTAATAACATGTGACAGTATTATTCAATAACGCTAGTTGTTTCCTGACTTATTTCCTAACTACACGGAACTCTTAAATCGGCTCTCAATAGCTCGTTGTTAATGGCCGTCCAAATATCACAACTTAACAACAGAAATCTTAAAATAAAATAAATATACCTACTCTTCTTAACCAAGTAACTTAATTTTTATTTTGCAGGTAGCGCCTACTTGCCGCTATATTTACTGTAAAAATAAATTCAAAACTCTTAAGTTTACGTGGTCTTGTGGTTCAGTGTGCCGGTTAATAATGCAAGGTGTGTGGGAAATAATCACCGTGCTGGCAAAGTGTAGATTTTTTTTTTCTTTCGGAAATTAAATGTTGAATTTATTTTCTGATATTAATTTATCACATTTGTTTTCTAGAGGAAAAAAATGTACATTTCTCAACAATGTCAGTTGTAATGCTAGACAATCATTTGTTATATTACAAATAAAGGTTTTGCAGATTTTACAAGGAAACACATTGAATTTTTTACAAATAATTTTCTTGGCAACTGGGTTTCCAAGGATTTTTCTTGTAAAAGAACAAAAATAATTTTCTAGTGTGGGTGAGCTGACCGTTGTGTTTGGTTAAGCTATTACGTGCTTTTCCGGCATGGGATGATGGTTTACCGGGTCTGGAAGCGGACTGACTGAGTCTCGGAGAGCTGGGAGCTATGGGACGTGAATGCAGTCAGCGGATGCGGGGACGTCAATAACACACAAGTAAAGTTAGCGTAGTTTTCACTAAAAACTTAATTTATAATGATTGCAGGGACGTTAGGTTGATTAATTTAGTTCGATCCGCAACCTACGCTGATTTATTTGTGTGCTGGATATGGACCCGTGTCGACTGTGCCGCCCTTATTAATGATTTTGTTAAACTCTGATTAGATAGCAGGCGATTTTTAAATGCTGAGTGACAGCCGTTCATTAATGTTGGCAAGTAGATACCAAGTAAGGCACGCTACAGTATTTTAAAACTCTTAGTTTTATTTAATAAATGAATGTTTTAATTTTTATAGCCCTTGGCATTAAATTATGTAGTCTAGGGTAATCCTATAAAGACCTTGGATAAGCTAGTGTTAACTCTCGCATGATTGTAGCCTTAAAATATACAGTTATGGTAGCGCAGATATTATTATAACTGTAGTATTAACCTCTTGTTATTGATAAGCGTCTGTGTTGGGTCATTCCCTTAAAAGGACAACTTCGGTTGGAATAAATATTAAAACGAAGGAGCAACCAGTCCACCGAAAATACAGTAGATTCAAGCACGCAACTCGGGTCGCTTTTTTATACATAGCTTCGACAATCTTACAAGATAGTGATGAACATGCACACAAATAGGCCTACCGTAACTTTATTCCGCTCATATTTATTTGCACAGTATTTACTAGGTTCATTTAATTATTTATTAAAAATTTCCAGACTGGGGTTAGTATTTTGTTGGGGTTGTGGCAAACGTTCAATTCACAGACGAAAGCACGTTTCCCAGTTGTGTTTCAGAAACCTAGGGCAAAGTTACATAGTAGTGATAAATAAACAAATGTGACTTTCATGGTTAAAACAAATAAATTCCACACGTCCAGTGTAAAGACAACAATACTCTCGCACGCAGTTGTCACGACACGAGCACGCATTACAGTATATTTATTCCTGCCGTGGTAACACAGATTTATCGCAACATCGTATTTTGCCTAGGTAGGTTTTAAAAAACACAGCGTGTACAAACTTGATGTGGTAATTTTTAAGTATTTTTTTGCAGGAAGAAAAATCAACACGCCATTCTGCAAGAACAAACACGCCTTGCCATGTCGTCGGTCGCCACTTCTGCCAACGGCCAACCTTCGATTTGCAACCGTCCCGCAATCACATCTAAATATATTGTAATAAGTATTCAAAAATGAAAATCTTCTTTCAGTTTTAAATTATAAATTAAAAAATTATTATTTTTGCTGTAATAAGTATGAAATATACTAAAATTGAAAACATTTATAATTTTGGTTCTTCTACCAGCGGTATGGAATTTTCAGAGAGAGAGAGAGAGAGAGAGAGAGAGAGAGAGCGAGAGAGAAAGAGGGAGAGATAAACTCCCTTCCGCCTATTCAAGTTGCTTCCTCGGACAAAATAAAGTCACAGTAATTTGCGCTGATATTTTTATCTGTGACAATGAAATATGTTTCAATCAATGCTATCTAAAGACTTAAATATTTCAATAGGGAAAGTTTAATTTACAGGTAGCATACCAAAAAATTCGGTTAAAACAGTATATTTAAACTGTGAACTATTTCTTACTAGCCGTTGCCAATCATAGCTGTTCTCGCTGTTTTTAATTCGTATTGAATACGAATTAAATATCACAAATTAAGAAAGATACCAAATTAAAATTTAATTTATTCATGAATACAATACTTAAAGTTAATAACAGTGATATTGGTGGCATACAAGTTATTTACAAAAAAAAAAAAAAAAAAAAAAAAACAGATTGACAAGTTACTCCTAGGGAGATTTTTCAAAGGTTTGTTTCAAAACATCTCAAGAAACCGTAAATGGACTATATTATGATGTATTCAATGTATAATTTCAAATGTATTAAATTATTTTGTTTAAATGGATAATGAATGGTACTACTGTTGGACAGTTTATGTAGCCTATACTTGCCTCTGGAGTGCAGGGTAACTTGGGCGTTGGATATTAAATCAATTTCCTGCACACGCTAAATCAGAGTTAGTGAGAATTTCACTGTTTCAATCAGTCAACAGGACCTGACTTAACCCAACAGTCACTTCAGTGAATTCAACTGATTAATCGGTGAAAAAATGCCAGATTTCCTTCACTTATTGATTCAGTGACATTTTTAATTGATTCATCAGTCATATTTTTCACTGTTTTTCAGTGGTTTATTTTTGACTGATGGATCAGTTAAACAGCGTGTAAAAACGTCCGTCTACAAACGTTTAAAAATGGCCGTTAAACTACGCGTATCAAGTGAAATAACAACGAATAAATCAATAAAACCAATACAAAATTAATTCTAAAATGTATTTCGTCTTTTAAAGCACCCTTTTCTTAGTAAATATGAATATTCAGCCATTCGTTACGTTTTTAACGTCTTTCATTTCGTTTTTAGGTATTCACCACAGCGCTCTGTTTGAAGGTTTAAAATGCATATAATGTATGGTGAAGAGAGTGCACTCACATATACTATTCGTTTTAACAATCCAAATGGTACCAATTAAACCAGAAACGAAAAATAAGAGCATACAATTCGAATATTCATGATTTCGATAAGAAATATAAGCCACACAATTTCCTCTGATTATTTCAATCTGGTTTCGTAACACAGATGGTGAGGTAACGGCCTGGAATTGAGGTGGGAAGTGTGTGCGAAGTCAATCCCGACCTCCATGGAACATTTTTTAATTTATAAATTTACGGTAGCATGAGCGATATAAATGGTAAACTATCGTAAATACGTTTATTTGACGTAATTATTTTGCTACGTACAGTAAAAACACTATTTAATTGGCCACTGCCGTCAGCCGTCACTTATTCAATACGTGAAATTGTTTCCCGTCACTAATTCAATCAGCGAGATTTTTTTTAACTAAATCAATCAATGGTTTTCCGATGATTCTAAGTGGAGCCATTTTCACTGATTCAAGTAGTTGAATTTCACTGGGAATCAGTGGTTTCCCACTGATTCGAATTTAGAGTGCAAGTGGCGCCATAAAGAGGTGTCTGCTTTTTAGTCCACGATAGCTGTATTCGTTGGTCAGAAGCCGCACGAAAGAAAGAATAATCTTCACGTTAACAAGATGTACATACTTCTGTAAACAAAACATTGATGTGTTGGTAACTGCATACCTGTAGAGAGGGGGCTGAATATATAGACACGCAATCATTCCGCGTTTCAATTTTGTGATGGACCAAGTATCATAAAATCGGGTGTTAATTTGATGCATGTCATTGGACCTCGGCTCGTCCAACACGCCTTTCAGGACTCTGCACCAGTAGTAAAGGTTGTTCACGGTAAAATGAGCAATTTTGAAAGCCATGCTCAAAATCTACTTATTCGCACGTTGTGCATGCTTCCGCCTTGTGTAAAATTAACATTTCCATGGGCCTCACCAATTTATTCATCCATCGGTCATGTGCAACTGTGCAATTATTAGAAGAGTAAATGTGTTACGAATCTGCTCATTTTAACACTTCGGGGCATTAAAAATAAAACAGAAAGCGAAATAAATAATTTCAGTTGTCACAAATGGTTACCTAACACTCTTAATTTGACATTAAGATAAGGAAATACTTTCTCTCCATCGTTACAAACTTTACTGGGCGCATGTCACTCAGTGCGCCCAATTAAAATATATTCATGTAGGAGAAGTGACTTTTTCGAAGGTTGATTTAAAAAGTGCTCACTTTACTGTGAACAGCCTTTAGCACCCTGGTGGCTTCATTCTGTTTGGCCGAGTCGAACTTAGGTCTGGGTTCTCACTGTGACAGCTCCCAATGATAAAATTAGATCTGCTTGAAAATGTATACTGCTGTGAAGTCTATCATGGTGCCGTTTTATAACTAGAGACCTGAAGAATTCGCGGATTCATTTTGGGACAAGTGAGAATTCAAAACACGTGTGCTTATATAACTTTAGCCATTGGTCCACGCAGTGTTTTTACATGTCCTGGAGAACGCATGTCCAATCGTTGCCTTCTGCTGTAACAGCAGACAGCCAATGCTCAGCTGACAGGCATATTTGTACACAATACTGTAGAATCTAACCTGCATGGTCATTGAACTCGCGAATTTTTTAGATCTCTATTTACAACGTAAAATGTTAAGGTCTCTATGAATATGTTACGGTTAAGTACCTGCGCTTACGTTAACAAGAAGATAGATTTAACACAATTTTTTGTAGCTGTAATGCGGCTTTGCGTTTAATAACCTCACTACATACAAAGTCAGCATTTAATTTGCTACAGGGTGTGTCTATATGTTTGAGTCACAGTAGTTCGCTGCCTTGGTTATTTTCCTAAGTGTGTAGAGAAGAAATAAGTGATTGTATTTTTGTACAAACACATAGCGATAGTAGTAAAAAATATTCAGAGCTCAGAAAATTCACTACGCATTGCCTTATACTTAGTTGGCCAGTTAAACCTAATACCATGTCTCTACTTTCAAAACGTAGGTAAAATTAGGAAATTCAGAACTGGTGGAGATCAATTTTCCTAAATAAGCCAAATAAATATTTTCAATTATTAATTTATTAATTTATTTTTATTTTATGGGTAAAGAAAATTTTGTTACATTACTGATTTTCCTGTAATGCTCGTCTGCGTTCTCTATCTATATACTTTATTATACCCTGTGGCATCATCCTAACATGTTTGGTACCATTTACTGACATTTGATATCAAAGTGAACGCAGGTTCTAAGCCCATAATATATAAGAGTGAAAAAGTTACTCTAAAAATTTTTTTATTACGAGTTCCCATTTCTTGTGCATACATCCTCTTCGTTCTTGTCAAGTCTAATTTATTATTTTCTGTTCAGTAGGCACATTCTCTTTTGCTATTAAATCAATTGTCCTTCTCGTTTTTCATTCGTCTAGTGGTATTTTCTACATAACTCTTTGTCCTGCTCTCATTCTTTCTTAATTAATCCCTCTTCTGACTTGTTTACTCTCCTCAATGTAATTGTTTTAACCGTTCACCGAAATCTCCAAACCTCCTATGATTCTTCGTATATTCAGCGTTTATTTCTCATAATTTCTTGAGTATCCAGTTCAGTGAGGAGATCGTTCCGCATTTCTTGAACATCGTCACATTCATCTTTTACGTGCCGGGAACTGTCATTGACACTGCGAGTCCTATAGTACATGTTATCGAATTTTCACCTAAAATAACCCCGGCCTTTTGGGTACTGAACCATTAACTTTCCCACGTTGAGTCACTTTCTCTTCATTCAGATCTTGGATAATATTAAAAATTTCCATACACCCTCGGGAGTCTTTACTGGAATGTACTGTTTTATGTGCGCAGGAACGCGATGCTTAATGTAGTGGCGTAAACTGATCTGAGTTTCATAAATAAAAATACTTAACGCCTCTGTGTTTCATGTAGCTTGTGGCTTCGGGAACGAACAATGCCGACTCTACACGAAGCTTCCTTCGCCCTCTGTAAACAAAAAAAAATTTCATCTCTGCGGCGGTTAATATATCAACGCCACATAGACCTATTCCTTCACACTTCAAAAGTCGTATTAGGCACCTCTACTAGTCAATAATATTTAAAACACTGAAACATTACTACACTCTAAGAAATTATTCGTAATTTTACCATATCAGTGTATACGTACGTACAGTGACAAATCGCAAATGGTAAAATATTTTTTTCCAAACATCTATGGTAACGCTCCTACAATTGCTCAGGAAAGAGTCAAATGCGTAGGGAATTTCCCAACTTTGTATAGTAGGGATGCTAATCATTCCCGCATATTTTCAGCCTGATACGTAGCAATATTTACGTACACTGTATAGGTTACAAACTTCCATTTCAGTTTAGGAAATTTTCCAGGAAATTTTTTACAGTGTGGAAACTGGAGTGTAACACATTTCTACTTATAACACATTTATACCGACTTTTGTCACGAGCCAGTCATGCGTAGGTGGAGAGAGTCACTCACGCCGAACCTCGACATTTGTCTTTAAATCTGGCTCACGAAGAAAATATTTTTAACTTCCTTAAGAATGTTTGTATCCAGTCAGACACCCACGTAACAAAAAACAATCTTTCTTTTCCATTTTTTTTTTTTTTTTAAGCCGAGATTTAATAAAATTGCTTTCAAATTTACCGAGAGTGTCCATGAATTCCCAAAAAAGTTTTCTGAAATTTACGGGGATTCCGTTTTTGGAAAAGAAACGTGTCCGTAATTTCACGGACAGTTATGGATATCCCCCAACCCCCCAGTCTTTACGTAAAATTATGAACAATTTGTTTTAGCAATGAATGAAGGTCCTTACGGTCCATCTTAATTTCATCGAATCCTCCTATCTTCATTGCAGTTCAGCTTGTCGTTAAAACATTGTTTCTTATTGTTTCTTGTGTCTTGCAGGCATTATAGCAGCAAATGCCACATTATTATAGGCTATTCGCGGTAAAGTGAGCACTTTTGAAAGCCCGCACATTTGGAATAATAGTCAATAAATTTATTCTATTATAGTCTTGGACGTTAACTCCCGAGTGCGGTGTAATGTACACACTCTGTTTATTACTTGCATGGCAATATTTATTTCAAAAAGGAGGTTAATGGATACAAATTGCCTGAAAGGAAAAAGTAGCTAGGGCTTCAAAAGTGCTCACTTCACCGTGGACAGCTTATATAGCCAAAGTTTATCCATAACTAATAAGCACAAAGTAATTTTCAACACGGTTTACATACACCGACAACTTCTCTGCCTCAAAGGCCGCTGTCTGCACGAAAGGCCGTTTCATTGTTTGACTGGGCCACTAAGTATTGGATAACTTCCACGCTTAACGTCAATTATAGACTGTTCTAATTAAAATGAGCACTTTTGAAAGCCCTGCTTAATATTTACTTGTATGCGCGTTGTGTATTCTTCCGCCTTGTGTAAGATTAACATTGCCATGGGCCTCATCACTTTATTCATGCGTCGGTCGAGTGAACTTGTAAAATTATTACAAAAGTAAATATTTTAAAATCTGTTCACTTTTACACTTCGATGCTTAAAAAAAAAACAGAAAGCGAAATAAATAATTTAACTCATCACAAATGTATACCAATACTTTTACTAGTCGATGTTAAGATATGGAACTACTTTCCCTCCAGCGTTACCAACTTAACTGGACGCATGTCACCCAAGGCGCCCTTTAAAATATATACAAACAGGGCCAGTGACTTTTTTCTAAGGTTGATTTCAAAAGTGCTCACGTTATCGTGAACAGCCTTTATTCGGGAGCGAGTAGCTAGCAACCCCTAGAGTAAAACTGACTCGATCATGGATCTTTAACAACTCATCTCGAAAAATTTTCGCGAAATATAACGTTGTTTTTACTACCCACTGTTTTTGGTACGTTTATGGCAGCTGCGATAACTGCAAATATATGTGCTTTATACAGGATGATGGAAGATAATACCGAAAAACTGATAAGTATTCAAATGGGAAAATAAGATGCATCGACTTTATCGAGCAGTGCTTACGCACAGTAGCGTAACTTAGGCAGCGCATGTTTGAAGAAAGTGTCAGTTGCGTCAGTATTTATTTGATTCCCTTAACATCTGCAGTATGTTTATGGCTACAGCGGATGTTTTCTAAGGGAAAGTTCCTTAAGAGTGGGATGGACCCACTCGTTTTTTTTGTGAAATGGTTGTTTGTGCGAATACGCGTATCTCGGTAAAAAAAAAAAAAATGTTCTGCAAAAACGCCTTGTTGTCATAAAAGATAAAAAACAATTATCTATGTTCCTATTTTTTACATTTTGTCATATTAAGTGTATTCTTGGAGAAAAAAAATCATGAAAATGGTCGAATATCGCACATTTAAAGCTAGCGTACGCAGTTTCCTAAGTGGCAAGCGACAAGTACGAAGATACGGGTGTAGTTTAATCTGTGGGCTTTCATCCCTTGTAATAAATCCCCACTGTTACAGATCTTATTTGCACAGTACAGCGTCACGACGGAAACACTGCACGCCATGCGCGTAGGAGCGATGAGGCACTAGGCCTTGCGTGATAGCGTCGCCCGTATCGCTCCCTCGCTTCTTGACTTTGGACGCGTGGGTCCATCCTAGTCTTAAGGCACACAGGGGTGTTTCCTCCGAGCCAAGACAGGATATGCGGGTTTAGAATGATCGGTCCATTACGTCAGTCGGGCCTAAAATATTTTTTTTTATGCAAGTAAAATTACTTAAGGACCGGTTCATGTGGCAACCTGAGAGAGTTTGATGTCAAACGATTTAATGTTAACCGTACGAGAAATGACATTTGGCGATGCTAGTTTTGGGCGAAAAAGCTTTAGGTCTTATCTGTGTCGATAGATCGAAGTTTGCCTGAATTTATGATTGGAATACCTTTGCAGGAGAAACCATTTCTGGTCTGCTTTGGTGTTTTCATTAGATCATCTGGTTTTCAAACGGGATATCCAGTTATGCAACGTATATTTATCAAGTAAACTAGTAGGTATACTGGCACATACGGAGATTGTTCCCCTGTAGGTCTACCATAAGATGAATCCTATATGAGATTATTCTGCGGAAGTGGGCTATGCCCTCGGCAAAGTAGCAGTGAAACGACGTTTAAATACGAATTCTTGAATACGAAAAATATATGTTTATCCCCTGGAAAATTTAGAAACAATGATGAACATGGAAAAGAACATCTCTTTCCAGAAAATGTCCCAATTTGACAAGGAATCGAACCTCTCAACTACCGCAGTGATTTCATAATAAAAACTGTAAAATATAATGCAGAACAAGGTTATGAAAACTGTAGCAGAAACATGAATACCTGGACACAGATCCAAAGTAAAATAAGAAAATCATGATAAATAATGATCAGTAAACAATCTTGCTAAGTGTGATAATCTGCGTAGATGCCACATAGAAACTTCCTATCCGTTTCGTTCAAAACCAGGCTGCGCAGCTTGCTGGAAATACATCTATATTTATCTTAGATAAATTGGGTACACTGAAGTGATCGTGTCGCAAAAATTTGGTTTGTTCCAGTTTTTTTTTTATATATAAATATCTTAATAATTACAATACATCAATTCTGCTATTTTCTATACAATTAAGTTTTAAAATGCATTTGGTTATTCTGTATTTAGAATTACCCAACAGAGCATAGTAAACAGCCAGAAATGCTAACGATTATTCACCACTTGTCATAGGAAGTAAACGCACAACAAAATTCGTCCTTACATTCTTCCGGGCATGTAACAGAGTATGGGCTGTTTACAGTTAAGTGAGCACTTCTGAAGCCCTAGTTACTTTTCCCTTTCAGCCAGATTTTATCCTTTAACCACCATTTAAATAAACTAAGTGTGTAAATTCCACTCGGAAGTTAACGTCTAAAGTTAGGATAAAATTTTATTGACTATTATTCCAAATGAGAGTGCTTTCAAAAGTGCTCACTTTACCATAAATAGCCTATAATACTAAGTTACTGTTGCATGTTTCAGCTCTTCAGCGCTACCTTTGCCCTGTCCTGTTTGCGGGAGCGAAGGCGTGTCAGGCGAGGTGATAAGCGGCCGGCGACTCACAAAGGATGCCACCGCGATAAGCCTGTCGCATCTCGCGCGCTTCTTACCTTCGGCAGATTAGATTTCTGCGACTATCTGAAAGAATGTTTTGGTACAATGCTCTAGCCTCTCTCAGTGTAACTTGGGGTGTGGAGAACCTTCCAGATGCGGCAAGCGAGACTATATTTAAGCCGCGACGGGTTTCCGAGCCAACAATTTTTGATAGTTTAGAGGATTGCGCGACATAGAGCGACAGGTGTGCGAAGTCAACGAAGCGATGAGCCAGCAGAGAGTGAAGTATGCGGACTGCGAGTATCGGTGCAGTGAAGGGTGTGACTGAAGGCCGGGACTACTAGTTAGATGCGTCAGTATAAAGCTCCTGTCACACGGTCAAATTTTTCAGTCAAACTGCTATCAATAGGGTATGATAAAATAAATCTGAACAGTTATGACGTCATCGAAACGTCACTATTGCGGCCATGTTTATTGGAAGAGGTTTGACAGCTTTCGCTTCCATCCAATATTTGCAAATTGTACAGGTTCTAAAATTTCTTGGATGTTTGATAGCCTCAGCCAATCAGAATCGTCCACGACAAATATGGACGACAGGAAACTTTAAAATAACGAACAGTTGCTGGAAACGAAGTAGGTTATGAAGATAATTAATTTGTGTAGAAGTTGTCTGGGCGTGAATGCTATTTTAAGTGAATATTGCACATAATATTACGAATTTGGAGGCATTTAATTTCATTGCGCAGAAAAAAAATCTGGTAAACAAAATTTGAATTTAGTAAAGAAGCTAAAAAAATATATAACATTCCTTGCATTTCTTCTTGTAATGGACTGCATGGAAAAAAAAATGACAATATCTCACTATGAAAATAATTTAAAAATAATATTTCAAATTTGATTCTCCCATTTAAAAAAAAATGACAGTATGACACATTTTCAAACACATTCAAAATTATTTGATAAAACTTGTTAGAAGGAAAAATTTTGATGGCCGTATTTTGTCTTCAAATTTTATTGTCTAATGTATTTGGAGGCGAAAATTTGAGAGTTTGGCAGGGGCTTAAGACACTTGGAATGAACGATGGCAATAGACAGACTGAACATGTGTAAATAACGAGTGTGAATTAAGTGATTACAGCCAATATAAGAAAAATTGAGAAGGACTTTTAACGGGAATTGAGATAGACACTAAATATGTCACTCACTGAAAATAACAAGTGTAATAGTTGAGATGGATAGTTGTAATGTTGTAAATACAAGTTGCGCGAATAAATAAAAAATAAAATTTAGTTGTCTTATTTTTATTAAAATCTCCATCCCTCACGAACTCGGCGCCCCTCTGGCGTCTTGTAACAATACTGAGAGTAATGTACTAAGTGCCTATTAACTGTAAAAACAGCGTTTGGTAAAAAAAAGAAAAAGAAAAAGAAAGTGCAATCAACAGATATGATTATTCATTAAGATAAAATTTCGTAAATGAAAGGAAGTTTCAGTGTGATTTCACCACCATTACCCAGACTTCAGCGGAGAACTATAAATCATGTGCGTATTCCGACTTAACGTGAGCCTAGGTGTATATGTGTTATTTCCCTGCCTAGGAATGTTTTGTTTTCAGTGCTTGTATTTTTTATACCAGAAGAGTGTAAGTAAGAAAAAAAGTGTATTTTTCGTTCTGGTCGTGGCACGGTCTCTTAAACGTCAAATCGAGGCACAGGAGAAAAACTTGGGCGAAATATGTTCCATCCATTGAGCAGGGTGTAGCGGTCCCCGAGCGAGCTCTGAAGAGCGCTGCAGTGTTTTAACAGGAGGGGAGGCTGGGGGGATTTGCGGGTAGATGAAGAGCGAGGGGGGGGGGGGGGTGTAGTGTAGGATGAGCATCACAGATGGCCGGCCGCGGTCCCGGGTCTCCACCGCAAACAACGGAACCACCCTCTCCGCAAACAAATACTTTAATTTATATCAGGGTGGTGGTGGCTGTGGAGAGGGGCTGGCGAGGGAGGCAGGGACAGCCATTAGGGTAATTCACAATCACGAGAATTGTCGGGGTGGGCCGAAGCAAGAGGGAGAATGATGAAGGGGGAGGGGGTTGTGGTGCTTTTTGGCAGGGCGGCATGTTTCAACACGGTCAGCAGACGTTATCTCCCGCGCAAGGCGCCTTGGGGAACAAGCGAGGGTCTCCTGACGCGGCAAGTCTGCCAACCTAGAGGCACCGGGGCCTTCAAACAAAAGGATTAACGCTCTCAGACATCCGGCATGATTTCCGCTCGTTGACTTCTGTTTTCATCATTGGATTATATTGTGATACAGCTATTCTTTCCAAATGTCCGCGGCCAGTAGAAACTGCTGACTTCCCCACTGGAGTAAATGCAATTTAATTTAAACTAAAAAGAGCTTCAGATATTTTACTAAGTACAGATTTCTTAAGGCTCAGATACATCCCTTTTTCAGAAATGCTTCATTTTCGCATGATACTTTCGAATTAATAGTAATCACTGACAATGTACGACAACAGAAAATTTTCATTTTACAAATTGATTAATACTTTTATGCGCTCGCTGCTATTTTTCCGCGCGAGCGAGTGGAAATGAAGGACAGTGTTGTTATATGATAGCGGCGTCTAGTCAATGGAATGTTTTGGATGACAAGCGAGTGAAGAGCGCGCCGCTGACCCTGATCGTATTGAGTTTCTGTATTTACCTGGTGAAATTTCTGGTAGTTTGCTGCCCTAATTTCTCTAAGCGTGACTCGGGGTGCATCGAACTTTCCAGGTCAAGGCCAGCATAGTATAAATTGTGTGACGTGTCTCCGGGCCGGGAGTTGTTGAGTGGATGAGTGGCTGAGTTTCGACGATAGACGACGAGTGGCGAGGAAAGTGACCAGCGAAAGGTAAAACTACGACTGCAAATATCAAGTACTGAACAGTGCGGCTGGCAGGCTGGACTTTTGGATTGGGTGCGTGAATGGAAGGCACTACAAATGATGGCAACAAACTGAATTAAAGTGTGTTAATGATGCGTATGAGTTAATTGACTATAACCAAACAGAGACATTAAAGGCTTTAATAGGAGTAACAATAGACACTTAATGTTGCGCTCATCGAGAAATAAAAAAAGTAGTAGTGGAGAAAGATATATTAAAGTTGTAAATAATAGCTGTATAAACAAACTGGAATCTAATTCAGTTCTTTTATTTTTATTGAGACCTCCATTCCTCACGAACACATCCCTTCCCTCCCCTTCCCAGGCACTCATGATGTAACACTGTGCCAGAAATGGGATGAAGGCCTTTAATTGTTAATTAAGTTAGGAAATAGGCTAGTAATTAGTGATTAAATCTTTTTTATTAATTTAGACAGTTTTTACAACCACCGCAGTGAATGCTAACTAGAAAAATGGCTGCAGAACCGAAAGCACAGTGAGCATTAATTAAGGGGCTAGATAGCGAGATGGTTAGTGTGAGCACAAGTGTAAATATCTTAAAGAAGAAGTAGGATAAATAGAAAACTTAGTATTGTGAACGAGAATGTAAATAGTGTAAACAAGAATGTAAATAGCCAGATAACTAATGTAAATGAGTTAGTAGGTAAGAAAATAGATCGTGTAGATAAGAAAAGAAACACAGTAAATTAAATTGTAGACAGGAAAATAGAAGGCATCAGCGAGTTAGTGAATGAAAGATTTGACTATGTGGAAGAGAAAGCGAACAGTGTGAATTATAGGATGGAAAGCATCGAAAATGAATTGAAACAGAAGTTCAGTGCATTAGAGGAGTAATTACACGAATCTCTTCAGCAACAGAGCTCCAGTGCCACCACATCGGCAGCCGAGAAAATTAAAGAGTCAGTACAATTCGTAACCACCGCAGAAACCTCGGAGGATAGTCAGCAACTCTACAGCATTGGTGTCGTGAAGCCAGGAGTGGTAAAGGGGGACTCAAATAAGCCCACTCCTTACGATGGTCATACTTCAAGGCGAGAGTAACAACACCAGTTTGATACAGTCGCAACGCTAAAGGGCTGGTCAGCTGAACAGCGGGTTTACTAATCTGCGGTTGTACTGAGACGCCCTGCACCAAGCATACAACAGTCTCTGATAGAGCGACATCGACTGGAGTACCCCACACCGGTGTCGGCCTTGGAGCTACGTTTCGGCGACCGATTTTTGCAATATGCCCACCATACACAGCTGCGAAGCCGCACCCAGTGACCACACATCGTGCGGCTGTCTCAACTATCTCCGGAAGGGTGCTCCGAGGAGGCGCGCGACATCATCGCAGTCGGCGTCTTCATCGATGCCATCGCTGACACAGAAGTTCGAGAAGCGGTACGTCTGGCTGAACCCCGCACCATGCAGGACGCCCTGTCCCGAGCACTGGTGGTGGAGTCAGCGAGACAGGGGGCCGCACCCCGACGTCCGGTACGGGCAGTGACGCTGAACGATGACGACGAAGACAGAATAACGAAGACACTGAAAGAGTTGCAGATAACGACGAGGGACATTGCTTCCAGGGTCCGTGCAACAGTGTCTCGCCGCCCCCCCTCCCAAACGAATGGAGTTGGTCATGTGGACAGCCGGGGTACCTGAGAGCCTACTGCCCACAACGACTGCAGCAGCAGCAAAAGCTGAAGCGAGAAAAGATGCAGCGAGAGGCAGGTGAGAATATAGTACATTCGGAGAATTTGTAAACACTGACCTTAGGGGGTGAAGTTCAGTGACTGCTGGAGGGAAGGCCGCAGTGTTCTTATATGTACGGTCGGTGAAACAGGATTGGGATCCAATACTGCTGGAGGGGAACCTGAATGATTTTCCTTGCCAGATGGTCGTCGAAACTGGGGCGACCATAACAGTAGTAAGAACAGACATCCTCGGGCCTTCCCCCCAGCGATCGCCCGACGACAGCATGGAACGGTGCTATTCGACTACAGTAACAGGTGACAAAGTACCTGTTACAGGTAAGAGAAAAGTAATCTTGAAGCTTGGAGACCTTAGCATAGATCACGATGTTTACATAGCAGAAATAGAGGAGGAACATCTTTTTGGGGCTTGATGTACTACGTAAGCTGGGACTTGGTGTGTTATAGGTAGGCAGTATAGAGTTGGTGGTGTCAAAACGGCATGATTTGTTTTCACCAATTAGCTGCCCAGTAGTATGTGGTCAACCCACAATGATGCCCGCCCCAAGTGAAATTGCCATTACAGGCAGATGTCAAGGAAAGTTTGTCTGTTTGGATCTAATTGAGCCAGCAGAGAATTTTGGAATCTTACCAAGTAAAGTCGCTGTAGCAAGGACTTTGGTCTCTTCTAGTTCTGACAGTTTTCCAGTTATAATGATCAATTTGTTCGATAGTGACATTCCTCTACCATACGTTTTGGATGAACTGCTATTAATAACAAAAGAAAATCTTAACTGGTGACAGGAGAAGGCTTTCTCTAAATTACTGCAGAGAAATAGGGATGCCTTCTCGTGTAGACCAGATGGACTTAAAAGGACTTAAAAGGACTGCTACCACGTAGATACAGGAGATGCCAGGCCCATAAAGCAGCCGCCAAGACAACTACCACTAGCTTCGCATGAGGCAGTTGAGGGAATTCTGAAGGAAATGAAGGATCTAGATGTGATAGAACAATCAGTTAGTCCATGATCATCCCCATATTTCTTGTTAAAAAGAAATATGGCTCTCTGAGGTATTGGGTAGATTATCGTCAGCCTAATATTGTGACAAAGAAAGACTCTTATCCACATCCAAGGATAAATAACACATTAAACTGTCTAGCAGGTTCAAAATGGTTTTCTACTTTCGACATGAAGAGTGGATACTGGCAGTGCAAGGTGGCCCAAGAGGACCAAGAAGGCTGCATTTTTTGTCCAAGGTAAAGGAACCTGGAAGTTCAAAGTTATGCCTTTCGGGTTCTGTAATTCTTCTACCACCTTCGAATGCCAGAAGGAAAATTTTCTGTCTCTAGATATCTGCCAGGTTTACCTAAATGACATGTTGTGTCAGAAAGAACATTTGAAGAACACTTATCTAGTTTAGACGTTGTATTCCAGAAAGTGGCTGCAGCCAAATTGAAACTAGTTCCTAAGAAGTGCGCCTGTTCCAAAAGAAAATAATTTCCTTGGGACATGTAGTGTCAGCCCACGGAATTGAAACAGACCTCGAAAGGGCCAAAGATATAAGAAATTGGCTGATACCAATTGACGAAATTGAAGTGCTGTGTTTTCTGCGATTATGTGCCTACTACCGTCGATTTGTACCTGGGTTTGCTAAAGTCGTCAATCCAGTACATGAACTTACTGAGGCGACAAGGAGATTTCATTGTACTACTAAATGTAAAAATGATTTTGGTAAACTAAAAAAATTCTGATATTTCCACCAATCATGGGTTTCCCGAAAAGTGAGGGTGAATTCAATTTCGACGCTGATGCTAGTGATGTAAGCACTGGGACTGTGTTATTTAAGGTTCAAGATGGGGAGGAAATGCCATTAGAATGCTTCAGTAAGGTATTGCATAAACCTGAGAGAAATTACTGTGTTACACACAGGGAACTTCTGGCCATGATGAAGGCAATCTCACACTTCCACCCCTACCTTTATGCCAAACATTTTATTCTAATAACCGATAATGCTTCATTATGCTGGCTATTAAATTTCAAGAACACCGAAGCTCAAATTTCCCAGTGGATACAGCATATTCTAGAATATGGCTTTGAAATACAGCACAGATCTGAACGCCTTCACACAAATATATATACACTGTATATGATGCCCTGTGAGCCATTTTTTCGTCATTGTGGATGCCAGGAGGAAACTAGGGGTGAATCGATTAAGGTATGTAGGAAAAGGATTCGGAGTTCTTTATCTTGTGATGGGTCATCTACCTAGACTGATGAGGGTATTAGGAAAGATCAGCTGAATGAGCCAACCTTGCAGCCATTATTAAAGTCGAAAGAAGCTGGCTGTCGGCCAAAATGGGAAGATATATCTAGCCTAGGAGCAGCAGTCAAAGCATACTGGGCACAATGGAATTCCCTCGCACTGAAAAATGGCATTCATTACAGAAACTGGGAAAGTAATGATAAACAAACATGCTCACAGTTGGTCCAGCCAAAAAGCAAGGTTTCTCGAAGTCTCAAAAGAATTGCCGGAATATTCCAGAACATGAGCAGAAGGACGGGAGATCAGAGGAGACGATCGGATTATATGATCAGAAACAGTCGAAGACAGATGAAAAGTTCCGAATAAAGGAGAAAGTTCAGGAACAACTTTTGGAATCTACAAATAGAATGTATCTATGAAGTACAGAGAGAGAGGTCTCTCTAGTACAAGGAATAGCTAGAGCGAGGAGAGAGGTTTTTCCCGACAACCATTTTGTTTTGATTGACTGGCCTGACGAGAATATCAGGATCAATATGGGAGTCCAAACTGTACATAAGTAAGGTGTTTGAAGGAAAGGTAACAAAAGAAGAGATCTGGTGAGTGTGGTCGTTTAGGTCATGGTTTGGGATCGCGACGAAGCCCAGGCACGCTTGCACTTAGCATTACAGCTGTACAGTCCTGAGAAACTCTCCCTTGCTGACTATATATGGCCGATCTCCTCACTAGCATTGTGTTTGGACCGATAGACAGCTTAGTGGAATGTTTCTGCCCTTTATCCCCGTGCCTCAGATTCATGGACAGGAGCTTGTTTATCACACCTGCCCCAAATCTAGGATCCGTGTAGTGTAAATATCGGGGCCGTTGGTTGTTAAAGCACATAGGCCCACTGTCATACGTAATTCCAACGTGAATAACCTATTTAGGGGTTGTCTCCCAAGAGGAGTGGACTGTGATGCCAGGCCCGCTTCAACCGGGAACACTGTTCCGATGCAAAGATTAATAAAACAATATATTTTGTAAGCATTGAACTGCAGCTGTGCAAATGGTCCATCAGCCTGCAGACTTTTAATGTCATTCTGAAGTATAGTACTAATCTAAATCACCAACCTCAGTTCTTTCCAAAAGGTGACGTTGAGTTAGTCTTGTTCAAATCAATACACGTAATCGTGTGCAAATTGCATGGACTTGCAAATGAGTGTGGGGTCAATTCTCGTTGGAAAGTTTTTTTGGGATAAATCTCGAAAGTATCTTTTTGCTTCTCTATTATTTTTTTATCACAGTTGTTTATGAAAAGACTGCAGATAGGCCTATGTGTAGCAATTTTTACAAGAAATCTTTTTGTAGTCACCCAAAATAGATTTTGGCAGCAGGGTCTCCAGGAATGTTTCTTGTAAACGTATAAATAATTTTTTTATGGTGAAGAAGGGGCTGATTTAGACTACCCCATTTATGTGTGCCGTATGACCAAAGTTACAGTATTAAACATCTTGGATATATATAGATAGGCCTCTAACATATGTTCAATGTTACTTTTTGGATTCCTATTTCTGTATCAAAATACGTCCGGTAATATGTCAATAGTCATGCTGTAGATTCTTGAAGCTCTTTTGATCCACCTGGTACAGAGAAGATAGCCCGGATGTGTTTCAGCTACAACATATACGTACAAGTGCAGTAGGCCTATAAAATAACTTTGCTGGGGTCCCGGACGAAATATTACAACATTACTAACTTGGTCATATCTCAAGTCAGCGAGTAGCCCTATACAACTGGAAATTGTTATATCACAGGGTGCGATTTCCGAAGAAAAAATATCATATATAAATATATATATCCAATTAGCCTACATAATATTTTTGTGTAACAATCGCTTTAGGCGTGAGTATTACATCTTCCGAGTCACACAAATAATAATCCCCAACAACATTTTTTATTTAAACAAAAAACCGTTTTGTGATTAAATTAATTGCCTGAAGATCATCACAAACAGAAGCTTTTTTTTTAAATTTTGTTTTTGAAAAAATGTTTAGCGGTATATTTTTTCCTGGCATTCTCTAAATGTTCCTTTGAAACTGAAAAAGTAGCTTTAAAGACTTTTGTGCTGTTAACAAGCAAAATCAAGGTTTTCACGTGTAATTATTGAATAAAATTCACTCTAAATTCAAATAAGTAGAAAACAACTGATTCGCAGTGAAATTCAACTACTCTAATAAGTGAAAATGGCTCCACTTAGAACCAGTGAAAAACCACTAATTGTTTCAGAGAAAAAATGTTCACTGATTGAAATAGTGACGTGAAATTATTTCACCGATTGAATAAGTGACGGCCGACTACAGTGGCGAAATAAATATTGTTTTTATTTAATATAGCCAAATAATTAAGTGAAGTAAACATATTTACGATAGTTATTTAGGCCTATATTGCGCGACTTACCTTAATTAAAAAAAAGTAAAACTCATTTCGGAGGTGGCCGGGATTAAACACACTGACCCTTTCACTTCGCGTTTCGGCCGTTGCGTTACCATTTTTGTCGTTGTTGTGTTGAAGTGTCGTTGACGAGCTGAAGTCAGACCGACTTGTTGAAAACTTCCCAGTGCGACAAGCGAATTGAAAATCTACCACGGAGGGACCGTGGCGCGAACCCATGACCCTCCGACTACAAGTCCGCCACTATACGCCTGAGATATTGGGCCAGGGAAGCACTACCTGCGCTACCAAGTCAAGTTGAAAAATAAGAGGAAAATATGTATTTTATAATTCTTGCCGGAATCTTGAAGATTTATATTATATGCCCTTACTTTTAGTTTTTGGTTTGATTGGTATGCCTACTTTTACGATTGCTAAAACGAATAGTATAGGAATATGAGTGCACTATCTTCACGAAATTATATGCAGTATAAACCTTCACACAGAACACTGTGATGATTACATGAAAACGAAATTAAAAACTTAAAAACGGAATGAAATGCTGAATGCCCAAATTATCTCGTAAAGTTGTGTTTTGAAAGACGAAACACATTTTAGAAAGTATTTTGTATTGGTTTTATTAGTTTATTTGTTGTTATTTCTCTTGGTACACGTTGTCTGCAGCCTATTCACGATAAAGTGAGCACTTTTGAAAGGCCCTCTCATTTGGTATAATAGTCAATAAATATATTTTATTTTAGCCTTAGACGTTAACTTCAGAGTTGCGTGGAATGTACACACTGTGTTTATTACTTAAATGGCAATACTTATTTTTAAAAAAGAGTTCAAAGTATAAAATATTGCTGAAAGGAAAAATTGACAAGGGTCACAAAAATGTTCACTTTACCATGAACAGCCTATAACAACAGCCTTTTTAAAGGTAGTTTGACAGCTATTTTTACACGCTGTTTAACTGATCCTTCAGTCAAAAAAACAACCACTGAAAAACAGTGAATAAAAATGACTGATGAAACAGCGGAAAATGTCACTGAATCAATAAGTTTAGGAAATCTAGCATTTTTTCACTTATTCGTTGGTTAAGTTCACTGAAGTGACTGTTGAATCAGTCACAGGTACTGTCGACTGATTGAAACAGTGAAATTATCACGGATTAAAATTTAGACTGTGGCGATAAGATGTTCTCTTAAACGTTTTAGTGATAATCTCACTTTAGGACTGATACCTGATTTTTTCAACAGCTTAACTTTTTGTAAGAAAATCACAAAATCAGCTTTAGCACTGTCCCACAGACGGAAGCCAGAATCGAATGATATGTCAGACATGTAGGCCTACATAATGTATTGAAAGGTAAAATAAAATCAACCCGATATCAATAACTGCCTGAAGAGATTATTCTTGAAATAATGCTACCTGAAAAATTTCATTCGCTAGTTATGACATGCAGTAAATAACAGCAACATAATAGACTGCCCTGATTCTCTAACACTTAAGTTCAGGTTTAGGTGTTAATCTTCTGTAAAACTGAAAGAGTAGCACTAAGCGCGCGATAAAATAATAAATTAGCTGAAACTATTTCAATAATACATTTGCATTAGAAAATAAGCATATTTATTTTTTGTTTTTTGTAGCGCCTGGATATATGTCAGCAGTTTGCATCCCTGTATTTAGAGTCGCATAGAAGTACAGGCGTTCCTGTTTCCTGCTAATATGCTGACTGAAGACGTATTAGGAAAACAAAGTTTTACAAGCATGATTTAAAAATTCTTGATATAACCTATTTCCTTCTTCACAGGGTTGAAAGCCGCTTGTTTGTAATTGTACCATACTTTAACTCAGGCCGTTATTGTTAACAAATTGCGACACAGTATGAACATAAAAGAGTATTTACCTTTGCACATTGAATATTCTTACGTTTCACATAAAACATTCAACATTATCACGTACCCAATAACTGATTAATCGTGAGTCATAGTTACGATTTTTAACAAATATAGATATGCTACTTCAGTGTTATTTCATCGTAGTAAGTTAAAACGATAACAATTATAAACCAATAGAAACTAGTTGCACTTGCTACCAGTTTAAGATTATATACCTAAGCTATTTACGGTAATGTGAGACATTTTAAATCCCTCTTATTTGCAATAATAGTCAATACCTAAATATATTTTACTTTAGCCTTAAACGTTAACTTTTTAGTTCGGTGAAATGTAGGATACACAGTGTTTATTAGTGTACTTACATGGGAATATTTATTTTAAAAAGTGGTGGCAGGATAAAAAATGGCTTACAAGAAAAATAACTAGAACCTCAAAAGTGCTCGCTTTACCATGACCAGCCTAGTAAGACCTTGAGCGTTGAGGAAGAGAACCACTTAAAATAATTCCCGTATAGCATTTCTGTACATTAGTGTTTATTTGCTGTGTGTACATAAATGCTGTCACAAGAATAATTATTTTTCTGTTAGATTGATTTCAAAAGTTTACATATTATTCGCCCGAAATGGGATGTGTTCCTCGTAAATGCGTTAAGCAATATGGATGACTTGCGATAAATACGTGGAGTGAAGACTGGAGAAGTTTTTTAAGTTGAAAAAATGTCACCCATGTCCTTGCATGTAGGGACTTCAACGATGATCTGAATTATTATGGCAACGTGATTGGATAGAGCCTTCTGGAATACATTTGTATGGACTACCGCCGAATAACAAAATTGGGTATTATTAGCAACGGGAATTGCTACCAAAGTTGTCACCACATTAACATCGAAACACTGAAAAAAAAGGGGGGGGGGGTAATTTTTACTGAGAAATTCTTTGTAATTTTACAAATGCTTGTATGAGTACAAAGATTTCTCTTGTAAAACGACTCGATTGTAAATCTATAAGGGCCTTGTTTGTAATATAACAACCTCAAGAAATGTTTGTAAGCCTACTATACTGACCCGTTTCCACAAGCTTCAGCAAAATGGCGGACACTCAAAAACGTAAAACCGTATATACTTACCTCTTTGTGCAAAAGAAATGTATTGCACCGTATTATTCAATAACTGTCAATGTTTCCTAGCTACACAGTGCGTACTCTTAAATAGACTCTCAGAGTCTTCAAGAGCCGTCCAAATCTCATAATTCAACAACAGAAATCTTAAAATGAAATAAATGTAGGACTTTAACCAAATAATTTCATTGATATTTCGTAGGTATTTGCCGTGCTGCCAAAGTGTTTGTTTTCTAGAAGCAAAAAAAAAAATAGAAATTTATTTACACTTCTCAATTATGTCAGTTGTAATGCAAGGCTATCATTTGTAATATTACAAATAAATGTTTTGCACATTTTACAAAAAACACTTTATAGTTTTACACACGATTTTCTTGACAACTGAGTTTCCAAGGATTTTTCTTGTAAAAGTACAAAACATTTCTTAGAGTGATAGTGTTTTACATTAAGAATTAATTTCGAGTTACTCTGTGATTTATTTACCCTCCAAATAATATAGGCTAACTTTGATTGCATTCGCCTGAAGAGTCTGTGTTTGTTTGAATAACTGTGAAACTCTTTTGTGTGCTTAGGGGAAAGTCGCCGAAATCGCACCACCACCTAAATCGTACTACCGCTGGTTTTCTATGAAGCAGGACTATTGGAGCGCTCTCACGGTGAATACTTGAACTACTAGATGTACTGAGCAGTCCGTGAAAATAGCTAGTCAGGGTAAGCCCGTGTTGCATTTTTATTACAGTTATATAGTTTGAGTGTTTGCTGATGTAGTTTTCCTACTCCATATGTAAGGTAATACAGCACTTCAAGGTAAGTGTTATTGGATTTCATGCAGTTATCATTGTAGTGCAAGTAATATTGAACGTAACGACTGGTCGCTTTGTAGCGAGGCACTTGTTTTAGGCTAGAAATGACGTAAAGAGTGAAGTTGTGTGAAGTTGCCTAAATCGTACCCCGGGTGGGGTTCCTAATTCGTACCAGTACGAATTGGGATATCATATTATTTGAAATTCTATATTTGCAATTTATTTGCATAAATTAAATACATTTTAATAAACACAAATATTACGCGTGTTAATTGTGCGCTACAGTGTGGCGAAAAGGAAATATGGTGCTTGGAGTGAATCAGACATGCAAAGGGTTCTTGCAAAGGACAGAAATGGGGACATGGTGTTCAACGAGTGCTGCCACCTGTACAACATTCTGAAACCAACACTAAAGCGCCACTTGGACTGTAAGAACGCAATTGCTAACGGCGGTACGAAGGCGCATGGACTGACTACTGCCTTGACACTTGAAATAGAAAATCAACTTGTAGAACATATTTTAAAATTGGAAGAACTACTTCTTGGAGTCACGATTAACGATGCAGCTCACGCAAGCTGGCACATCAGAGATCAGAGCACAACCACATTCCACATAACTTTAATGGGATACTCAAATGGCTCGAGCAAAAGTGTTCAATAGGGAACATGTTGACGAATTTTCCTACGTATTAAACAAAGTCATTGATGAAAACAAGATCCATGCGACCCGCCTATTTAATGTGGATGAAACAGGCGTTAGCACAGATCAAAACAAATGCCAAAAGTTTTTAGCTAATAAAGGAAAACGCCAGGTGGGTTCGGTATCTAGAGGAGAAAGAGGTGTAAACACAACTGTGATGTGTTGCACAAGTGCGTAAGGGTCATACATTCCTCCAATATTACTTTTTGAGAGAATTATAATGGTTAACGAACTGAAATTTGGGACTCCACCTGGTGGTTTAGTTGAAGAGTCAGAATCTGGTTACATAAATAGCACACTCTTTGTACAATGGATGAAACACTTCGTCGTCACTGCAAAACCAAATTCAGACAACAAAGTGCTTCTGATTTGGGCACACGACACATCCCAAGGATTTGGAGGCCCTACGAATAGCAAGAGAAAATGGAGTTATAATGTTGCAGTTACCTGGGCATACAACCCACCGCATTCAGCCGTTGGACAAAACATTTTTCAAACCCTTTCAAGGGCACTATACGCAAGAAGTTGAAAAATGGCTGCAGAGCAATCCTGGGCTGTGTGTCACACAGTATCATGTTGCCACACTAGTGGCAGAAGCATATGGGAAGGCGGCAAAAATTGAAAACGCTATCAATGGATTTCGATGCACAGGAATCTAGGCACTTGATGTCACTGTGTTGAAAGATTGTGACTTTCCACCAGCCGAGAACCTAAACCAAACAGATGATCCAGTCAATGAAGATGCTGATCTGTGTGCATCTTCAAGGTCCACTAAAGATGCCACTAATGAGTCACCTAACTCAGATGAAAAAAATTTCCTTTTTATTGAAAAACCTAATGTAACATCCACCACTTCTTGTAAGCTCAGCGTGTCTATTGAATCACTTTCACCAATTCCTAAGTTCAACAAAATATGTAGGTTGGCAAAGGCCCAACGGGCACGTGTTTTGACAAGCAGTCCATACAAAAACGATTTGGAGTTCGCGAAGGCGTTGCAAGTTGCATAGGCAAAAGTAAAAGAGTTAGAAATTAAAATCGCAAAGGACATGCCAAATGACCTACAATTATCACAGTCCAGTATTAAAAAGAGAAATACTAACGGACCTAGGCCTACAACGAAGAAACATTCTTCATCCACAGGAAGAAATCAAGGCCTAGATCACAATTTACGCCAGCCATCCACTTCAAAACAGCGTGATATTTCAATCGATATAGAAGTAGGCCTACAACGTGACGACTGGTATTGTTCGGTAAGTGAAGAAACATCTGTGGAAGATATTGTTTAGTGTTTAGTGTGTGAATCCTGTGTTCATGAGAGTTGTTCTTGTGCGGATGTTAAGTCAGAACTGAAACATTTTGTTTGCGTAGCCTGTAAATGATTGAATATTTCTTGCATTTGCCGTAGAAAAATAATCAAATTTTATTAGTATTTAAATACTACAATAATTCCTGTGTGTTATGACATGCTGTCTTGTTTGTTCTTTCATTTCGTTTAATTTATAATGTTGTACGATTTAGGACATAGGTGGTACGATTTAGGAAAATCAGTTTCTTATATCGTACCAGCTGCAGCCTGTTACGAAAAGTTATTTTTTTCCTACCCGATTCTACATTTTCAAATGTAACCCATATAAATATACCCAAAAATAGTCATACTTTTTTGATACAAATTCGAAAAATATTGTATTTTTTCATTTTAGACAGATAAGATTGCAAATGTAAAAAGTGTCACGATACAGGCAGCTCTCTCCGTAGCTTATCATATCATATCTACTAGCAAACTAACTTCACAAAAGAACCAGACTGTTTTTTCTAGATTGTAAGATTATGTTAAGATTTCGTGACTAGATAAAAGTAGCCTACCAAATCATTTGAAAAATAACAATTGTCGTACTTTTAGACGACGTAGGCTAGATACGGTATATAAAATCTGGATTTGTGTACACTTCAAAAAGTTGTTTTGGTTTCAGCTAAAATATGTTTATTGATGTCACAGGAGTGGCATGTTGCAATTTCTCTGAAAACCGACACTTAAAATTGAAGTAGGCCCACAAGAGAACCGCATAAAAAATTACTAGGAACTCTCTCTCTCTCTCTCTCTCTCTCTCTCTCTCTCTCTCTCTGTATATATATATATATATATATATATATATATATATATACACACGTATGTATATAGCCTATTAATTTTTATGCGGTTCACTTGTAGGCCTAATATATATATATATATATATATATATATATATATATATATATATATATATATATATATATATATACATTCTGGTAATATGAAAAACTAGTTTGAACTGTTGTCTAAAGTATTAATTCGGCAGCTTTTTAGGCCTTGTAACATGTCCTCAGAACTCTTTTCTTAAAACAAAGTAGCTATAGCCGTATAAGTAGTTTGAGTTTAAACTTTGACATCAAGACATAAGAGTTCACTGTTAACAGTATCTGACTGATTCAACAGTGACTTCAGTGAATATAACTTGTGAATCAGTAAAAAAAATGCCAGTTTTTCTTCGCGTATAGCTTCAATGACATTTTCTACTGATTCATCGATCATTCTTTTTCACTGTTTTTCAGTGATTTGTTTTTTGACTGATGAATCAATTAAACAGCGTGTAAAATGGCCGTCAAACAACGTGTATCAAGTGAAATAACAATGCATAAACTAATAAAACCAATACAAAATACTTTCCCAAATGTGTTTCGTCTTTCAAAACACCAATTTATGAGGTAACATGAACATCAAGTCTTTCATTCCGTTTTTACGTCTATCATTTCGTTGATGTCATTTATCATCACAGCGCTCTGTTTGAAGGTTTAAACTGTGCATAATGTGGTGAAAAGAATGCACTCATATGTATCTACTATTCATTTTAAGAATCCTAAAGGTACCAATCAAACCAAATACGAAATGTAAGGGCATACAATTTAAAACTACACGCTTTCGATGAGGAAATATGAGACATGTATTTTCTTCTTCCTATCAACTTGATTTGGTACCTTGATTTGGTACCGTCTTCAAGTGAATTGGAAAGAATGTTTGATTTCAATCCCAGCCACATGCGGAAATTTTTTTCCTTTTTTAAAGTTACGGTAAATTGCGCAATATAATTAGTAAACCATGGCAAATATGTTTATTTATCGTAATTACTTGGCTAATTTCAATAAAAACGATAGGCTATTTAATTCGCTGCTGCAGTTCACCGTCACGTAGGCCTATTCTATCAGTGAAATTGTTTCTCATCATTAATTAAATCAGTGGAATTTTTTCTGTGAAACGATCAGTGGTTTTCCAGTGATTCTAAGTGGAGCCATTTCCACTGATTCGAATGGTTGATTTTCACTGCGAATGAGCGGTTTTCCACTGATTCGAATTTAGAGTGCGCTTGCTGGCACAAGGAACTTTGCTCTGTATTATTTCGTGGTAAAATAGACATTACCAAAGTTGTTTTTGTGGGGGAAATACTAATTTGAGTGACGCAAAAACCTGTTGTTCGGTGACGACGATTTTGACTTTTGCTTAATATCTAAGTTATATTACACTTCTTTTTTTTTTACCTAGTTTTACACAGTGAATAAGTTAGAGAGACAAGATATTATCCCAACTACTCTCGCTTGTGGTTTATTTGCTACGGAAATAATTCTTTTCTTACATCACTCAGACTATGGGGTGGTGATCCTATATATATATATATATATATATATATATATATATATATCGTTTAGTCTCGAGACAAAACTTCTATCCTGTTTAACGCAACAGCGATAAGTATTTATCTAATGGTTCACATTATTCACTTCCTGGTCAGCTTCTGCAGTAGGCCTATATATAGGCTACATGAAAAAGCCACTTCTTTGGTTCGAAAACTGTTGTAATTCAAGTAATTAGAATATGTCTATTGGTCTATTAGGATATAAATAATAAATTATAAAAAAGATTCAATATTTTTTCAATAAAAATCTAATAAACATTTTGAAATAAATATACCAACGCGTATTTACAGTCCGATTGTCAATTACGAGGATTCCGAAGGTTAGGAGTGACATTATCTGACGCCTGCCGCAGCGCGACCTCCACGTTCCCTCCAGGGGCACCCCTGCTAAAGCGCGCGTTTCGGATATACGTCGCTGTTGCGCGCGGGCGCCACTAACCGGCGGACTCCTTAACGCAGACCGCCACAGTTAGCTAATAATGAAGCATTGCCATTAGCGCCGCGCACCGCAACTGTCCCACCATTCCGGCCCGCTCCGGAGTTGCCGGTGAGTGTTAGAGTGGTGGGAGTGGAGGGGGAGGCCAATCTCCGCGCACCTCCCATTCGCCCGCCCCACCATCAACAAATTGCCGTCTCAGCCAATGGCGATGCGCAGCACGGCGGCGGCCCGGAGGCAGAAGGCCGCAAGTGATGCGCGCGAGCGGCGCGGTTAGTGCGGCGTTCGGCCGCACGCGGCGCTGCGGGGCGGAGCTGGGCGGGGCCGCGGGTCCGCCATCTCGGCGCGTAGTAGGGGAGGGGGCCGGCCGGCGCGGTGGGGTCAGCAGTCGCAAGGCGTCCCTCCTGCCTGGCGCACCACGTGGTCTGCGAGTCCTCCATCGCGAGCGAGAGAGTGTGTGTACGAGTGCCGCGCGGCGGGCGGCGTCTGGCGACATGCCGTGAGCGGCGCCGGCAGCGGCGGCCATGGCCGTGGTGACGATGCAGCGCCTCACGGGCTTCGGCCGCCCCCTGCGCTACGACGCGGAGGCGGCGGCGGCTAGCGAGCACGAGGACGACGACGTCGGCAGCGACGAGGAGGAGCTCAACGTGACGGACGCTGATGGCGAGGGGGCGGTCGGGGGTGGCGGTGGCGGCGACCCGGAGGCGGAGGTGCTCATGGCGGCGCCCGTCGACCTGACGAGCAGGACGCGCTCTCCGCCCTCCAGCCGCCTCGCCTTCTCCGTCGAGAACATCCTCGACCCCAACAAGTTCACGGGGCGCACCGCCCCTTGCTGCTGGAGGCGGGACGGCGGCGGCGACGATCAGTGCTCCGGTGAGTGGCACCGCATCAAGTGACGTCAGTGCAGCTCCTCACTGTGTATAGCCTGTTTATTCACAGTTACGTCCAACTTTCCTGAAGCGCTGCTACTTCTAGGATATTCCTCCGCCTCATGCAAATAAATCTTATCCGAGTCTAGAAAATTACACCAGAGGGACGACGCATGACTAGAGACCTGAAAACTTCGCTAGTTCAATGGCCTGCAGGCTAGACTCTACAGTCGTATGTACAAATATGCCGATATCAGCTGCTCATTGGTAGAGCCACGAGTATTTCGCGAATTAATCCGAAGGCGAGGTAGACTCCAAACGCTTGTTCTTTTCTCCTACTGTTGTTATTGGACGACAGTGATAAGCGGGGAGCAGTAGTGTGAGTGAGTGTTTAACAGTCCTGTACAGAGGCCTCGCTTGATCACAGCAACCAATAAGCAAACGATAATGTCTCGAGTATGTAGAGAGTTATCCAGTCTAGCTTGCTGCCAGCTCACTCCACGAAATACTCGGGGCTCTACTCATTGGTTGTCTGCTGTCACAGTGGAAGGCGGCGATTGGGCCAGCGTTCTCCAGGAGATGTAAAATACCACGTGGGCCAATGGGTAATGTTATATAACCACGCTTGTTTCGAATTCTAGCTTGTCCCAAAATGAATCCGCGAATTCTTGAGGTCCCTGTGCATCGCATTCGTCCGCGCTCAGTTTAGAATTATTTTGCATAAGAATTATTTCTTACAAGGCATTACCAACACGTTCATTTTCTCACTGTTTTAATTCGCATTAATTATAAACAAAACATTATCATTCACACATAAAAATAAACAAAATTCCAGTTTATGCAGAAATAAGGTAGCCTGCTTTGATGTTAACACGAGTAGAAATATAACGCTTTGCAACCAAACGCGTCATACACGATGTAATTTTTCAAATGTTGGATTCGAAAAGTGTGAAGAAACAGCGATTTAACTATAATCAGTAGAGGCGTGCAAAATTCGTGTTATCTTTCGGCGAGAGGATAGACTGCCTTATAAACAACTCAACACAATACGTGGTTTCATTGGCCGCTGCACTTCAATCAACGTCACCTAAATAATTGATCTCCGTAAAAGAGATTGGCCATTCCGCCCCAGAACAAATATTACTGGCTCAAGAGTTCTCCGAGGCTTGCCAGGCCATTTCCGGCCAATGACTGAAGTGGGCCAAAAGCACATTAATTTGCAGTTCAGTCTGTCTATAAAAACGCGAATTTTGTAGTTCTCTAGTAATCAGACTTCCATTTTCCCGAGCAGGGAATGGTTTATTTAATTAGGTCTATGAGTTCAGTATAAAATGTGCCGTATTGTATCTAACCTCGGACACTGCGCAATAAAAAAAATTTTGTGCGTTGTAGAAAATAGTCTATAGGCAATTAACTTAGTTGCTAAAAATATTCTTGTAACGGTATCCAACTACTGTAAACTATCGTATTTTCACAACACATTGCTTGATGAATCATACAAAATTATTTGTGTAGGTCCATGTCTATATTACCTATAGTAAATTTGAATTCTACGGTACTTGATTAATAAAAATTCGTCATATGCTAAATAGAAACCTGAAAATTTCGGTTTTCATTTACATAGGCCTATAGGTTATAATTCACTGTTTTATGTTTTAAAAAAAATCAGATATCAACGTCTCATTGGTTGCTTACTGTCTGCGTGGGTGGTGTTGATTGGGCATGCCTTTTGTCGTATGTTTGTTATTCGCCCAAATATCTGAAGGAGGTGTCAAATAACGCGCGGACCAATTGCAAAAGTTATACATACGTACACGTTTTTGATTTCTAGCTTGTCCCGAAACGAATCCGAGAATTTTTCAGATCGCTAGTCAAAGTTTAACTCATCTCACTTTAATGTTTCGTAAACTTTTCTCTTACTTATTTGTAGCCTTGCAAAAGTAATATTGGCAAATAATTATCAGATAAGTTTAATTCATTGTAAATAATACAGGGAAATTTAACGGTGTACTAAAATGACGACCACTCAGTCGATAAACAAGTGGTTCGGAGCCCACAACAGGCCAGTTTTCGTAGTCCTGTCGTATGTGAGCGTGTGACGTATACCACAAACACTTTAGGTCAAGCAAATTTTTTAAAATGCAGTTTTGCGGAATCAATTTCAGATTGTCATATTCATAATAATTATGTTTGCCTGCGCTCTCGTGTTATTTACTTGAACTAAGTTACGATCATGGTTTATTTTAATTAAAGAAGACGAGATGCTGTACCGGCGAAAACTGCAAAATTCGCGGGTAACTTGTATTTGTGAAATCGTATTAAAGGAAAGCAATAATAATAATAGGCCAATAAGTATAAATTAAGAATTCGCTTGATGGCAATTGTTTCCTGCTAAATACAGTGCTGTAGACTATCCTCAAAATAATAAAACTACAGTTAAGCTACTTAACTTACTCTTGTAGTGTACAGAACACTTTAACATAATATACACGCTTAAGTTCGATTCAGCGATAATTGCCATTTGTCTTTTTTAATGAGCCGCCCTTTCTCTGTCTCTCCCTGTCTCTCTCTCGCTCTCTCTCTCTCTCTCTCTCTCTCTCTCTCTCTCTCTCTCTGCGTGTTTTAGGTCATATTTAGGCAGACAGAACCTCAGTCACGTACACATTCCAGTATTTTTGAGTATTTGGCTGCTGTCGTCATATTTGAGGAGTTCTGCGTCATTTATAAAACCTGCAAGAGCACAAAGAAAATAACCCCTTCTACCCTACTTGGTCTATTGTAAAAGTGGCTACGGGTAGTAGTCGCAGCAGTAGACAAATCGTTTTCTAGGGTAATTAAAATATATATTATGTTTTTACCCCTATAATTATGGCAGTCCTACCGGTCGTATAGATTTGTCTAACGACAACTATTGTTTTAATGCCACGTCATAATTGGCAAATTGGTTTACAGTCTGCATTCGTTTAGGAAAACAATTTATTTGTAACGTCATCCCATACCAGCTAGCCTATCTAGTTTAGCGTGGCCAGGCTATATCAAACAGATTTGCGGGAACTGCATCGTGGTATGCGAGATCCTGTCCAGTTTGCGTAAAACGCCAGTTACATATTGCAAATTGTGTAATGCGCATCAACGCAAGCAGGCGCGGATTAACAAATTTTGATAACATCAAATGTAATTTAGGGAGGAATTACAGCAGGAACGTACCACCAGCATAAATTTCTTGATATGTTACAAATAATTCTTTAGAGAGCCAAAAAAAAATGTTTTGTATCACTACATGTGAAATATTGTATGTTTACAACACACGCATCCTACATGAAACATAGATTACTTAATTAAGCCTAGTTGTATAGATAACGTCACCTGTTTTTTCACGAAAATATTTACGCACAGACTAGGCTTGAATATAATTACATACACACTTGCCGGCTTCCTTTGGCAGATAAGACGAGTAACGATTGAAATAATCCAACCTCGGAAGTGGTTCTGCATTTAACTGTTTCGGAACACAACCTTTCCTGAAATCTTTTCGCGAAAAACAGGTGCCCCTATGTATATACTATACCAAAGTTTTAAATAAACATAGGTCTACAGAACTTAAAATCTTAAAAGTGCATGGTAGCTTCGTATTAAATAGTGCGGCAAAATTTGCTGTCTAGTATTAGCCTAGAAAAAATGTTAACTATTAGCTGCTATGTTCTTAATAGATTTTTTTAATTTCGAAAGCATGCTTGCAGAGACGTGCTTTGAAAAGATAAATTTAGTCTGCAGTTGTAAAAGGTAAAAGACTTTTTATCATCACGCCAAGTAAACCGTTTTATTTTCTCAGTTGCTATACCTATAGTAATGAATTTTAACAAGCAGGTACTATAGACTTCAAATAACTTATATATGGTTAAAACGGGGGTACATAAACATAAACAGGGTGTTGTAAATATGCGATTATATACTTGTGATACAAACATTTTTTGGCAGCAATTTTCTAAAAATGTATTTTAAATCGTACAAAAAATTTACTTTCTACATGGCAATTTGTTTAAGAAAAAATTATGAAACTTTACCTTTATAGCAGCAGAATTCTTGTTGGTTTAATTTAATTGGGTAAATAGATTCACAGAATGACAACAGCCGATAACATAAACTTTCTTGTACGTACTGAGTACATTAAACTTAACAAGTAATTAACACATCCCGCTTTAAATCACTATTTATATAGTCTAGTCACGGTAAATTCACAACTATTTTTTTTTATCCAAACCGTAGAAAATTCAGTCTTGTTTCCTAAATACGTCGTGTATCACAATCCTTTTTACGCTACTTCTGTAAACAAAAAATACTCTTTGTTTTTGGTTAGATTAAGCAGTTAGTTGTATTTTTCTATCAGTTATAATATATCATTTATAAGCAATATATTAATGAAACAGAGATAAAATAGACGTGTTGTTAATGCGTAGTAAGAAATAGTTCTCATGCAAAATATGATTAAACTGAGAGCGCCCGTTAGGGCCCGCTATCAGTTCGGTGTAATTTCATAGATTATTTAAGCTTTGTTTGCATGAGTGGGGGGGGGGGGGGCATATCCCGAAAGCAGAACTTTAGCAGGGCTTCAGAAAGGTTGGAAGTAACACTGGATGGACTGTAACTCTTAAATTTTGGGTTTCGGTGATTCTATACAATTTAATAGGTAACTTATATTTTATATAGGTTAACTGCATTTATCAAAAATAATAGGTAATTATAGTAGACGTAGTACACCATAATTAACTGAATATTACAATTTAAACATATCCTACACTACTGTATGGTAACTTTCCTAGATGCTATCCATTCCTTTTTTACTTTTTTCCTTTTAGTAGGATACAGCCTATGACTGAAGAAATAAGTTATCATAAAATCTGGGATGTAAACTAATTTTTTTCTTAATATTTTTCAGTTGTTAACACACATGAATAATTTGTCATCTTTTAGGCTAATTATTTCAGAACAATATTATAAAACTCGGTTTTCAGTTTCTTTTATTTAAATTCATAATTGTTCTATTTTTTAATTACAAGAGCAAAATTAATCCGCTACCGATATAAAATCATCGCAGACGAAAGCGGACAAAAGCTATGTTGAAAAAAATGTAGGCTCGGCATTCACGTAAACGCCGCTTTAAAGTATGCATTTTATTATAATTACGTTTTTGTTTGAACAAGTACCAATATTCCATTATTTATTGTTCTTTAATTTTTGGTGCAAATGAAGCTTGAATAAGAAATGGTTTTTGGTGTTAAGAAAATAGTTTTTATAGAATTGACTCTAATTTTTATTTCTTGCACATGGAGGTTCATTTAGTCATCAGTGAAAACATAAGATTCATTAATAACAGTTTAGGTTTTCACTACAAAATATCTGGTGAGAGATATAACGTCATTCAGTATTTACTACGAAAATTTGTTCAATTTATCCGTAACATAATTTATTTCGGTCAAACCATAGAATAATTATCGTATTAAATACGTAGTCGTCCAATAATCCCCGAAAACTAATGTCGAACTCTTTTCGTACAAACCCAACACCTGTAGGCAGGAGAATTATATATATATATATATATATATATACATACACACACACACACTAAATATCTATAGGGCTTGGATTCAAATAAACCGGAACTACAGTCTGAACTAAGTCGGATATTGCTGTATTTCAATAAAAAATTGTTCTAGTTGGTCATGATAAATCAAAAAATTCTATGCCATATTTTAAAATACTTGAACAAAGCATATTTAAAAAAACGCACCGTGTAAACAATAATAACCCTTTTAGACTCACTTTAATTTACGGTTTCAGGTGTTGCAAACAGAACAGTTTATAATGCGTGTTGTAGTTAAGTCAACACAAACCTTATTTCGTTGCTGCAGCCAATGAGTTGTAAGCTATACGTTCTGCTATAGTAGTATGAACCAATTATGACCTAGACCAGTAAGACGGTTTGCGAATCATTTACCCACAGGTATTATTATAGTTAGGTATAACTGTTATATATAGATACTAATTTGATAGCCTTAGTTTTAAATGGTTTACATTATTATTTATGTAAATTAAATGAGATTGTCATGTTTGTCTTAAATATGAAGCTACTAACTAATGTATAGCATGAAAATTAGATATAAAGATGTACTTTAAGCAAATGGTATTTAATAACTGTTGATTATTTTAGAATTCATCTTAAGTAAGTTGCTCTATACCGAATAATGTCACTTGCGTTATGAAATTATCTTAAAAGCCTATAACATAACGATACTACACGAAATGTTCCCTCTACAAGTGTTTATTAGTTTATTTAAGAAGAGAATAACCATTCGCTGACTAAATAACAGATGACAGCAACCTAATTATCCCTAATGACGGAGGAATTTAATCTATAGTATTCCTCGTAAAAAATGGGACAGGGCCTCTTATATTCGGTTAACAGAAAGTTTATTTTTCCCAAAAGAGGATATTTTGCCTTAGAAAGGAAAACACTTATGTGGAAGAGAACGATTTAACTACGGTTAAACGAAATTAAGAAATTCATAAATATAAGCTACAATCAACATTAAAACTAGCATTTAGAATGACTGTCTGATATATATTTTTTAATTTAACATATTTTTCGCAGTTACTCTGGCCTATAAATAAAGTATTTACGGAATTGTAACGAGTTAAGATGTTTATTATACTTATTACACTTTATGATACTATTTCGAACGGAAGCGTCAGCAGCCTCATCTCGTCAGTCCGTTGGCTATTAACTTATGATAAAACACAGCGATAAAATAAAAATAATAATTGCAAAATAGTACCGACGAATTTATACTGTCTCTTGAAACATACCAATGCAAATGGGACTGGCAGAGAAAAAAAAATTACCGCTGCCCGCCATCGGAATAAAACTATAGGTTATAATAAAAAAAACACAGGAACAGGAAGAAAATAAAACAGTTGAAAAGCATTTGATGTTCAGCCAGTAAACAAAAACTGAGACCATGATGTCTGGTAAACAGTAACGCCAACCTTGAACTCTATTTATGGCCAAACATGAAGACATTCGGGGGGGGGGGGGGGGAGGCGAACGGGAGGACAAGGTGCATAAAGAAACACCTTTCCTCCGAAAAAAAAGTGACGTATGATAACTCTGTTCTTATCATTCTATAACCATGCTCGAAAAAATCTTAGAGCAGTCGGAAATTTTTTCTTCTTGACTCTAGCAATTGGAAACATGAATATCCGCCTTCTGTATAAATATGGGTATACACAGAAAATGGGTTTTTGTTTTCCACCGCGTAAGCAGGGAAAAGTTCAAGGTGATTGGATTTTCTTACAGAAGCGGGCTTCTAACCACAATATTCCAAGTGGATGCTCATAAATTATTAGTATTTTAGGGACACGCTAAATCTGAATCGGTGAGAATTTCACTGCTTCAATCAGTCAATAGTACCCGACTGATTAAAGAGTAACTTCTGTGAATTTAGCCTAACTGATGAATCACTGAAAAAATGCCAGATGTTCTTAACTTATTGATTCAGTGACATTTTCCACTGATTCACCAGTCATCATTTCCACTGTTTTCCAGTGGTTTGTTATTTAACTGATGGATCAGTTCAACAGCGTATAAAAATGGCCGTTAAAAAACGTTTAAAAAAGGCTGTTAAACAACATGTATCAAGTGAAATATGACAACGAATAAACTAATAAAACCAATGCGAAATACTCTCTAAAAGGTGTTTCGTCTTTCAAATGTGCATTCAGCCTTTCATTTCTTTTTTACGTCTTTCGTTTAATTTTCATGTAATCGTCACAGCGCTCTGTTCGAAGTTTTAAATTGCCTATAATGTGGTGAAGAGAGTGCTCTCATTAACGCTGTTCGTTTTAACAATCCTAACGGTGCCAAATAAACCAAAAAAATGAAAAGTATGAGCATACATTTTAATCTTCACGGTTTCAATAAGAACTATAAGACATAGGCTAGCGCACAGTGCAAATACGGAGACAAGAGTGGACACTTCCATGTTGTAACGATCTTCTTATTTTGAAGTATTTTTCAGGGGTGGTGGGTGGGTGGTAGGTGCCTGGATTAATACCAACAGCAAACACGCATTACGAAAAATTATCACCTAGTATAAAAATAATAGTTAAATGATTATTCTGTAGTAAACACGCTTCATTGAAGTAGTTAATAATCACGATGTGTTCAATGTTTAATAAAATAACTTATTTACAAAAAGAAAAATATTATTATTTTTTTTTTTTTTAGGCTATTGCCGGGTAGCATTTTAAAGCATGTCTACAGCTTGCATTATTCTTGAGAGGTACTAGAACGAAGTTTTAAAATTTATTTATTAGAACCTACTTGACTAACACTATTTAGTTGCCGAATGCTGTTTTCGGCAATAATTTAATATATACCTGTGCGGTTTGTGTTATCTCTGTGTTTGAAATATTTACGTTACCCCCAAATGTGACCAACAGAATAGAATAAATCTTGCACAAGCAGTACAAAAAGCGATTAAATATGTCTAATCGTTTTGGTAAGTTATTAAATCAGCACCTGAAATATATGTAGGCTAAATCAGTATGTTTGAGATACAAAACACTCATAGTTTTGACTCAAAACCGATCTGTTCCATAAAATCATGAATTCTAGTGGTAAAATGTCTATGTTGGTATTTCCACAGGCATTAACTTCAAATAACGCGATTGTAAGCTCTATCTAGTGTCTCTCCCCTGGGCTAGCCTATATTTTCCTCTTAGTTTACAACTTGGCTTGGTAGCGTAGTGCGGTTATGGTCAAAAAAGCGAAGTGGAAAGGCTACCTGCGAATGTTTTATTATTTTTGTAATTTTTTAAATTACGGTAAATTGCGGAATATAAATAGTTAACTACCGTGAATATTTTAACTGTCCGTAATTATTTCGCTAAATTCAATAAAACAATATTTAATTCGCCACTGCATTCGGCCGTCACTTATTCAATTAGTGAAATTGTTACACATTAATTCAATCAATGGTTTTCCATTGATTCTAAGTGGAGCCATTTTCACTGATTTCCGTAGTTTAATTTCACCGCGAATCATTGGTTTTCCACTGATTCGAATTTAGAGTGTATTGGTATCGAACCATCACCGATACAGCCTCTGCGTCACATATGCCAGGTTTTAGCGACAAAACCATTGGGCACTCGCTCGCCAAAATATATAAAGCGGGGTACTCTAAACATTGCCGTGATATATGGCAACTGCCTTTGACAGGTCCTACCAGATTACATTTCCAGAAAAGTCCTACATGTCTGACTCACTTCTCCGTTGTTGGTTTAATTTATATACTCTTTCTTTCGGTATTGGCATTTGTCTTATTCTTCGGGATGTCTCCTGTATTGAGTCATTACCGTACCTTGTGTTTTAGAACAGTTGAACTTGTGTAATTTCTTTCGATGCTTTTCCTTGTCGTGATATTTTGTATAGCTTATTTATTGGCGCTGGCTTCTTCAAATAGCTTTATAGCAGGATAGTACCCTCATGTACCAGGATATTCCATAGCCTATTTGTTTCTAGTTACTTTTCAGGCTTCTTTCTTTTTGGAAGATTATTTTCCCTCATTTTTAGCCTAATTTCGGACGGAAAGAAAGGCACATGAGATTACTTTCCTGTCTGTGTGTGTATGAAGGTGTGTGTGTGTGTGTGTGTGTGTGTGAGAGAGAGAGACTGTGTGTGTTCTCCCATTTCAATTTTTGAACGCGATTATAGAATTTTACAAATATTGGTACAAATATAATACTTAATAAGGACATCTGACATTTATAATTTTCGATCACATCGGGACCTTACTTTCAAAATGGCGGCCATTAAAAATTTTGGGTAATACGTTATATCGCGGAAAGTATTCATCCGATTTGAAACAAATTTTGTATTCCAACAGAGCAAAAAGTAAACATGAAATTTTGAGATGTATATTGCATACGGTCCGCTGTTTTGTAAAATAGTGGCAAGTAAATAAATAAAAAATTTACATTAACTTATATATCTCGAAAACTATTTAACTAATTCTCACCCAATTTGGCAGGTAAGTAAAATGACCTACTCTGTTATGCTAAGTAGACGTAAGTGACTTAACTTGATTACGTACTTATTTTCAAAATGGCGGCTATACTAATTTGTTAGGTATATTTGGTATAGGGTCTATTTACCATACCATTTAAACAATTTTGACGAAATTTTGCATACTGAAAGTATTTGTTACACGCATCATATATGCCAACATGTAACCATATTTTTCAACCATTTTGTAAGATAGCACCAAACGAATAAATAAAAATATTATGTCATATCTCGATTTTAAAAAAAAGTCAGTTACTACCAAATTTGGCTACAAATAGTAGGTATTGATGCAGATGGTGTTAAGTGATATATTTTAAGTATTTCATACACTTATTTTCAAAATGGCGTCCATATAGCCATTTTTGTTTATAATGCTATATGGTCGAAATTATATAATAAATTCCTACATAACTTTGTATTCTGGCAGCACCTTTTGTCCTCCAGTTTGTAAGAAAACGATATGCAAATAAATAAAATTTTTATGTCATACTTCGGGAAGCAATTGATAGATGTTTAACAAATTTTGCAAACAAATAGTACTGCAGCAGCCAGATGTGTAAACTCGTATGTTTTAAATAGGTCAGGCACTTATTTTCTGAATGGTGGCTATATAAATATTTTAGCTCAGTGTATTTTATCAACGAACCAAATCCCAACTTAACTTTGTACGCTGACAGTGCCAGTATTACAACTACAACACATATCTATGCAGAGCCTCATTTCTCTGCCATTTTGTATGACACCAATAAAAAATAAACTTTTTATCTCATATCTCGGGGATACATTCAACCCATTCTTTCAAAACTTGGCGAAGATGTACTGTGGTAGGCCGTATTGATATATGTTTTTTTTTTTTTTTTCGTATGACACACTTTCAGAATGGCTTGCTTTAAAATCATTAGACCTATAGTTTTGTGTGCTATATCTACGAAGTTATGTAATACATTCTAACTTAACTTTGTATTGTCAGTATACAATCATCATCATATGTGCTACTACATTATTTTTTGTCCTCCATTTATGGAGATCGCAATATGAAAATTATGGAGGTTTTATACCATATCTCGAGGACCAATCAACCGAATCCCGCCAAAGTGGCACTGGAATATTTCAACTAATTTGTACCAAATTGTGCACACCATAATGCTACAGAAGTCCATGTAAACTTTAAGATTCAAATGGGTCAGACAACGATGTCCGAAATGGCGTCGTCGCAAATAATTAAGGTAAGTTTGCCACATGTATTAAACACTTTAACCAAATTAACCAGAATATATATATATATGTAGACATTATACATTAGAAGCATCGTATATAGAGCCTCTCTTTTTTTTGGCAATTTTGTACGATAGCATAAAATAAGAAAATAAATTTTTTTCTTTCATATCTCCGAACAACCGATTTCTACCAAATTTTTCACACAAGTAGCGATACGGTAGGACACATAAGCTATCATGTTTTAAGTGAGCCACTTATTTTCCAAATTACGGCCCTCTAAATAAGTATTTTGGGTTAAAGAACGCTCACAATAAAGTGAGCACTTTTGAAATCAACCTTAGAAAAATAGTCACTGCTCCTACCTGCATGTATTTTAACGGGCACGATGGGTGACATGTGCCCAGTAAAGGTGGTAATGATGGAGGGGAAAATAGTTCCATATATTTAAGCCGAATAATAAGTGTTAGGCAACCATTTGTGATACCTTCAATTATTTCTCTCGCTTTCTGGTTTTTTTTTTCAAATGCATCGAAGTGTAAAAATGAGCAGATTTGTACAATATTTACTTCTCTAATAATTTCACAGTTTCACTCGACCGACGCATGAATAAATTGAAGTGTAAAAATGAGCAGATTTGTACAATATTTACTTCTCTAATAATTTCACAGTTTCACTCGACCGACGCATGTATACACGTAGAACATAAGGAGGGCTTTCAAAAGTGCTCATTTGACCGTAAACAGCCTATAGAAAAACCCTATCATTCGAAACATTAGATTGATTAAATCCCAAGTTGATTCTCGGAATCCGACCTCCACACTGCAGTGCACTGCACACTAGCTTATTGTAAGAAGTTTACTGGGCCCAAGTCCCGGTTAAGACACGTGTGTACTTGTGATTGTCACTGCTGTTGCGTACGTTTCTGGTTTCAATTTTAAAGGTATTGCTTTCAAAGAAAAGTCAAGTCCTACCTATCAACTGAACTTTTAAGAACTTATTTAAAAACTAATTGCACCCATTTTGAGGAACGTGGGCTTATTATTTATATGAGTTACTTCTTGTACTTTGTCTTCGACGACTGAGTCGTTTACACGTAGACATTGTAACCCACAGGTTATTTTGTTGCAAAAGAAACAATTTCTTGTTGTTTTGTCGTGGTTATTTCCATTGTATTTAATAGGGCCTAGTCAATCTGCGTAAAGTATGCAGTTACATAAAACTCAGGATATAAAAACTCTGATATTCTGAGAATTGTTACGGCCGTGAAGATATGGTCTTTGCTACTTGCTTGCAATCTTTTAAACGTCGTTTGGGGCGTACGCTCACACTCAATCCACCGAAGGCAGTTAGCTGGTTCAAATGAATATGCTAGAGGTAACTGTGGGTTCCAAACTTAATTGATCGCACTGTGCAGGGACTAGTCTATACTTCGTCACGTCCAGTGGCGGCCGGTAAGTTATTGTAACTTCTTCCCTGGTTGATACGCGTTAGTACATTTTTTAATGTAAACGACAACTTCTAGAAGTCGGCGAAAAGTGTAAAGTAATTGAGTATAATGAGTAGCATGACACTGATTATCACAGTGGCAGCACTTCTCTTAGCACATTTAACAATTTTCGGAAATCAGGTACCCAAAATAATTGACCACTATAGTAAGCAATATTTCTATAAATTCTAAATAATACACATAGTCTTATTCTACGTGTGTGACATCTTACAAAACGTACAGGCCTATTTTGTGGCAGTGATCGCCAATGGAATTTTCCAAATCGTCTTTTCCTGTCATAAAATTATTTTTCGGAAATTAAAGTTTCCCCTGTCGGCATAGGCACATGCCATAAACTCAGAATTTCCGCAAGTTCGTTTGACGGCTAAGCTGAGGTCAACAGTTCTCCGTGCACCGCACGCGTTGTTAATCGCCCATTAACTGGTGATTCTATAAGGAGCACGTTATCCTACAGTGTACGCTGTTCGTGGTAAACTGAGCACTTTTGAAAGCCTTGCCAAAGATCTACCTGTATGCGCATTATTATGTATTCTTCCATCGTTCGTAAAATTAACATTGCCATGGGCGTGATCACTTTAATCATGAGTCGGTCAAAATAAACCGCGAACTTATTAGAATTTACTGCTCATACGAATAAAAAGAACCAGAAGCGAAATAAATAATTTCAGCATTCACAAACATTTAATTGACACTTTTAATTCTACCTTTAGATACGTAACTAGGACCTACTTGCCGTCCGTCATCATAGGCTATTCACGGTAAAATGAGCACTTCTGAAAGTCCTCCTTAAGATCTACTTTTATGCACGTTGTGCCTTCTTCCGCCTCATGTGAAATTAACATTGCCATGGGCCTCATCACTTTATTTGAGCGTCGGTCAAGTGAAACTGTGAAATTATGATGAAAGTACATATCTTACAAGTCTACTCATTTCTGCATTTATATGCATTAAAAAAGCAGAAAGGGAAATAAATAATTTATTTGATCACAAATGGTTACATAACACTTTTTATTCGACGTTAAGTTACGGAACTACTTTCCATCCTTCGTTGCCAACTTTACTGGGCGCATGCAGTCAGTGTGCCCGTAAATATATGTGCAGGCAGCGGCAGTAACATGTTTCAAAGGTCCGTCTCAAAAGTGCCCAATCAACCCGTTCAGTGTCATTGTCCATGATCAAGGACGTGTTGCACGTGAAGGATATTTATGGCCGGTCCTGTACAGATCAAGGAATCTGTGTCCAGTGTTTTGAGCGCCTTACTTTTCAGAAATTTTTTTTGTTGCATTTTCTGCACCTCTTTCTGGTGAATGGTTAATGTGGACGTAGCCGAATAACCGGCACGTTGTTGGCTAGTTGCGAGAAGCATGTGTGACACAGGTACAGCACGCATCATGAAATTAAACAATTGGCAACACTTCGGCTCAGAAATTAATTCGGGACTGAATGGGTTAACCATGATAAGGTTATCACAGGTTGTAAGTGATTCGCTTTGTCTTAATTTTTTGACCTGCATTACTGGTCACGGCCCTGCAGGGCGTCCTAGGAAACAAGTCGTCCAATCACAGAAGTGACAAGGAAACACGTGTTTAAAGTTTATGTTAGCTCCAATGTAACACGTGAAATTCTATAGGGTCTGCACTCAAAGGTAGCGCCGCATGTTTTTCGCGAAAAAATTTACGCCCTGGCTAGACTTCAATATCCTATACGTACACACTCCCAGTCTGCTACATGAGTGAGCCAATCAGAATTAAGTTTCTCCGATACTGACCACAGATAAGACGCGTAACGATTCAAATGACCTATCTATCACGAAATTGGTTCTGAACTGAAGTGCGTTGGAACACAACTTGTGCTGAAATCTTTTCACGAAAAACCGGTGCCCCTACATATAGGTCAAGAGAATCCTTACGGATTGGTGGGGAGTCCAGTAGCGAGGTAGGCTACAGCTTTCCTTAGGCGAGGTAGGCTACAGCTTTCCTTAGCAGATGAAACCTTGCAAGCTCTTATAAGAATGCTATTATCAGTTAACTGAAATTCAGTGTTATCAACAGTACCCTTTTTTGTACAGATACAACGGTTGCTCTTGTAAATATATGCAAACGGGACAGGGACGCAAAAATATTTTTGTGAATTCGTAGAAGTGTTTGTATTGTTAAGAATTGCCATCAACTCCATCATATATTTTTTTTTATCGTTTAAAGGTAACTCACTGATTTGCAGTGATGTCCTTCCACCATAAGATATTGTTAATTGCTGGTGCATTTTATTGATCTGTCCTTGGCCTACTTTTATAAAAATAAACTGATAAACTGATGATGCTACATGAATTCCACTAGCATAGAAACTCGGCCGGAAGAAATGTAAGACTTCTAGAATTTAAAACACATATTTATTAAATGCTGTGCATACCGCGAACCTAAATCACGTAGTTTCGGCAGACACAAGAAGCAATAAACAGTGCAGTTTTGGGATTCGCCGATCGGTATACGCAGTAGCTTAGAGAATGTACAAGTATGTTATATTCAGTAAACAGCGCATCACCTAGGCTCTATTTAAATCTTTGATTGAGGTTTAGAACGTGAAAATGACAGTTTTTTTTTGTAAAAATGCAGATAATATATTCATAAAATTGCACATTAACTTACAGGAAGGTATTTGAACTTTACTCACAAAGAAATATAAATAAAGTTATTTCAATTGTTTTCAAATACAATCAGTATAAAACAATAAGGATAAAGAAATTATTTTTTCCAAAGTATATTTACGAAGTATGAAAACTTTGCCAACACCGAGACTTGAACCATTATTCCTTGTGTTCCAACACCAAAATCTTAACTAAGTACATAACCGATTTTTCTTACAATAGGTACAGGTATGTCTTTCTCTTTTGAGGATAATGTAAGCATTGATCTTAACGTAGGCCTACGAAACTCGGAACAACATTGTACGGAAAAATCTTCTACACCAATTATCACGTAATATACTAATCCGTATCTCTGACTTCTCTATTTAAAGCGATCCCTGGTCAGTAAAACCATTTTTCTAAATGCGACTCTTATATCTTTGAAAAGAAGTTTCAAAAGGGATGTATTCATCATTTTACAAAGATTTTATATATACAAAGGAATTTAATTAAAATTTATATTTTTTTCCACAGTGCATGGTGTAAGACTGGACTTCAAAAGCTTGTAATTTTGAAAGACGCCAGTAAAGGGTAGAGACCTGCAAAATTCGCGTTATTTTTTGGTGACAGGATTAACTCCGCTGCCTTGTACATAAATGAGCACGGTCAGTGGCTTTATTGGCTGCTAAATTTTAAGTGGAGTCACCTACCTGTTTAACTTCTTTAAAGAAGACTGGCCAGTCTGCCGCAGAAGTTATGTTATAGGCTCAGCTCATTATTCCCGTGTGGTGTGTCACGCATACTGCCGCCGTATGGCAGATGTCAGTCAAATGCACAGTAACTTGGAGTTCAGTCTGAAGCTCAATAATAACGAGAAATTTGCAGATCTCCAGTAATGGGACATTAGGCCTACGCCAGTTAACACATCTTGTTGCACTGCGATTCAATAAGGACTCCTAAAATAATGTGTCAAGTATCGAACAGCTTTGAGCAGTAAATGAACAAATGGCCTAGACCTGGCTGGGCATACAACTTTTATAAAGTCTGGCTGTGACAGTGGCAGCGAAGTAAAAAGGATTTCCAACAAGCCGCAGCGTCCGTTCATCAATAATAATCCTTCGTCAGCCCGTCCAAAACCTGGCAAGCTTTTACTTTCACCCGAAAAAAAAGTGCGAACTAAGTCATCTAAACTTGGTTTGTTGTGTTTACGTGAAATTTCTGTCTCTACGAAGGCTATGATGTTTGTGTTAGACACACAATCTCTGGGTTTGACTAGAAGTACAATATATTTCTGAAAAAAATTTTCTGGTAAATTATTCGCTCAGTCCCAAATTATGTTCAATTTGTACTGAACGGAGCACATAAATTATTTTATGAGAGAGAAAACTTAATTTGAATCCCTACGAAATTCCGTGATTGTGAAAATGAGTGAATATTTTAATTAACTGCATCATTTTTAAAATGAAAAGTGAAAATAAATAATCACACTGTAAGTCTGAATCAGTGAGAATTTCATTTTTTCAATTCGTCGAGAGAAGGCCTACATGACTGATTCAACAGTCACTTCAGTGAATTTAATTGACGAATCAGTGAAAAATGCACGATTCCCTTCACCTATTGATTCATTGACTTTTTCACTGATTCATCAATCTTTTTTTTTTTTTCACTGTTTTTAGTGGTTGGTTTTTTGAGTGAAGGAATAGTTAAACAACGGGTAAAAATCGTCATCAAACAACTTTAAAAAATGGACGCTAAACAACGCGTGTCAAGTGAAATAACAAGGAATAAACTATTAAACCCAATACATGATACTTTCTAAAATGTGCTTCGCGTTTCAAAACACCATTTTACGAGGTAATATGAACATTCAGCCTTTAATTCCACTTCTACGTCTTTAATTTCGTTTTCATGTAATCATAACAGCGCTTTGTCTGAAGGTTTAATGTAACCATCACAGCGCTTTGGCTGAAGGTTTCATGTAACCATCACAGCACTTTGGCTGAAGGTTTAATCTGCATATAATGTGGCGAAGAGAGTGCAATCATATAGGCCTACTAGGCCGCAAAGGTTTAACAATCTTAACTGTACCAATTAAACGAAAAGTAAGGGCATGCAATTTAAATTTTCAAGAATTGGATAAGAACTATAAAACATATATTTTCTTCTTTTTATCCCAACTTGACTTGGTAGCGCCGATTGGTCAGCCCTGCCCCCATAGCTGTATACTCACACTGTCTAACGTCACACAAGCTATGTCCAATGGCAAATGTATCGGTCAATGAAGTGAACTTAAAAAAAAATAATAAGGTAACAATCTGAAAGCTAAGTGGAATGAGGCGGTGTGGGTTAAATCCCGACTGCAGCCGCGGAAATGTTTACTTTGTTTACAGTAAATTGCGCTATATTAATAGCAACTATCGGAAAAATGTTTATTTCTCGTAATTATTTGGCTAAAATCAATAAGAGCAATATTTAATACACTGCAAGGAGTTATCCAATCAGTGAAATTGTTTCACGTCACTGTTTCAATCAGTGAAATTGTTTCACTGAAACAATCAGTGGTTTTTCACTGATTTTACAGTAGGTAGAGCCATTTTCGCCCATTCGTGTCGTTGAATTTCATTGAGAATCAGTGATTTTCCACAGATTCGAATTTAGAGTGTTAGGTATTAAAAAACTATTAACTACCTTAATGCATGCCAACTTTCCTTATATAGCTGTTAACGTTACGATATTTGCTTTAAAATATGAACACGGCAATTTTTTAAATTCATTTCAAAAGAAGGTACTCAGTTTTTATCGAGAGCCAACATCTGAGTCGTCGTAAAATCACGCAGCGGTTATACAACCTGTTTGAAGTGGGGTGGAGAGATTTGGGTGGATCTTAACAATAAGGTTTCCAGAGCCCAACATATTTCAAAATTCTCACAATACTCAAGGCTTTCAGTGGTGCCACAATGAACAACAATCCATTCTGATGATATTACAGAATACTTTCACTCTTTTCAGCAGCCGTATTTCGTTGCGTACGGTTTGTTAAAGCTAGGTAAAATAATTTAGAAAAATTCTAAATGTGGATTCGCCAAAAGTTCAAAAGTTAATGTATATCGTCAAAGTCATAACAGAAAATACACAGAGTACGTATAAGGATTTATGACCCGACCAAATTCTAACTTATAAAATGTGATTAAAAATATTTTTTTTGCCAAACAAATTTTGAAGTCAAACAAATTAGACTTTGTAAAGTAGGCCTATATTCTACGATACATAAGATCTGTTGGGGAAAAAAAAAACACTTTTTTTTGAGCTAACATTTCACGGGTAGAATAAAATATTTGTTTTAATATTCTGTATCCGTAAATAAGGACACCTGGTTTTCGCGAAAAGTTTTACGAGCAGGCTGTATTTCAGACTCTTGCGTGCGTGCGTGCACATTTCGTTCGGTTAGTGGCGCAAGAAGAATTTTTGCGAGGATATTTTGCAAACTATATATATATATATATATATATATATATATATATATATATATATATATATAGCCTTAATAGTTAGTAATTTTATGTATATTTATAGCCTTTCTGTTGGCTGCTCACCAGAATAAGAAGAAGACGATTCGAATTTATTCCGCTTGGTGAAAAAGTGACAGGATTTTTAGCATTAACAGCTATGGGTTTTGGAAAACCAAATACCAACTACACATATTGACGTTCACATAAAAAAATATCCATCAACAGTGACGTAATATAAATATATTCACGAACGTAATTTTCATGGGATCACCAGCTACGTTTGATGTTAGGCTTTGAAGTGCTACCTTGTTTACAGTTTAATTTTCATTTCGGAAGAAAAATACTCGTACGCGTTAAATTACTTGGCCTACAAACCGCAGCGACACGCTCGCGACGAGGGAAATAAATCACTTTTTTAATCTGATATTAACGAAGGGAAATACTCAGTAGAGGCGAAACGCTCCCGTTACCTCTTGAAATGTACATGCCAGCTGCTAATGTTTTAGACTGCGCTGTACACTGTAAATGCCCATGAATCAATTATCGGGTTTTCACGCGTTCCCACGACCAAAGCTAAACCAAACAACTCCAAATCGCACGCAAACCTCAGTGATCGATCACGCGATGAGTTAATAACATTTTTAAGTTTCATAGCGCCAAAGCTTTGCACGTGTACGGATGTTTGCAGTTGACATGCTTTATTTAAGTATGGTTTCTGTATGGTAAATTTGTTCTCTTGGTAGATGCACACACTTACTTGCATTAAAATAGCTCTCTTTTATATATATAAGTATATTATATATACTTCATATATATATATTTAACTAAAAATATATTAACTTATATATAAGTATTTTATATATAAGTATGTTATTAGTATAGGCTGTAATTGTTCTTCTGTACACTGCTGGTCATTAAAATTACGACACCAAGAAGAACGCACCTGGAGGACCCCACATTGTGGGAATGCATAGAGCTGTGTAGGGCAATGACGTGATTAGTTGTTCAGCCAAGGGGCGTAGCACGTGCGCCAATGGTGACACTGATATGCGGTATATAGCCTAAGTGGAGGTCGAGGACCTGGTGATAGGTAGTGGCATTGTGTTTCAGCGCCATTCTGTGGACAGACGGAGTGAGCGTGCCGAGTCTAAGTATACGACAACCACACGAACAGACTTCCACCTTTGAATCGCGGCATAACGGGACTGGGGATTATCCTTCCACGAAATTGGTTCTCGCGAGGGGCAGAAGTGCAACCACGGCGGAGCGGATGTCGGGATCGTTGGGTCGAGGAGGGACGGGCCGAGAGACGTGCAGGAAACCAACGGCCGCTTCACACCGACGAGCGCTAGGACAGACGTCTGATGGTCTTGGCGATTACAGGACCGTACAACCACGTCAAACACCCTCGCCCAGGAGTTCAGGCATGTGGCACATCAATCTGTGCCCTCAAGCATGGTGCATCGTCGTCTGCAACTTCAAGGCATCATACCCAGGCGCCCATTACTGCAGCTGCAATGGTGCGTGGAACGTTTAACTATAGGGGACGAATGGCATGCCATCATCTTCTCTGACGAAGCCCACTTCCGCTTGCAGCAACACGATGGTCTTATCTATGTCTAGAGACATTATAACACACGCCTGGCCGAGTCCTGCATTATGAGCCGTCACATCGGCTCAGCACCCGTAGTTACGGTATGTATGGTGTGCCATCGGATTCCAGTCCCGCTCGTGCCTAGTCCACACAGCTGGTACGATAACCAGCGACCGTTACATCGTGGAGGTGCTGAAGCCAGTTGTATGTAGTCCCCTGTCTTCACAACCATCCCAGGCCCTGTACCAATGGGTTCGTGTGCGACCGCATGTGACACACATCGTCCGCAGGTTTCTGAGCGACCACAATGTCACACTACTTCCTTGGCCTGCGCGTTCACTGGAACTTTCGCCTATCTGAAACGTGTGGTCCATGGTCGGACGAAGGCTGGCCGGCCACGCCCACAACGGATGGATTTCAACGCAACATGAGCAGACGGACATTCAAAGTCTCTTCCTCTCAATGCCGCGTCGTGTCGCAGCAGTTATTGCCATCCGTAGTGGGGCCAAACAGTATTGATGTCCTCATGATCTGAACCGAGCTGAAAGAGCGCTCATGCCACTTGTTTACGATGGGTATTATGTCCAATAAAGCGGATTTTAGTAGCTGATGTTTGATGTCGGAATTTTAATGTCCAACAGTGTAGTTGCTTTACAGAGTTAGATATATGGCCTTATTACTTTACCCTTCAGTTTTCCTGAAGGACCGTAGTGTGTCTGCTATATTGATAAAAATATTGCACTAACGAGTAATTAACAGAAGCTCTTGACGGCAGTTCTGTATTGAAATTATGTGCGTAAACATCATTTTTCTCAGAAAATTAATTCAAGTAGGCAGTTTTTCGAATATTTGGAGTTTTCGTTATTTTAAAACGCGCCCTTGCTTAATTGACGTAAACATATTAGTTTTATAAACATAATCAAGTAAGTTACAACCTTGGATTATTCTTTATGGTTTTATTACTTGGCACACATTTAAGCTGTCACTTTAATTCTGAACGTAAATATAGACTAGATTTATAATGGATTTTTTTTTTTTTTCAAAAAAATCTTCGTCTTATATCAAGTATCCCAGTAGTACTATACGGCAATGTAAACAAATATTCACGTTTTATACAGTGATTAATAAAAAGTAGAAATACTTATAACTATTGAAAAGAAATGTCAACTTTTGTCAAGCCTATGCCATGATGTTGTAGCCTAAGTTGGTACTGGATTATAAATCATTTCAAACTAATTAGCAAGCCAATATTACTTTCGGCTTATTCTTAACTGCATAGCTTATACGCGGTATTACTAGGAAATCACCACCGCGAATTTTTCTTGTACCCGTATGGTATGCTTTTCTAATAGGCCTATGGCGTCTGGAAGACATTTTGTATCTGTTTTGTGAAACTTGTATTCTGCCATGTTTGATAGACGAATTCGCTCAAGGGTACGTTTTAAACGCTCCTGGCCCACGTGTCTACGTTTTTATTGAACTTTAAAGTTTTTTTTATTTTTGCAAATTTTTTTGTCGCCACCAGCGTCGAACTATAATAATATCAAATCGTTGATTCTAAAATGTTAATTCATAAACTTGTACCAACACATGCCTCTTCTGTTGTTTATGTAATTCAAGCGATTTTATTCTATTGCATAATTTTGATAATGTTTGACGTAATACAGATAAGTTGACAAGATACCTGAGCTACGAAATATTATTTTAACTATTTAACATTGGATTTTCGAATTGCACGACCGCCAAATTTTATCCAATTTCTTTGCTATTTGAAAATTGTTAACGTACTCTAATTGTAGGTATATCTTCACCTTTCTATCATAAACATTGCATTACAGTGAATTATTTACGTTTTCGTTCGTGACGCAACATTCGATCTTGACACTGTTGTTCCGAATTAATGGGTAAACTAAGAATACGTATTTTTAAAACTGAACGCAGCCGAAAGACTGCCTCACTAACTCTGTGACGAAGAAATTTAACCATAATGATAAATCAGATTACTGTCAAAAATATAAAAAAATAAAAACATCTCCACCTGTTTATTACACTTTAATGACGTTAACGACTTGAACGACTCCCAAATTTTACTTTAAGATCTTTTAGCTGTCATCTGGCTTGTTCTGAACTGAAAATGAAAAGGCTGACAAAGCTGTACGTCTTGCAATTCGAATAAATTTACGTATTTTTTTCTGTGTTTTTTTTTTTCATCTCGGAATTTTCCCATATCGAAAATATACAAAAGAAAACATATTAATATAGCCCATTCAGACCCCGTAAATCTGAAAACTAGACAATATTATTCACTTAATAACAAACAATTAAGTTTTAAAGCATGAAAACAATGAACCATTTTCACAGGTGAAATCAGGCCATGTCCGAGTTCACTAAAAAACATGAGTGTGGAATTTTCGCCACATTTGTTAAGAATTTGTCTGAATTACGAATACATGTAGGTATTAATTGTAGTTCTTGCGATAATAATACTGTTGGATAATAGAAAATGTTGCGAGTTCCCTCTGCAGTAAACTTTAGACCTAAACATGCTGAATGTCTACTGATCCGTACTAGGCCTATGGTCACCGCCATTATTGCCATTGCCTCTGCAATCAGCTTTTGCATGTTTGCTTTGCACATTATTATATTAAGTGTTAATGATGGTATAATAATTGTCCAACGTGCGAACCGTAAATTAAACTCAGCTCAATTATACGAACATAGGCGTGTTTGAAATTTAGATCGTCACATCGTATAGATGGGTCATTTTTACATTAGTTCCCTTTATTCGCTGTAATAGCCACAAAAGGCTCGTAGAAACAAACACCGTCAATATTTGTGTGCGAAGAGGGGGTGCTGAATACAAGCATTTCATCTGTTATTGACCACAACGACCTTTTTTTACATTATGTATTTTATTTGAACGTGTTTGTCTTTCGAAGTTTTGGCCTCAATCCTTTTTCTTCGTCTGTAGGAATACCTCTGTGCTCTTACATCACTTAACCAACAATGCGATCGATGCTCACATTGAAGATATGAACTTCCGTATCGCGAACCGTAGCGTTTCAAACTGAGCTCTCAGCAACGATTTACTATTTGCCATAAAAAAATATTTCTTTTAGCTAACATCAAGCTCCAATTTTCAAGGTTCATGGGGCATTAAGTATCCGTTTACCAGTCGAGCGGTAATAGGTCAGCACTATATAGCATACACTCTACACCCAATACATACCGGTATTGTAATCTCTGAGGCAAACCCTACAATAAGACAGCTTGTTTAAGATCCGAAAAAAAGTAAGCTTCGACTGACGCTTTGGCAACTAAATTTTTCAATTCGGATTCGATCCTGGATAAGACAAGAATTCTGACATTTTGCATGTGGGGAATATGGCGGACGTTGGCTATGGCTTGTGGAATTTCTCAGGTTTCTCGCTTTCCCCCCCCCCCCCCCACAGTTGCATTCCATCGCTTCTTAAATGTAGGCTTCACCACATGTTTGGAGTTTTCTTTTGACGTACTTCGTTCTACAAGCCAATAGAAATCACCTCGCTCAAGAGTGCACCTCACTATACTTCCCCCTCGTCACTGCTAAGTGTATCGATCGATTTGTTGGAAAATTTATCTTCAGTGTTACGTGAACAGAGTTATCGATTAATGTTATTCCACAAAATGTTTTTAACTGAATAATTCAAATTCATATTATTGAATACAAAAATTATGTCGTTTACAGCGCTTCTAACGCTCCAATGGATTCGCATTAACTCAAATTACTTGAATGTAATTTTCGTTACAGTTATAGCAATAAAAGTAGTACAAAGTTGGAAATAATTTCCATACTTATTAGGTAGTAACACTTCGCAGTTAATTATGGACTCGTTATATTTGCTCTGTTCAGTTAGGCCTATTTAATACGTATCTTTGGATGAATTATGACAGTGTTAGTAGTTACTTTGGAACCATCACAAATTACAGCACAGATCAGTTTTACGAGTGATACACAGTCTTAGAACGTTGCTATACTGATATGTGACACTGGCGTATAAGTCGGGAATTGAAGGAACTTCGATAAAACGGTTAGATATGCCTTTCCTGGACTGGAAAAGGTTAAAGGTGCAATCCTATGTTTGAAATGTGTTTCCCGAAATCAGTCGTAAGGAATCCGGTTTCATTGCAAACTTAAAATATTAGGACGTTGTTAGAAAATTCTGATGAAACCGTTCCTTATGCCATATTTCGGAGAACGAATTTCATACAAAATCTACTGCACCTGTAGTATAGTGCGTATATAATTTCTAAAATTGCATTACTTTCATTGCCAGAAGCACAGCGAAATTATCCTGGAAGTAAATGATTTTATCATAGGTCGATGGGTGGCCTCTTAAACTTTCGGTTTCACGTCAGTTATGCCCAGAGAGCAAGCACGGCGATATGATTAACGCGGGCGCCGAATCGTTCGGGTGCTTGGAGATTAAGGAGCCCGCCTACCTGGGGATATTTCAGGCGTTTTAAGACCGAGAAGAGTCAGCAATAAGGGCGAGTCTGTCCCGAGTATCGAGTGCGCCATCGTCTCCAAGCACAAGTCTCTGAAACTGGCGTGCAGCGTTCTCGTTGTGCGGTGCTTACCTATGGGAATTTCAGCGGTGACCTTGCCATTTTATTGGTTGAATGTCCATAGCAAGGTTCAATGCACGGCCCTTGAGCACTATTTTTGAGATACAGAGCTTTGAGAAACTCTTTTTAGCTATGATGGAGTGCTCTTTATGATTTAGCAAAGGCGGACAAGTCTAGCGAACTGCAGCGACGCTTCGGTATCCAGTCGAGACGAAGAACCCAAAACACATTACAACAATAACAGTTTATTAAACATTTTAACGAATTTCCAGCGGATCTCCCTTCCTGGTGACGCGGTATTTGGGTCAGTCACGCCACCAGAAAGTATATAATACTTGGCAACACTTTGTACGGGAGTCTATCTGTCTGTCAGTCAGTCTGTCTGAGGACCCACGCCGAGATAAAGTCATCAAGATGCAGCTTGGCGTGCAGCTCGTCGCCTTCCGACTCAACACTCAGTCTACGGCGACTGTATCATTCTGGTTAGTCAGGTACTGTAATGACGATTAGGACCTCCCTTGCCAATAACTTATATTTAATGTATATCATAATAGTTCAATTAAATACCTGCTCTGTCGCCTTAATTAACTTAAGATATTCCCTCATAATAGTATACACCTTCCATTGTCCCTAAACACTAAAACATAACAGTCTGATATAGTGTTTCTAATGTGCGTAACGTCTTGAAAGTACTCAACAGGAGTCCATAGAGGGTGCGTTATTTTCGTAGACCATCATAATATTGGACGTGCGTTTAGTAGTTTGGCGGGGAAGACGTTTATTTCAAACTCTTTGCCTCATCGTTCAAGCGTCATGTAGCTAGGCGGGAGCGTTTAGAAATATGTCGAGTGTTGCTCACGAGCTGGTGCCGTCCTGTGTTTCTCGCCATCGTTTCATCTAATCCTCACCTAGGAAGTCCACGGGGGACCCTTGCCACATGAGCATTCGCCCAGATAACCGCGAGAAGAATGTTCACTTACGCCTTACGTAAAATTAACATTGCCCTGGGCCTCATCACTTTATTCATGCGTCGGCCAAGTGAAACTGTAATATTATTAGAAAATTAAATATTTTATCAATCTTCTCATATTTTCACTGATGAAAAACAAAACAGGAAGCGAAAGAAATAATTCAATTCATCACAAATGAATACCTAACACTTACTACTCGAAATGATGACATGGAACTACTTCCCCTGCATCGTTACCAATTTTACTGGGCGCAGGCCACTCAGTGCACCCGTTACAATACATGCAGGTAGGAGCTGTGACACTTTATCTTGAACAGATGTTCGTTATTACGATGACAGACGTCACTGCGGTGTGGCATTGCTTTCCGACTATGAGGTACCAGGTTCGGGTTCCAAAAACTTATATTTTAAAATGCCGATTTAGATTCGTGCAAAATGTCAGCTGCTCCACATAAGCCTCCCTACACAAGAGCGGACACGTTTTTCAGGCTGACCAAAAAAAATAATTAAATTGACTATTTTTAGAAGTTAACAAGAAAACGTATCCTTACTTGATAGTTCCCCAGTGTAATTCTGTTAATTTATTGTACTAAACGATTTCGTTAGTTTTTCGGAATACGAAAGGCCAGCCATTTGAGTATAGCTCACAATTTAAAAATTGGTCGCTACAGATAAATCTTAATATTTTGTGGGAAAAATAAAATTAGCTGAAGACCGCGTCTTTTGAGTTAATGAAAGTCTGTTACTTAATCAAAATTCCTTATTCATAACTCGTTCTTTTTAATAGCAGTAGACTACACCAAGGGACAAAGGTGACATTTTCAATTGCTCCATTACATTTATGCCATTATAATTGGAAAATAACTTATTTAAAAAAAAAAATTTCTTCATTAATTATAACGTGGACAATAAGGAATACGCACAACGAAAATGTTGGTATACTATTATTCCAAATGAGAGGGCTTTCAAAAGTGCTCACTTTGCCGTTAATAGCCTATAACACCCCTACCAATAGTAGGCGGTTCTCAGTACCAACAAATGCCCACTCACCCAAAAAAATCGCTTTCAATTTCTGTTGTCCAACAGTCATATTTGACGTAGTTCTAGAAGGCTGTTAGCCAAGTTTCAGATTCATGGTGATATTTTCAGAACTTGTGACCACAAGTTCTGAAAATTTTTATGATTAGAAGTAATTCTGCAGTACAAAATACATTATACACATAATTTAAATTTTTTCTTTTAAAAAATGCAAAAAAAAAAAATACTGCGGCGTTAAAGGAAATATTGAGAAAATTACAGTAAAAAAGTTTATTTGTAAAAGCTAAAAAATATTTTTTTGGACAGCGAGCATACGCATTCAATATACTGTATCGTCTTTAACATGCGAATGTAAGACGGTTAGTGTCTTACGAAAATGCGAAAACGCCTAACCGAAATTCAAGCCTTATTAGAATTCTCCTGAAGAACCTGTCCCCGGAAGTGACATCATAAGTGCTGTCCGAATCGCAAGTGAAGTATGAAAGTACACAAGTTAACTAAGACGTAGTCTTCTCGCGTACTTGCGGTATATGTGCTGCCATTTCGAGAAGCAATTTGAAAGTACAACTAATTTCCAACACGTTTATTTTATTTAAAGTTTAAAAGGACAACAATACTACTTCGTAGGCATACAATTTTGAACTGAGTTAGTAATTATTTCAAGGTGCACCTTAAAAAAGGTCTAAACAATAAATTCGTATTATGCGTATTAACGTATAAAAGCTAACATAAAACAAACTATCAAAATTACAAACTCACGTACAATAATGCAAGCCAATAAATGTTATGTAAATTAAATTGAAGTAATTTTCAATACTTGATTTAACCCCTATAACTTTCGGCAATTATCGGATTATTAGTCAGAATACACATTCAACAAAAGTGATTAAAGGCTTTTCGCGATAAAGTGAGCACTTTTGAAATGAACTAATAAAAAAGTCACTACCCTTGCCTGCATATATTTTAGCGGGTGCACTGAGTAACATATAACCATTAAAGTTGGTAATGATAGATAGAAAGTAGTTCCGCAATATGGATATTATCTTAACGTCAAATAAAATGTGTTTGGTGACTATTCGTGATAACTTAAATTATGTCTTTTGGTTTCTGTTTTTTTTTATGCATCGAAGTGTAAAATGAGCAAATTTGTACAATATTTACTTTTCTAATAAATTCACAGTTTCACTTTGCCGACCCATGAATGGTCATGAGGCCCATGGCAATGGTAATTTTACATAAGGCGGAAGAGCACACAACGTGCATACAAACAGATCTTAAGAAGGGCTCTCAAACGTGCTCGTTTTACCGAGAACAGCCTATAGCAGGCTAATAGCTGTTACTGTAGTTAAGAAGATTGCCTGTCCGAATTCATCAAGATGGGGCCAAGGATGAATGAAGTATATTATACCAGTATATACCTGAATTCGGACACGGCTTCAGTCTCCTCTTCTTCGTACAAGAGTCCAAGTGTGGTGCAAGCGTGGGCTAAGGCGCTCGCCTTCCACCAAGGCGAGCCGGATTCGACTCCCGGCGGGGTCGCTCCAGGTTATCGCACGTGGGGATCGTGCCGGACGATGTCGCTGGTCGACGAGTTCTGTCGGGGATCTCCTGTTTCCCCGCCCCTTGCGTTCCGGCGCTGCTTCATATCTACCCCGTCCCACCCGCGTCGGTTCTCAGTACCCCGATGTTAAAAGCCGCCAAAACATCTCCCCCCACTCATCCAAGCCACCACACTTTCCATCTTAATGCTGGAGTCACAATAGCCCGATGAACACCACACGACAGACAAATATGACGTCACAGTTCGATGGAATTTCATACTAAATTTTATTCAGTGTTCAAAGTATATTAGTTGGCTGTTAGAAAAATTCTAAAACAGCAGATTAATAATATCTAATATTTATGTTTTAAAACTCGCGGTAAAGTTAAAATTATTTTGCTTTGGACAATATTTGAATTTTTACGAGAGAGAAAATGTATTTAGAAACAAACCGGAATTATATTTTGGCGACAAGTCAGTTTATTATTTACTACCGTGGGGAAATGCGCACGAAATTTGGTTTTCTATTGTTGTGTTTACAATTAGTGTGCGCCCCGACGAGTCCGACACGATGGAAAATAAAAAAATAGAATCTACTTTTGTCGGGCTGTCGACGATTTTGTCGGACTGACATCACAGCGACCTTGCTTTTCATTGGCTGCTACTCTGATCTCGTCGTGTCGGGTTTGTTGGGGTATTGTGACTCCAGCTTAAGTATTAGACAGTTCCGTTAGAGGCAATACCGAAGTAACATTATATATTGTAGACTCTGTAACACATTCTATGCCTTAAACTGAATCAGTTTGTGGTCTGATAACTTTGATGAAGTCTTATGGACGCCTTCTAACTCTGGTCACAGAATATGTGACATTATTACCACAACTTCTGGGGGAAATAGGGCGCAAATAATGCTTCAAACTTATTTATTTTTCCTTGAATTGCTCTAAGCGACAGAATAATTGATTTTAATTCCTTGATGGTAAGTTGGAAAGTCTCCGTCCCATACATGGCTATAACTTAAATTTATGTCAGTTACGTTGGCATTGTTATACATGAACAAAAAGTGTGGAATATCTCCCATAATTACCATATTACGTATTGAAAATTATTTAGGGGAACGGTGCTAATAATGGACCCCCCCCCCCCCCCCTCGGTTGGACCACTCCAATATTTCAGAAATTGTGCACAGCGCATTCGCGTCGGACGCAGTTAAGTACAAGTGCGCGAGCCGCTATCTGTCAAAGAAGTTTCAGCCTTGTACGAAGACGAATGTGTACAGGACGTAATCAGACGTTATTTTTAATATTTATATATTTCTTGTTAATTTTGCTGTTTTCTTTTAAGGCTTGTGAGCGACAACCCAAGTATCACAGATTTATGACTGGTAGGATATCAGAAACCTCGTTCCGTGTGTATCTGGCTGCCTTATGGTACACTGCAACACGCTCAAGGCAAAATGACGTGAGTGCTATGGGTGAACTACCAATCAGTGCCATGGATGGACCGGTAGTCAATCCATGACATACATGTCCATCCATGGCATCACATCGTGGCAGTGTAAAATATTTTGAGCGGTTTGAAAGTACTTATACGATTACGTTAATTTCCTTTGCGCAAAGACGAATATAATTCATTTGTAGATTTGAAAAAAAAAAAAAAAAAAAAAAAAAAAAAAGCCCAGTAATACTAAAGAGATTTGAGGAATTCATGCCACCGACTTCAATGGTAGGCGAGCAGACTAACCGCTCAACAACCGTGGCCCCTAGAAAAGCTTATAGGAAGATAATTTCTCAAAAAGGAAAATTTCAAGTGGGAGTAATATCCCATGGACAGCGTGCGAGGAACACGACTGTTGTGTGATGCATCGGTGCTGCAGGTTGCTACATAACCCCCCATGTTGATTTATACGTGGAAGGGGCCGCAGGGGCTGAGTGGCTAGCCTACTCGCCTCCCACCATGGAAAATCGGTTAAATTCCCTGCCGGGTCACTCCTGGATTTTCGAAAGTGAGAATCGTGCCGGACGATGCCGCTGGTCGGCGGGTTTTCACGGTGATCTCCTGTTTCCCCCGCCCTTCCATTCCGGCGCTGCTCCATGCTCACCTCAATCACCCTCGTCGGCTCTCAAGGCCTCGCCGTTAAGAGCAGCCCAAATCTCTTCACTCACTTACTACAAGTGGGAAAGGGCACGTAACGATTTCGAAAATGGAACGCAATATGAGTTCCTTTTAAATTCAATCCTGAAAGCAGTTATAAGCACAGATTTATTACGTCAATGGTTACTGCATTTTATTACATGTGTTAAACCTAGCATGCAGGGAAAGGATCCTCTTCGTTTGGATGGGCACTTGACGCACACTAACACCGAAGCTTTGCGCATCGCTAATAATTAGAGACCCGGGAGTTTTGCGGATCCAAGTCGCAACAAGCTAGACTCCACAATTAGTTGTACAATTACTTGTACAATTAGTAGCACAATTAGTTGTATATTGGCTGTTGCTCCAGTTTTACCTCAGACCAGGTAGCACGGGATTCACTTCTTATTTACTTGCAGGTTTGTTATTGGCTCGAATTCGTATAGGGCGTGGCTTACGAGCTGCGATCCAATTGGAAAAGACATTCAAGTGTACACGCGTTTGAGGTCTATCATTCATTCAAACGAATTCGCGAAATTTCTGGATCTCTAATTACAATCATTACTAGGTCGCACCACACATTGCTTCCAGCCGTCGGACAGCACCTCCTTGAGGCCCTTGAATACCTACTATACAGATGAACTCGAAAAGTGGCTTAGGGCAAATGCAGCTCGGTTGCCCAACCAAGAAATGGCAATCTTATTCGGTCTTGTGTACATTATGCGTAAGCCCACATGTTTTTGCGCTAAAAGATTTACGCGGAGGCTAGACTTCAATAGTCTATGTGCACACTTGCAGCCTTTTTTCAACTACTGACTGCTTGTCTTTGTGTGAAGCGATCTCTTCGTTTTTATTTTTATTTATTTATTTTCAATAACGCTCTCCGTAAATTTCACATAAATCTCCGTGAATTCACAGAACGTGTCCACAAACTTGCATATTTGTTTTTGAAATCCGTTCTTTATAAAAAGGGGTAAAAAGAAAAGTTTTACTTTCGTTATGTGGGTGATTCACTGTGTATAAAAGTTTGACAATCCAACACATTACTTAATCGCCTACCTCTTAGTTTATAGCCATGTTAGAGTGTATGCGGTTTTGTTGTTTTTATTCCAGGTTTACAAACAGGTTTAAGAAAAAGAGCTTTATTTTAGTCATTCATTTCACTGTGTATGATAGAGACATTTAAAAAAATAACTTTAAACACTTTGTCTGGAAGTGTGATTTGAACAAGAATCAAAAAATTAACAACCATTAACTCGAACCTCTCATCTACCACACTTTTACACTAAGTATTTCGTAAATATGGATTTTACATGAAAATGGCGAACGTGCCTGCCTTAGTTTCAAGTCTTGTTAGAACGCTTGCTATATTTGCGGTTTACACAACGATATTACGGGAAAAAAATGGTTTTATTTTCGTCATGTGCGTGTTTCACTGTGTTTACTGAAGGTTTTGTCCTGTAGCAGAATTTGAACAAGAATCAACGAATTGCCACTCCATGAGTGGTTCGCCACTCACTTACGACTGTTTTACACGAAGTAGTGTTGTGAAGATGGGATTTTACACGCTTCAAGTATCATCTGCATTGTTCGTGTCTCAAAATCGAACCCATAAAAATACGAAGAGCTTCCGTACTTTATATTTACAGAGCTCATTTCCGTTATTCGTCATTACGAAATGCCTTTCCGTAAATGAACTCTACATCCCCGTAAAAGTTTCCGCAAATCTACAGAAATTTCTAACAGTGTGCAAACCAAGTGGATTCCTTACGCAACGATAAGTGGAGAAATAAATGCTCCTTTACCAAGCTCCAGAACTAACTCTTCGTCTCCCTTTGTGTCACTAAAACAAATATCTCCACTTCTGAAAGAAATCTACCACTATTTTCAACACCATTGATAGAAACAGGAACACCTAACTTACTTCGACTTCCTACAAAGGAGCAGAGCATCCCAAAGGCCTAGCAGAAAGCGTGTTAAACCGAGCTGTGGACGCCCATACGATAGAAAGCGAAAGGAAATGTGTAAAATGGAAAAATATAGTTTCCTTTATACATTTGTAAACTTGCAAGAGGAGAAGTCATGATATAGTTTATTTCGTGCAAAAATCAGTTTGATTGAATTTGCGTTGGTTTGGAAAAGGGAAAGAAAATGTTCTTCAGCTACACTTGTCAATAGCGTTCTGTATAAAAAATATTAAAAACAAATATTTCTTCATTAATTCAGGGTTATTATTGAGGCAAAACTTACACAACAGCTTCGAGGTGTTATTGGCATACCTGTAAATTTATAAGTGTAAAAGTTGAATAAAAACTTAATCTAGATTTCGGCAGTTTCTCGAGATTGTACCTTATGTTTAAGCAGACAATACAGAGTTATTGTTTGAACTATGTAGTTTATCAATCAACCAAAATTGTTGTCGACACAATATATGTAGAAAATGGTTCTTCGATAGAAATTACGTGGTCCATTCATGAAACCCTGTATTTTTAAATGGACTAGTTGCACACATTTTAAGTTTTTTTCCCCCGTAGAACACGAGAGATTTATATATCTGTTAATGGTGTTCAAGAGGAGTATTAAATTATATATGTATAATTAATTTATTCAGTGATAATGGTGCATCATTTATTACGTGGTAACACAAAATGCTTACCAGGTCCGTTGATGGCACCTTTGCCCTAATTTTATTGATGCTGACCAGCTAATAATACAAAGCAGAGCCTCGTAGCAGCATAATCCAGTGTAGATCATTAACAACTTCTGTTAAATCAGTGTAGTTGAGGCACTGATAAATCAGTGACATTTCAGTGTCTCTGTTGCGCCAACTTAACTGGGTTACAATCTTAGAGACTGTCGTTTTAAACTTCATTATGTCACTGACGAAAAGCAACACGTAATCTTAGCATTTGTTTGAGCACTAAATATCCTCTGGGAAAATCGTTTATCTCGTCTTATGTAACTAAACAGAACTGTTTGTGCCTAGTCACGTGAGTAAAAAATGTAACACAGGAATAGGTGTACAGGTGTTACCAGTCTTGCCTATCGTCAATGCTATGAATGTTTTTGAAGTTCTTCGTTTAAACTTCAGGCTATAGTCCGTTCACGGTTCCTTCGGATGCTTCGAACAAACCTTTGAAAAATCACCCTAGGAGTATCATGTCTACCTATTTTTGAGGTAACTTTACTATAAACAACTTTAAAGGATTGTATTCTTGAATAAATTAATTATTACCTTAATATCTTCTTTAACTTGTAATACTTATTTCGTGTTCAATACGAATTAAAAACAGCGAGAGCGGTGATGTGTTGGTATCGGCTAGCTAGAAATAGTTCATAGTTAAAATATTGTTTTAACCTAGTTTTTTTGGTTTGTTATTTGTAAATTAAACATTGTCTATTAAAATATTTAAATTGTTAGGTAGCACGGATGGAATCATTCTTCATTGTTACATTAAAAATATCAGCGCAAATTACAGTGTGTATGCCCTAGTGACATTATTTTTTTTTTTCGTCCGAGGAAGAAACTTGAATAGGCAGAACCGAGCTTGTCGCTCTCTCTCTCTCTCTCTCTCTCTCTCTCTCTCTCTCTCTCTCTCTCTCTCTCTCTCTATCTATCTCTCTCTCTCTCTCTCTCTCGGGAAGCACTAGTAGTAGCAGAAATTATGCATGTTTTCAATTTTAGCGTATTTCATATTTATTACTTCAAAAATAATTATTTTTGAATGTGGAATTTAAAACTGAAACCAGATTTTTATTCTTGAATACGCAATATAATATATTAAGATGCGATGGCAGGACGGTTACAAATCCGAATTTGGCAGAAGCGCCGAGTGACTGGCGACATGACATGGCGAGGTGCTTGTGGCTGAACGAAGTGTTAATTTTTCTCTTTGCGAAAAATACCAAAAATTCCCACATCCAGTTTGTACACGCTGTGTTTTTAAAACCTACCTAGGCAAGTTGCGATGTGGTAAATCTGTGGCGTGACCGCTGCGTGCGAGGGTATTTTTGCCTCTACATCACGCTGGACCTGTGTGCGTGTGTGTGTTTGTGTGATTGGAAATATTGGACGTGCGAAACTTATACATTTTAACCCTAAACTGTTTTTATGATGAAATTAATTTTTATTAAAGTCATCTCTGTTTATTTATCACAACTTCGGAACTTTGCTCCAGGTGTGTATTTGAAACACAAATGTGTAACGTGCTTATGTTGCTGTGATTTGAATGTTTGCCGCAATCCCAACAAAACACTAAGCGCAGCCAGAACGTTTTAAGTAAATAATTTAATAAACCTAGTAAAACGGCACCAATGCAAACAAATATGAGGAGAATAAAAGTCACGGTAGGCCTATTTGTGTGAATATTTACCACTAGCTTTTAAGTTTGTCACTGCTACGTACGAAAATAAGCGACACGAGACGCGTGCTTGAATTTACTGTCTTGTCGTTGGACTGGCTGCTCTTTCGTTTTAATATTTATTCCAATTGTGGCTGTCCTTTTAGCTAAATAGCCCAATACAAATAAACAACAAGAGGTTAATTACAAAACCTATTTCCCCCATAGTTATAAAGAGGGTCAAAAACAGTCGCGGAAAAATATTAACGTGTATTACGTGTAATGTGCTATCTCGTGCATAACAAATATGTTAACAATGTAACATAACAACAGGAAGAACAATCGTCAGTACATACATTGTTAAAAAGTCATAAATCTGACCTGAATATTGTTGTAGACTTAAATTGTGAACATTCGTACAAAATGGTTTATGAACTATGTTAATTCTCTGAATAGCTGAAAACATTAAGCAAAGCGTTTCACAGCTGAGACCTAGAAATCACATGGTAGTGTTTATATTTACATGTAGTGGAAGTACTTGTAACCGATAGCCAAAAAGTAGAACTTTAGCAGGGCTTCAGAAAAGTGTGAATTAACCGAGAATGGCCAATATGATTTTACACTGAGAGAAAATCGAACGAAATATTTGTTTGTATACGGCCAAATATATATTTAGTTTCTCTAATAAAATATATGATTGAGCAAACAAAATTTTCAAACCAACAAAATTACTTTTGTTCGCCTAAAATAAGATATATGTTTGAATATAAAAAAATCTCTGTGTTCGGCAAAAAAATTAACTATCAACTAAATATTTTGTTGAATCAACTGTATATATTTGTTTGGTCACTCATTTGACTGCCTTCGTTCGAAAATACAGCTTGAGAGTTTGTTTGATAATTTTTGTGACAATTAGGATAGTAAACGTGTTTGTTAGTGCATCTATTGATTCTTAACAATCGTATAAACACATTAAGAAAACAATGCAACAAGAAACTGAAAATTAAAACTGAAAAACTTGAAATATTTGTTTGCACATGTTGCCCAATATTTTCTGAATATCTCTTTAAAAACTTTCTGGCGTCATCAGTTGTCACATTAGCTGAGATTAAGGGCCTGCTCCCATAGCTCAGGGGTTAGTCTTTCCTAATCTACTAACCAAGAGCATGTTCCCAAACATTCTGTCTCCTGTAGCATTCTATTAAATTTAAATTAATGCATGAAATAATTTAGAAATTTTACTTCTCTGTCGCAAGGGTTTTTAAGTCTCTCTTGACAGTTTTTTCCTTGCTCTTCATAGTTAATACTAGTTCTAAGTACACTCAGGGAGGTAGTCATGGCCCCAAATTGCAGGCCATGGCTGCCCAATCCCTCTTTGCCGCGATGCATGTCTCCTTGCATGATTTTCCTTCCTTGTAGGCGTAAGGGGTTAGCCCTGAGACGCAATAAAACCTGCTCTTTCTTCGGGCTTTAACTTCACATAGCACTTAGTATAAGGTAGTTTAGAAAGAAAAAAAAGTGGTGGCCGAAATGTAGCTGAGGGGTCGCGGGTTAGCGTCCGACCCCTCCGTACGACAGATTTTCAGTTCGCCTGTCGCAGTGGAAATTTGTCAGCAAGTCGGTCTCACTAGAGCTTCGTCAACGTCAAATGTCACAAAAACGTCAAATGAAGGATAACGAAAAAAAAAAACTTAAGCGTGGCCCTCGGACGTAGGTTATCTAGATTCGAAACTCTGTCGAACTTGTACATTTTGTTTATATCGACCCAAACTGTTTAATATACGTGTAGCTAAACAAATCTTTAGTTGCACCAAACAAATCTTACAGTCTGGGGCAACCAAATGAGAACAACAAAATTATTTGGTTTCACTAACAAAATAATTCATTGCCCTTATACAAAAAATAATAATTTGGTTGCACCAGACAAATATTTATTTTATTCAACAAAGCATTTTTCTCAGTGTTGGGAAACTCACAGGTACGCAGAGAAATCTTAAAGATTGTATTATTTACGTCTTACTTTTATCCACTGAAATACTAGGCATCCAGTCTCCCATTCACTGACAAAGATTATATTGGACTCGGAACGTCTGGACCACAGATAAACCCTCGCTCGTCAACCGAGTGATGCAGTAACTTCTCCGTCATGTTAACGTAACGCCATGTCGTGCACGGTCACAGAGGACATGCGGTTCTAAGAGGGTGAAGTGAGTTAAGTATGGAGCAACGCTGGAATGAAGAGCGGGAGGGGGTAACGGGAGACCTCCGAGAAAACCCGCCGACCAGCGGCATCGTCTGGCACGATTCCATTTTGCGAAAATCCTGACCGAACCGGCCGCGGATTGAACGCGGTTCACCTTGATGGGAGGCGAGAAGTCTAACTGCTCAGCCACCGTTGCCCCCATTGTGTTAGAACCTATGTTCTTAGCGAGGCCAAGTAATGAGGTACAAATCGTGCAGTACATCTGCTCTTGTTGGCTTTGTGGCAGAAAGCGATTGAAGTAAAATTATGTTTATTTTTATGAAACCTTGTACTATGTTTAGCAACCAGCTCCTTTATCTCACATCTCCTTTAGGGTGTCCGTGGTTGCACCAGAACGTGATTTACGAGCACCCACGGCGGGAATTTATCCTTTGATTCCTTCGCCATTATTGTTACCTGACGAAGGTGCCAACTGACAAGTTCGTGATAGAAATGACTCAAGTCTATAAGCAAAGTGGTTGTGTTTCAACCACATTAAAAAAATTTATTTTCTTGTAATATATATTTTTTTCATCATACATCGATGTGTTTTTCTCTGTCTGCAAAGTAGTAACTAATTATTCGAGATTTACTTTTTCTTTTCAGCAGGTTTTAGCTTAGCAGTTCCCGATTTGTGTCATGATCCAATATCGTAAATAAAGGGGGTTCATTTTCTACATTGCAAACCTGAAACAGGGGTTTGAATAAATGGCACCTGAGTCCATCCGACTACGGCGAAGCGTTTTTGAAGCAAATTGTTCTTTGAAGTAAAGTTTTCTTTGAGCAAAGTTCGCTTCATTAGCGTCACATTACGATCACGAATGTTCTGTGTTCGAGTGACGCATAATCCTCGGAAAGAAGTGTGCCACTTGCTTATGGATGTCAGTTTAGGTCAGTTAGACTGTAAGCTGTATCCTTACACTAAATTCTTGCATAAAAATACAATTGCAACAAGCTGAATTAATAATAATTTATAGGCTTATTGTGTTTCCTCACTAATGAATTGGTGGGGTGCGGTAAAATTGATTCAGATCAGTTCAATTGATTATAAATTACTATAAATCGAGGGAAAAATTTGCGAAGTAGGTCAAAAAAATTGTCAAAGGGCATTTTTTTTTTCTGTCGTGGTTAAATTTTCACTTATTCAGGTTTGGAGTATTTTCAACTAAAAATCAGGTAAAGTGAAGAAATTTGGATGGCTCTTAACATCAAAATCTTGAGAGCCGAGGAGGGTGATTGTGGTGAGAATGGAGCAGCGCCGGAATGAACGGGCGGGGAAACGGGAGATACCCGAGAAAACTTGCCGACCAGCGGCATCGTCCGGCAGGATTCCCACATGCGAAAATCCGGAGTGACCCGACCGGGGATTGAACCTAGATCACCTTGGTGGAAGGCGAGCAGATTAACCGCTCAACCACCGTGGCCCCAAAATCAGATAAATCTGATAAAAATAGTGTAGATTAATTCCTTGAGTAAAATACGATAAGGGGTTGTTATTTCTATTAACTGAACTTCTTGGTCAGGGGCTGTGTCTGAAAGGGTTACCACTGCGTACTGGACGAGAGGAAGATGACGCTGTCTCCCAGGCCGCGGATTGACGATCCCTTGACCAACAAAGTGCGCCTTTGCCTCGGAGTGCCGCGCAGGTGTACACACATGGCTCCCGCATCGACCAGCGAGGCTCGACCTGGGGATGTGAACATTTGTTGGGTGCCGCCCAGCCCACACGTTCTCCAAGATCTAGGTCAGACTGGACCATTACTACTGCTGCTGCTACAGGTTGCGTCCTCTGAGTCAGCAGAAATGATTCTTGTCGCTCGTTGCGCACTTCTGCCAGTGGAGTCGTTTTCTGAATATTCAGTTAGCTGGCTGTTATCAACTGGTGAATCAGTGTAATACACTGATGTTATGCCGTCAGGCTAGTGCAATTCACTACACTGAGAAAAGAAATATGGTTGTAGGAACCATCTAAATGGTCTAACAAGAACTTACTCATATAACTAATACGCCTATAGGACTTGACTTTTCTTTGAAAGCAATAACATTAGAAATGAAACCAGAAACGTATGCAATTAGCGAGACAATTATTAATACACACGTGCCTTACCCGGGACTTGAACCCAGAAAATCTCATACAAAACGCTAGCTTCCAATGCACTGCATTATGGAGGTCGGATTCCAAGCACCAACATCGGATTTAATCAGTCTGATGTTTCGAATTATAGGGTTTACTAACCTAAAATACTCTGAGGGCCTTGATTTTGAAAATAAGTGACTCAGCTACTTAAAGCATGTAAGTTTACATGGCGTACCGTATCTCTACTTGTGTGAAGATTTTAGTGGAAATCGGTTGTTTGGTCTCTGAGATATGGTATAAAAATTATTTTCTTGATTGATGCTATCATACAAAATTTCCAAATAAAGAGGCTCTACCGATATTTAATGCTTCTAATGTATAATGTCTACATAAAAAAATTTAGTTGAATTTGGTTAAATTATTAAATATATGTGGCAAATTTGCCTAAATTATTTACGATGCAGCCATTTTGAACATCGTTTTATGACCCATTTAAATCATGAAAGTTTACATGGACTTCTGTAGCCTTTATAGTGTGCAAAATATGGTAGAAATTAGTTGAATTGTTCCAGTGTAACATTTGGTATGAACCGGTTTATTGGTCCTCGAGATATGGCATAAAACCTCCATAATTTTCATATGCTGAGCTTCATAAATGGAGAACAAAAAAGTAATGTGGTAGCATATTCTATGATTGTATACTGCCAATATACAAAGTTAAGTTAGAATAGATTACATAACTTCGTAGCTTTAGCACGCAATACTATAATGATTTTAGCTTACATTCTGAAAATCGGTTTTCTTTACTTTATAAAAAATACATATATTAATATGGCCTACCACAATACAACTTCTTCGCCAAACTTTGTAAGAATGGATTGATTGTGTCGTGACACATGAGATAAAAACCTCATTTTATATTGGTGGGGCTATTATACAAAATGGAAGGAAAAAATGAGACTCTCCATAGACAAATTTGATGGTTCTAATAGGCACTGCCAGCATAAACACTAAAGTTGGAATTTGTTTCGTTGATAAAATATACTGACCTAAAATATTTACATAGTCATCATTTTGAAAATAAGTGCCTGACCTACATAAAACATACCAGTTTACACATCTGGCTACTGCAGTACTATTTTTGTTTGTCAAAAATTGGAAGGAATCTGTCAGTTGTTTCCCGAGATGACATTAAAACATTATGAATTTACTCGCGTGTAGCTATCTTATAAAGTGGAGGGCAAAAGATGCTCCGTGTAGATACAGTTGATAGTTTTAAAACCTACTGCCAGTATACAAAGTTTAGTTGTAATAGATTACATGGTTTCGACGATGTAGCATTCTACGATAAAATAACTATATGACCCATTTTGAAAAAAAAAGTGTTCGAGAAGCTTCTACCACTTATCATCTGCATCAGTGCTACTTGTTTGCCAAATTTGGTAAGAATCGGTTAGATTTTTACTGAGGTATGACATAATAAGTCTATTTATTCTTATGGCTGTTATCTTTCAAAATGGAAAACAAAAGTGGTTTTGTAGATATACATGATTCTTATAATAAATACCTTAAGTATACAAAATTTAGTCGAAATTGTTTAAATTGTATGGCAGATATACCAAATAAACGTAAAAAAAATTGTATGACCGCTATTTTGAAAGTAAGTACCAAACCAAAGTCTTTAACTTACCTTTACTTCGACTAATATATTATTATTTACCTGTCAAATTGAGTGAGAATTGGTTAAATAGTTTTCGAGATATAATGAAAAATCTTTATTTTCTTATTTGTTGCTATATTCCAAAATGGCTGATCAATAACAATATCCATCTCAAAATTTAATGCTTACACGATGCTCTGCCAGCATACAACATTTTGTTTAAATCGGTTGAATGGTTCCCGAGGTATGTCAAATCACCCAAAATTTTTTAATGGTCTCCATTTTGAAATTATGTGCTCGTCGTGGTCGAAAACTATTTAAGTTAGGTGTACCCGGTTTGGTGAAATTTGGTCCACGCTTTCAAAAATCGAAAGTTGGGACACACACACGCTCTGACGCAACAACAGACATACACGCCTACACACACCTACAAACACACACACATTCAGACACACAGATAGGAAAATTATCTCATAAGCCTTTACTTCCTTCGGAAAGGAGGCTAAAAAGTGGCAGCCGTCTGATGGGTTGTATATACCATCTAAATATTGTTAACATGGGTGGCAATACCAACAGAACTGTTTGTTGTATTCCTGTCTGTCATTGCATATGATACTGTGCATATGGTTGCCACAGCCGAGCACTTCGTTCCTACTACAAAGCGTATAGTACCTGCAACATAACAACTTCAAAAATATTGGAATTGTGCCCACAGCAAATACGATTGAATTAACCTTACAGAATATTCTGTTGCCACCTTCAAACCTCATAACAGAACTGTTCATTACAAGCAACATAATATTCTGTTAGGTGGCTACAGTTATTAAAAATATAGCCTCTGAATTAAAAATGCTTTTAAAAATTAATTACCAGAATTTTTGCAAGATTACTGTTTTTTAAATTCATTCTGCCAAGTAGCAACGTTCTTAGAATACTTACAGGAGCTCATGATTTAAGCATAAGCCGTATTACATTTAATGTTTGCTTATTATAGCCAAGCGTCTGACTCGCTGAAAGCTATGGAGGGGGAAACTCTCAACATTGTTTAAATGGTTTAATTGCTTTCAAGTTTCTTAAGTTTCTTGTCCAATGAGGAGTCGATCCAAAGCCACACGGTCTGTGCCAAGGAATATTGGGATGATTATATTGGGGTGTCTCGGAAGTAAAATAAAAATAAAACAATACCTGGAGTATTAATAGCATTATCGGCCTCGGTATACGGGATAGAAGTTTAAGTATATGCTGTTCACGGTAAAGTGAGCACTTTTGAAAGCCCTGCTTAAAATCTCCTTGTATGCACGTTTTTTATTCTTCCGCCTTATGTAAGATTGGCATTGCAATAGGCCTCGTCACTTTATTTATACGTTGGTCAAATAAAACTGTGTAATTATTAGAAAGTAAATATTTTACAGATCTTGCTCATTTTTACAATTCGATGCATTAAAAATACAGAAAGCGAAATAAATAATTTAAGTTACCAGAAATGGTTCCCTAACACATTTTTTCGACGTTCGGATACGGAACTACTTCCCCATGTCGCTCAGAGCGCCCGTTAAAACGTATGCAGGTAGGGGCAGTGACTTTTTTTCTAAGGTTGATTTCAAAAGTGCTCACTTTATCGTGGAAAGCCTTTAATAGTAAATATTATTTGCTGTCATGCACCGTGGCTACTCGAGATCTAGATGCAATGGGCAAGGAATTGGGAAGGGGGCGTCTATTAACCACAGAGAGAACAAGTTGATAAAACAACTCACTTGTAGACGATTGGATTTGTCCTTCCGACTATACGTCAGGCACGCTACCGCAAGATCATAAAAGCTTGATAAAGACAAACACATGTGTTAAATAACGACTTAATTCAGCCTACGTACCTTTCTAATGATACATTTCGCATTACTGTCATAGTCAAAAATCCTTCATGCCTACTTCATTTAATTATCACATATAACATTTGTACGCATGGCTTACTCAAGAAGATGGCGATAGTGTCATTAGTTGCTAAGCGATTTTTCTAAGGTATATGCCTGGCCACAGATTAAGTAGATTTAGTCCATTATAGGTTACATCAACTTATCTGAAGCCCTTCTTAAGTTATATGGTTCCAAGATATTCCTCCGCCTCGTGCGAAGGGGACCGCGGTGGACGAGCGGTTAGCCTGCCCGCCTCCCACCAAGGCGAACAGGGTTCAATCCCCGGCCGGGTGGGTCACCGGATTTTCTCGGGAATCTCCAGTTTTCCCCCGCCCTTTCATTCCGGCGCTGCTCCACACTCGCCTCAATCGCCCTCGTCGGCTCTCGAGACCTCGCTGTTACGATGAGCCGCCCAAATCTCTTCAATCACTCACTCGTCCAAAGAAAATTACACCAAAGAAAATTACACCGCATTCGTGCGTACACAGCGTAATAATATTTCGCATTAGAAGTATTTCTTACTGAGCATTACAAACACACACCAATTTTCTTGGCCTTTGTTTATATTAGTTGTAATTAAATATTGTAATTTATAAATAATATATTAGTTAAAGCTGAAATAGAGACAAAAATGGGCTACTTTTATGTTAGGCTAACACAAGTATGAAATGCTTGTGAAATATGACACATTTAGGAAGAAACCAAGCAGGTCAAATATGATGAGTTTTTTTTTCCAAAGGTTTGATTCCAAAAGTGCGAAGAAACCACGAATATATTACATGTAAAAGGCGTGTTCAGGCAGCCCATCAAATTAAGGTCCGTTCACGATATTGCCACAGTGCAGGTTCCTTTGATTTAAAGCGAACACAGTCGTTCATCGGCCGCGCGAAGCTGTGGGGAACCGAACTTGTGTCGGGCTGTTGCACGTTATGGAACGTCCCTATCGCCCGGAATGCCGTCCGGCAAGTTACGACTCCAGGAGGCGGTGGCTGGTGAACGATACGCCGACCGTATTGCTGGCGTGTGTGGCTGGAGTTCACAATACACCCCGACATTTCACCTGTGTATTCTTAGGTATATGCTGTGCACGGTAGAATGGGCACTTTTGAAATACCTGCTTAAGATTTACAGGTAAGCACGTTGCGTGTTCTTCGCCTTATGTAAAACTAACATTTTCGTGGGCCTCATAGTTTTATTCATACACCGGTCAAGTGAAATAGTGAAATTGTTAGAAAAGTAAATATTCTGCTTATCTGCTAATTTTACATTTTGACGCATAAAAAAAAAACAGAAAGTAAAATAAATTATTTAAGCAGTTTTTATTTGATGTTAAGAAATGGAACTGTATTCCCTCCATCGCTACCAACTTTACTGCGCGCATGTCACTCGGTGAGCCCGTTAACATATATGCCACGCAGGAGCAGTTACATTTATCTAAGGTTCTTTCAAAAGTGCTCACTTTATAATGAACATCCTTTACTCTGTGGGTGAGTGAAGAGATATGAGCTTCTCTTAACATCGAGGTCTTGAGAGCAGGCGCGGGCGATTTAGGTGAGTACGGTGCAGCGCTGGAATGATAGGGCGACGGAAACGGGAAATCCCCGAGAAAACCCGCCGACCAACGGCATCGTTCGGCACGACTCTTACGTGCTAAAGTCCGGGAGTGGACCGGCCGAGGATTGAACCCGATTCGCCTTGGTGGGAGACGAGCAGGCTAACCGCTCAGCCACCGCGGCCCCGTTACTCTGTGTTGTCACTTTTAAGTCTTAGGGCTGAGGCTGCGGGAGAATTGTCGCAAGTAAGAACCATGCTTGCTCGTATAGTCTGTTTGAGGTTCCTTCACACTTTTTGAATCAAACTTTTCAATAAACACCCCATGTATCACGCGCATGATTGCTTCGTAAATATGTCACGTGTCACGAGCGTCTGGTTAGTACTTCTCTTAATATTAAATTACCTTACTGTTGGTTAAATTGAACGTTTAATGATATTATACTTACACACTATAATATTTCATTTATAGCTAATTTGAATAAATACAAAGAGAAAATAAGTGTGATAGTAACGGCTAGAAAGAAATAGTTCGTATACAAAATATTATTACACTGGATGCGCACGAATGTGGTGAGTTGGCCCTCTGGTGTAATTTTCTAAGCTTTATTCGCACGAGGCGGAGGAATATCCTCGAAGTAGAACTTTAGCAGGGCTTCAGTTCAAGGTGGAAGTAATCGCGAATGGACTATAATTTGCAAACCTGTTATCCAAACACGAAACTGTAGAAGAGCTAGTCGTGCAGAAGCGGAAGGGTGAGGTATGTATAACATTTCAAATGCAAACTGCATACAACTAGGCGGCCCAAAGATGCGCTTGGGGGCGAACTAGCCAGAACCGAACCGATACGTTTGAGAATCTTCAGCGTAAGGGGGTAGGTGAGGGAACGTAAGTCCTATTCACGGAACTTTATGCAGCCAATGTACGGCTGAGTATTCTTACGTCGAAGGAACCACCATAATGAAATGGGGTTTCATTTATTTTGCACTGCAAACCAGAAATAAAATTTTTGAATAAATTACATTTTAATCTATCTGACTACAGTTAAGTGTTATTTGAAGCAAATTATTCATTAAAGCGAAGCGTCACATTACGACTACGGATGTTCAGTGTTCAATTACGATGTAAGCTACGGAAGGAAGTGTGCTGTTTTTGACGTGAATACTTCTTTAAATTAGCAACCATAGTGGGAGCCAATACAGAAAATCCGATAACAACAAAATCGGGGGATACAGTTTGGCATTGCAGCTCCGAATCTATCGTCTACATTCAAAATTCAATTACACCTCTCTATTATTTCCAAAGGATTAAATAATACGTTACGTTGAGTGAGGTCTGCGAAGCAACACGGGGGGGGGGGGGGGGGGTGACAATTTTAAGTTCGTTTCGCCACATCTCATAATTTCCGCGTAGTATAACGTTTGACTAGGAGAAGCTACGACGCTCGTTTGAGTTTCAATCGACAGATCTCGTCAAGATCTATTGATTGCGTGTATAAAAACATTTGTGTGGCTTGGTTATGGTGAAATTGTATGCGTTTAATGTAAAAAAAATTAAGGGAACTTAACACAATTTCGGCTTATACTCGTCAAAAAGCCAAGTTGAAATACAGAAATCGTATACGGTTGAAAAGAGCATCTTAGAAGCAATCCAGTGATACCCATAAAACCCCATATGATCGAGTGAAGCGGTGCCGGGAACGTAAAATAAACATCAAGGTGTCCGAGTGCGTCAACGTATATGTATTCACGCAAAACAAACGGCCGTGTCCCCAACACAGCCAAACCAAATTTTAGAGGTCAGTTTCGGTCAATTATACTATAGGCCTAAGCTTTATCCCATTAAATTCTTGCATAAAATGTAGGCTCCTATATAGGTAACTGTAACAAGCCGAATTAATGATAATTTATATGTTTATTGTGTTTCATAATGAATCGACGACAGCGGCGTGTGGTGAACTGTTGCAAGGTAAGCTGTGTTTTGCTCCGTGCTGTACCTTATCGTTTGCTAGTTTACAAATCGGCCACATAGGCGTAGTGGTGCAGTTGACGTCACGGCACGCGTCTAATGGGTTCCTCGCGCCGCTCTCTCGTGAGTGGCCGCAATACATACAGTTTCTCCCGGCTCCGCTCTGGTCACTGGTTCCTGCTGCATGCGCCGAGTCTGTACATCACTGAGCTACCTTGCAACACTTCACCACACGCCACTGAACAGTGCGATGCGGTAACAATGACTCGAATCAGTCAAATTGATTGTAAATTACTATAAGTCGTGTGGATTGGAGCGGGGGAGAGGGGCATGTGAAGTAGATCACAAAAATAATCGAAGAGCACAGCTATATTTTCTGACGTGGTAAAGTTTTTTTCTTCTTCAGATTTTAGGGGGCCACCGTGGCTGAGCGGTTAGACTGCTCGCCTCTCACCAAAGTGAACCGGGTTCAATCCCCGGCCGGTTCACTCCGGATTTTCGTAAGTGGAATCGTGCTGGACGATGCCGATGGTCGGCGAGTTTTCTCGAGGCTCTCCCGTTTCCCCCGCTTCTTCATTCTGGCGCTGGTCCATACTCTCACCTCACTTTACCCTCATCGGCTCTCAAGACTTCGCTGTTGAGAGCAGCCCAAATCTCTTCACTCACTCTTCTTCAGATTAGGAGTGTTTTATGTTCACCTACAAATGAGACAAGCAAAATATAAACGTCCCGTGTGTGTTTACTACGGTGTTTCACAAAAGCAAGTCGAAAATGTTGGCTTGGGAAGCAATTCACCGCCTCATTTGGGCTGTCATTTGTTGATGAACACGCCTAGCTCCTTTTTATCAGACTTCTCTCCTTATACAAAAAAGCTTAAGTCATCATATCCCTGCGTGTTGATATGTGAGATTGTGCAATAGTTTGCCTCTCTCCCCTCCTTGTTCTTTCTGCTACAACTCGTTTATTGCTGAACAGAGAGTCGAGAAATGTTTCCCCCCCCCCCCCCCACTTTGCGAAAGTGTTTGCCGATCAGCTGCTGTTTATTTGATATCTGGTTTGTATCATTCCCAGAATCTCGAAAAACCCGCAGTATATCAAATCTTTTATGATATAAGTAGGTTACTCTCTTCAGCATTTTGTAGTATCTATTTGATATATTTTTGGATCGTGTGAACTATTGACTATGATTTGGAATAACGTAAATCTGCAAATACTTTAAATTAGCCGAATGTAACAAAATATGGAATTTGATAATTCCGTGATCTTTTCCCTAGAGATGCTCTTGTAGTTCAATGTCGGCTATAAATTACTGTACCAGCATTTTGCTTCCACCCTATATTGTAGCATCTGCTATAGCTCTCTGTAGTGGCATTGCTTGAATACACGTGAATTTCCATTTACCTCTCCTTACTCTCTGAGATATCTATTATCTTAATAACATTGGTTTGAAAAAATATATACACAGAAAACTAGTTAATAAGCACGCCATAAGCTTCGTGTTTCTTTCTGTTACACAAGGTTTCCTCTCGATTACATACAGCGTGCGTTAATCGCCTGAATCTTAGATGATCGTGTACACAAAAAATGTGTAAATTTCCCTACAGCAATTCTTTTTGTAAACACAAAATAAACTTATCATTGAATAATGAAATAAAACGCATTCATTAAAGATATTCCAGCTGATTGAAGACCTGTAACGTAGTGAGCTTGACTTGCTTCGCTTAAGATTATTTATCACAAACGTTGCGTTGCCAGAGTGTAATTGTGTTTGGCAAAATACGTTGTTTAAAAAATTACAATAATATGTTTAAGGTTTTTTTTTCCTCTGGCATTTTTTTTTTCATTTCCTGTAGGCCTTAACATATTTTCCTGAAGATCTCGAGGACAAGCCTTTGAATAAAAAGAAGCCGGAATCAGTCCACAAATCTTTTATTTCCAGTTTAAAAACACGTCTCAAAATTATTGGATATTCAACCTTTCCCCCCCCACCCCCCCCCCCAAAAAAAAGTTAAATAAAAGATAGCCATATCAACACTGTACAATATATGTTAGAAAAACTATGTAACAAATTATCTTGTTACAAGGCAGATTTTTAGATCACTTACTTCCCCTACCCCCGCCCGCCTTTTTGCCAAAATTTATTCCGTGTGCTGAAATGTGTGCGTGCATAAATATAGGTATACATAAGCCTACACAGTTTACTATAAATATACGTGTTTAGACCTATATTTACACGATAAAATTTCCTGCTACACGATTTTGTTTATTTTTCAGTTTGGCAACAATACAAACACTTTATGCTAAAACAACTCTGTTTCCGTAGGTAAAAATTTTTCCACAAACATGGAATCTGTATTGCTTTTACGCAGAATAAGGTTAATTATACAGTGATATTTTATGTAGCAAACGCTGTTTTATTTAAGCTATTTATAACTACGGATAAAGTTCATTCCGCTCAGGTTGGGAGATTTAATGATAACAGTATGGCAATTAATTATTTGTTATTTAAATACAAGTTTTTAGAATCTTCGAATTTGTTTTGTGTCAGAGTGCGTGAGGCAGAGATTTGGGTGGCTCTTGACAGCGACGTCTTGAGAGCCGATGAGGGTGAAGTGAGGTGAGTATGGAGAAGTGCCGGAACGAAGGGGCGGGGAAAAGCGAAGTCCCCGAGAAAACCTGGAGACCAGCGGCATCGTCCAGCATGATTTCCACTCGCGAAAATCCGGAATGAACCGGCCGGGGATTGAACCCGGTTCGCCTTGGTGGGAGGCGAGCAGTCTAACCACTCGGCCACCGTTACGCCTATTGTGTTAAAAACCTATGTAGTTGATAAACTTTTTTTTTCGCACTAAAAGAGAAATTAACGATATATGTCAACATATTTTTTTAACATTTGGTAGTATAACTGGGCTTAGCATTACGTTGAATTACACAAATAACCCACTATAATTAAATGTGGCAACAGAATTTAAAAAAAATCCTTTTTGTGGCAGCACTATATATTTCGCTCTTAGATTCGTAACTTATTTTCCTTAAAATAAGGTTGTTTGCTAAAACTCAGTGGCAAACACAATTGTATTTTTGCTGTTTACTCTTGTTAACAACATTGGAGGGCGTGAATAATAATTACAAAGAAATGTTGAAAGTTATAATTTTGGCTCGGGAAATATATATCATAGTTCCAGCCAAACATGAACTTTTAAGGCCGTGGTTACACGGGATGCAGAACAATTTCACTAAAACAAGTTCAGCTATTACATTACCTTCGAACGAGTTCCGATCGCAGCTGTTTCTCCTTCAAAGTGAACAGTTTTCATAAGTCGTTTCGAACTACTTCTCTTCCCTGCTGCGCTCCTATTGGCTGCTTTGAAGTACACAAGTAGTGTAATAAATATTGCTGAATTTGGCGGGAATTCCTGCACTTGTTGAATTAATTTAAGTGTAAGGTTGAATGTACTAAAACCCACCCACTATGCCATTACAGTAAAAGTGTACGTTTCATAAGAATTAAAAAGATTAATAGTGATAAATGTTGGAGGCTATTATAATTAAATATCATGCATTTTAAGTTCCATGTTTGTTGAAGTTAAAATTTCCATTGACTTGATTCTGCTTTGGGAGTGTAACCGCGGAAACACGTTCTGTTTTTTAAACTTCTTCAGACATGGCTGCCGAATGTATTTAGCTGAATTCGTTTAACAGCACTCGTTTAACCACGGTCTTACACACAAATGTAGGCCTATAGAATTCATATATTTATCGCTAGCTTAAAAGTGGTCTCTTTGGAACAGCAGCACACCTGGTGGCGGAAATTTTTTCTATCCCAAACTCTCCCTTAAGGAAACTCATGTTGATCCCAGCTTATGTGGTATAGACCTTACTTCGGAACTCTCAGTAAGAGTATAAAATAACCACAAATGCGATTATATAAAGGCTGTTCACGATAAAGCGAGCACTTTTGAAATCAACCTTAGAAACAAGTCACTGCTACTGCTTGCGTACATTTTAATGGGCGCGCTGAGTGACATGCACCCAGTAAAGTAGCTAATGATGGATGAGAAGTAGTTCCAATCGTAACGTCGAATAAAAAGTGCTAGGCAGTCCTTTGTGATAACTTAAACCATTTCGTTCGCTTTCTTATTTTTTAATGCATCGAAGTGTAAAAAAAAGATATAAATTTTTCTAATATAAGATATTAATTTTTCTAATATTAATTTTTCTAAATTTTTCACTTGACCAACGCAAGAATAAAATTAGGAGGCACTTGGCAATGTTAATTTTATATAAGGTGGAAGAACACACAACTTGCATACAAGTAGATCTTAAGCAGGGCTTACAGAAGTGATCATTTTACCGCGAACAGTCTATACCAATTTTACTCTGGATTAAATCATTTTAAGATTGTTCTCTCGTATATGCCTACTCCGAGAAATCGCCATGCTGGGTGAAATAAGCGAGTCATTGAATTCGTTTAAAAATCTTATTTTCTGAAACTTGCTATGGAAAAAAATATTTGCTGGTCCTTAGTTACACATTTATATTCGTTATTTGTATTCGGAAATTCGACATAAAATTGTCGACTGGAGTTTAAAAAAAAAATTATTTTCACACCTTCCTTATAACTGTTTTTGTTTCTATGAAAAAATGTCGATGGTTTTCGATTTTTTCGCATAAATGAACAAATCTAAGTTGGAGCTGAATAATGAACGGATTTGGCGCAATCACTCAACTTCAAATTAAAATCAAATTAAATTTTGTTTATTGCTTCCTCTAAATATTTGCTTTTCAATAATGTTATTTATTTCACGTCCCTGTCCGTAGCAAACAAAATTTTTAGGATAAAGTTATGCCAAGAAAGCTTAACATTAGCCTAAACTTTTCTTTTAACCATAAAGTTTACTGTAATTTTTAAATGCCTTATGAACTTGTTAGTCTCAATAAAATAATAGCCTCAATTAGTTTTCGCTAAGGTACGATACAAGCGTCACGACACAAATGTATATTACAGTTGTTCTCAGAAAAAATTAAGGTATATTTTATAGGATGTATAAATGTAATTTATTGTAACAAATTATTTATTTCACATAATTAGTTAGTAATAAATTTTATTCTTACGGGGCCTTTGAGGACAACCATCGTTAGCATGTGACTCGGTTGTCGCAGTAAACAGGTAAGCCTATACGTAAAGTATTCGATTAATAACAACTTAAAACACTTTAGTTAATTTAGTGATTGATAACATTTTATATAATCACATAAGATAATTATATATTGAACAGACCAAAGACATTTCTTCGATGGTATTTCAATCAAACCTGACAGTTGTTATGTTTTTATTGGACACTAATTTATTTATATTATTCACCATTACATGCATTTCAATTTCAGCATTAAAACTTAAGTTTCCTATCTTTACGTCGGCCTGCTTTTCGTATTGTCGCATCTGTAATTTTAATTACGGTACATTATTGATTAGTCGCTAGAGTTGCAAATAGTAAGTAGTAACTAGTTGAAGCTAAACTTAAAGAATTAAGTAATCAATAAGCAATCAAAGCGACACTGCCTAGTGTATAGAACATTAGATTAAAGCTCATCATACTTATCCGATATTTCTTCTCGGTAAGGCGGTTTCACTTGTCGAAGCCTCTTTTCAAAACTTCTTTCTTTCTTTCTATCTGATTTTCATCGTTCTTGCGGTTGGCAATAAAATGCTTTCCATAATAATCTACATCATACAAGTCCAAAACACGCTTTCGTAATGTTTACTTGTTCCATTTGAATTAAAGCCTGAAATGGAAATTATGGCCAATAATTAGAGACACGAGAAGTTCGCGATTTTGGTGACTTCACAATTTAATGAACAATAATTTAGGTATTTAGTGCTCCCTGGCTGTCAGAAAGGAAAACGACGACTGCAAATGTGAAAGGATAGTAAAAGTTTTTGAATTCTTGCCACAATTTTTTTTTAGTACTCTGCCAATAATGTAGTCTATACACTATGGATGGATGAATGGAGGGACAGGGAATGGAGGGACAGATGAATGGAGCGATGGAGGGAGATACATATGGATTGAGGGATGAATGGGTGGAGGGACAACTGGAGGAATTAATAAAAAGGACAAATAGATGTAGAGATAGAGAGAGGGACGAATGGATGAATGAATGGACGGAGGTATAGGTGGATTACAGGGACGTTTGAATGAATGGATGGAGGGATAAATGGATAGAGGGACAAATTGACAGAGGGACAAATGGACGGAGGGACGGATGGATAGAGGGACGGATGGATAGAGGGACGGATGAATGAATTAATGAATGGAAGGACGGATAGATGAAGAGATGGATGGAGGGAGGGATGAATGGAGGGACGGATGGAAGGATTGATGGACGGAGGGACGCGTGGATGATTGAATGGACGGCGTACCGTCTTATTGCCTTGAAATTCCAAAGAAAAACATAATCCAACAAGAGGTTAGGCCATCTCCCTCCTTTTCAACTTACCGTGTTTCCCAACAAACACCCACAGAAACAAAATTCTACACTCTATAAAATTATTTGTAAATTTGCCATATCAGTGTATACGAACAGTGGCAAAGCGTGAATGGTAAAATATCTTCTCATACATGCGCTGTAACGTTCCTATAGTTGCTCAGGAAAGAATCACATGCATAGCGAAGTTAAGAACTTTGTATAGTAGTGATTCTAAACATTGCCATATTTTCAGACCGATACGTAGTAGTATTTCCATATTCTGTATAGGTTAAAGATTTCTACTGCAGTTTAGGAAGTTTACAAAAAATTTTGCAGTGTACATTTATTTACCAAATTATCCAAAAAATTTCACAATACTACGTATCATATCACAAATTTCAATCAAAACTTCACCATCAAGATTAGATTTTAGTACATTTATTGATACACTATTGTATTTCTTTAGAGAATTTTCTTATGGTCTATAACTTCTCATTGGCTGGCCATAACGCTTTGAATGCAGGCGACCCTTTCCACTGATGCTCGTTTTAACCACAAAAGAACTCTCGCGAGCTGTCTTATTTTCGCAGTTCTAAGTCACCATGCAAAATTCCTTAGACACAAGTCGTGAGAGCACTGAATTTGGGGAGAGACAGTCCTCCCAAGCAACAGTTTCTAGATAGTGCTCTTTGTCTTTGTCTGGCATTCCTCCAACACTACACTCTAATATATACAATTTGAACAACATTAAAATTACTTTTATTTATCACTACAGAAACGGCTATATATAACTAATATTATATACGTACTCTATTCATGATGGCTTTTACAACGTTACATCATAATGTATATATAAATTGACAATTCGAATTAAAGGCTTTTCACGATAAAATTGAGCACTTTTGAAATCAACCTCTGAAAGAAGTCACTACCTCAATCTCCATACATGCCGCCAGTGAGTTTGGTACCGACGTACGGAGGGAAAGAAGTTCTATGTTTTGTTTACAGTCTAAATAATGCTTAAAAATGTAATGATAAACAAATTTGTGAAATATTAATTTTTTTTATAAATTCACAGTTTCACTTTACCGACGCATGAATAAAGTGACGAGGCCCATTAGAATGTTAATTTTACATAAGGTGGAAGAATACACAACGTGCACACAAGTAGATCTTATAGGGATTTCATATATGTTCAGTTTACCGTGAACAGCCTATAACAAACATTTATTAAGTACAGTATATCACATATTTTCCAGCTGGACGCACAGCACTTTATTTTATCGGATCGCAGTTTATAATACACGTCCTCGAACACTAGTGAGTCAATGACAAATCTTTCAAGGAAAAACATAGCACTATCCGTGCTGCCTGGTCTGGGGTTAATATATATACTCATTCGGGCTCAGCCAATGAACAAAGAGCAAATGCTTGAGTTTGCACAGGACTGTAAAGTCTTAGCCTACGGGTCTTTGAACCTGCGAAATCTTCCTGTCTCTTACATTTAGCTTGCCAAGGAAACTCTACCAAGACCAAGCACACACCGCTGGTCGAGCTAGTATGCCACAGGCGCATACAAGATCAAACAATACGCTACTGACTGACATTATTAGGTTACTTTTCTGTACTCATGTGTGCAAGTAATTATGATAAGGTAATCAAAAACATCAAGGCACAATCCTGTTTGTTTGATATCTGACTTTGTAAAAGAAATTACAGACCAGATTTTTAATAATAATCGGTTCCAGTAGTTCCTGAGATATGATTTAGCCCAATAAAGATAAACTTCTGGCTGCAATACCTTCAAAAATTTGGAGGGAATTTAAGATATTAGCAAGTGAATTTGGGGTACAAAGTATATATATATTTTAGCACAGTAAGTTTGATTCGAACTGCTTAATGGGATGCGATATGTTGATTACAACATTACAATATTAAGACCGGCATTTTGAAAATAAGACACTACTTTATAAATATTTCAGTTGGCCTCCACAGGAATTCTTTTCTTTTCAAATGTGCTGGGACACGTTTGAGAAGTTACTGAGATGTGTTATTTCAATTTAATTTTTCAGGTGACATATTTCAACATTTTGCGCTAAAGAAGCGGCCATATTGCGCGCCCATTACGTGCAGCTGGAATACCAAGTTAGGTTCACGCAGGTTTGATTGTTCCAGTGATATAAAATCTAGCCCAACATAAAGCATCCCTTTTAAAAATAAGTACCTTGTTCCTTTAAAATACTTACAAAAATTCCTTATTCCGTCAGCATTTCACAAATTTTTTGAGATAAATTTTGATAGTCTGAAAAACCTATGTAAGCTTTATACTTCATGAACTTAAATAATTCTCGCAATAGGCATTGCTAGCATACTAGGATTCATTGAGATTGTTGTAATTGTTTGAAAGTTGTGTAGTAGTTTAAAATATTTATACTAGCTTCATTTTAAAAATAGGTGGCTGGTCCACTTAAATCATACTGTTCTAGTATGGCATACCATAGTAATATTCTTTTGACAAATTTGGTGGGAATTGGTTGAGTAATTATTGAGGTATGATCTAAAAATCATTATTTATTCATGTTGCGCTCTCTTACGAAATGGTGGACAAAAATGAGCTCTGAATTTGGATGATGAGTGCACACAATGTGTACTTCGAGCCTACCAAGTTTTGTTAAAATTAGCCAAATTTTTTGGTTATATATAGTATTCTTACTTAAAATATTTAAGCTTAGATATCTGACATTTTGGAAATAAGTGTCTGATATACTGGAATTTTAACATTAATTTTAGAGTGATTTAGCATAATAACGGCAGACCAGCGAGGAAATCAGATTTCGAATTCAGCGCAAACAGTATGAACTGTCTACGTTACAATTTTGGTTCATATCAGTTGTAGGGATTCCTGAGATATGACATAGTAACAAAAATTTTTAATGCCCACCATTTTGCAAACAAGCAGCCGGCACTGCCAAAAACGACAAAAGTATGGTAGCGCTGCTAAGCACGTGTATTGAGTTTAGCAAAATTTGACTTACGGTTTCAAAAGTTTCAGGGGACCAACACACGCACAAACACACAGGAAGATGATCTCTTAAACCTATATTTCATACGGGAAGACATGCAGACATTGCCATCAATACTCCCACGTGATAGTTGAAAAAAAGGTATTTCATTCATAGAAGGGAAATTATACTTCTAACTAGTGAATACTACTTCAGTCGACTCACTGAAATCCATCTGATTAATTCAGATTCCAAAATTCATGGATAAGCAGAGCAACACTATTGAATTACGGCAAATTTCATTACCCGGCTGCTCTGATTGTTTTTTTTTTTTTTTTCACACTGATTCTCCCTTCAGTATAATTTCACTGCTACAATTTCAGCACGTAGCTGTGATCAGTAAGGTTACCGTGGTAGCCAGTGGTAACTGCTAAACTTTCTGGCGTTACTTCAGAGATGGAAGGGCTGCGGTGACAGAGTGGTTAGCCTGCTAGACTCCCACCAGGGCCATCCGGGTTCAATCCCCGGCCGGGTCACTCCCGGATTTTCGCATATGGTCGGCGGATTTTCTCGTGGTTCTCCCGTTTCCCCTCACCCTTTCATTCCGGCACTGTTCCATGCTCTCCTCAATCCCCCCCCCCCCCCGTCGGCTCTCAGGATCTCGCTGTTAAGAGCCGCCCTAATCTCTTCACTCAATCACTTCAGAGGTATACCACATCGTCTCGTAGTCGATTTATCAGAACAGCGTGTTAACGTATGTATATCTGCTAACTTGCCGCAAATTGTACAACGGGCATCAGTTTTATTGCTGGCGAAAGCTCGCTACGCATTCAGTATGTCCTCCATTAACTTCTGACAAAATTTAAAAAAAGTTGTAACTGCTCCGGTAAAGAGGCATTTAAATACAAACAACAGCAGTGCGATTCCCACTGATGTACATAATTGATTGTGTATTGACTCCCGGTAGATACGTCCCATATATTTACTAGTCATGATCACAGTTTATAATAACAGTTTTAATGAGTAGCTCGTCACTTATTGAACTCGCTGTTCTGAATTTGAAGTGCTATTATTGTAGTGCAAACAAGCTAACAGCGTCATGCTACCGATGTTAGCCATTTATCTCTGCCAGTATAGTCTGTACACTCTTTAAACCTTTCTTTGTAAATTTTACAAAGGTTTATTTTGTACTTTTACATACCTTTGTAAAAATACAACGATATTCCTTGTAAAATCAGTTAGTTGTAAAGTTACAAGGGCTGTGTTTGTAATAAAGCTTAAGAAAGCTTTGTAGTCAACTCAAATCGCGCTTTTATTCGGGAATTGTAAGTTACAGACAAATCACGTTTTGTGATATGTATTTGCCTGAAATCAAGTGAATGTGTGTACGGAAAACAAACTATAGTTACATGGACACTAAAAAAATGGACTGTTTGTCATACCTTGTAATAAAAAGACCCACTAAGTATGTAAGGGGGATTGGTTTAGGGTTAAAGTGCGCAGTTTACAAACACGAGGATGCGAGTTCGAAACTCGGTGTTTCGATTTTTGTTCAACATTATTATGGGTAAGAAATTTTTGTTTAGCAATTATTGTATAAATAAGCTGATTTTTAGGAGTACAGTAAAATAAAAATTTTAATTCAATTATTTACCGATGCAAGTTGAAATAAGAGCCTATACTTTGTAACGTTACAAACATATACTTTGTATTTTTTTTCAAGAAAAAGTTTGTAGTTTTACAAAGAATGACGATGGCAACTGAGTTTCCCAGGATTTTTTATGTAAAAGAACAAATTTTATTTTTAGAGTATACAGAGGAATTGGTGCGAAATACCAACGTGGCTGGTTGCCAACGCGCACACACAAGAGAATTATGATCTCGCCATGATACCGAAACTAGTGAGGAAAACGCGCCGTACACAGAATGTTCCAAATAGTTCTACAATTTTTTTTGCAGCTTCACTGTTCGGCACCGGTCGGTATTCTAATGAACCTCAGAAGATAATCGGGTGACAAAGAATGTCTAGAACGAAGCGCATTTCTCGCAATCCTCTCTGGTTCTACATTCCCGGTTTTAAGGCCATTAAATGTGGATATGTGTTGACTGCGAAGTTCACACTTGCCGTAAATTAACAGCAGTTTTCATGGAAATGTGTCCTTTAGTTTTCCGGATACCAATCCATAAGATACATGGTTCATTAGAATACCGGCTGGTGCCGAACAGTGAAGCTGCAAAAAAAAATGGTAGAACTATTTGGAATATTCTGTGTACGGCGCGTTTTCTTCACGAGTTTCAGTAACATGGCGAGATCATAATTCTCTTGTGTGTTAACCAGCGGCATCGTTTGGCACGATTCTCACGTGCGAAAATCCGGGAGCGACTCCGCCGTGAACCGAACCCGGTTCTCCTGGAAGGGTTGCTAGTAGTCTAACCGAGCTCTATTCCCTCGTCCGCCGGGAAACGAAGGCCTGGGTGCCCAGAAGGGGTACTTCGATGTCCTGGACGATGCTTAGGTTGGAGCAGAACGATGGGCGAGGGGAAAAAATAAATTAAAAGAACAAAATAGAATAGTAGAGATAGGGAGGGGGCTGGAGGCCTTCGGGTTCGTGGGCGGGGTCATTCGACCGTTGGGTGCCATGAAAGACCGGCCAAAAGGCTAGTTAACTGTGTGCGGGCCCGACGGCGTCTGAGCGCGAGGGCGGATTCGTGGGAATTCCGGTCCCTGGTCTGTTCCGGTGGGGGCGGCGAAATGGGAGGCGACCGAAAGGATACCCGTCGGGGAGCTGTCTCTGTCGGGGCAGAATAGCTCACCACCTTCCTAGGAAGTGTGAATGATGCTTTTGAATAGAAATTGAATTTGTAGCTGAAATTATGGGCGCCCAGACGAACAGCCGCCCTCCCAGTTTGTTAAATTGTAGTAGTCATTATAAAATTGAACACCCTGGATGGCTGTACTGCTAAGTAGGGTGAATTAAATAAATTTAAAAAAAGTCTGGCCACTATTCCACCGCTGTCCTTTTACCCGTATAAACACCTGTAAGCGCGATTGCTTTCATAACTGTAAAAAAAAAAAAGGTGCACTTGTTCAGACTATGCCTATACCATGCTTCTAAAAACATCGTGTTCTGATAGGTATTTGGCCATCCGTGCCTGCTTGTTGTCCTTGCCTCTTAGTTGCTGAAGCCGGTATACATGTTGCCCGATTCCTTAGTTTTCATACAGAGCGAGATGGTGCTGGGTGTTGCATGCGCCTAGCCAGCCCTGCTGAACTAAGACCACGAAACTGTCCTTGCCTCAACTCTAAAGATCAACACTTACTACACTCTCACTTCTCTTTAACACTTTGTAGACTATGCTCGAATGTAGCTCGAGCAAAGGTAATTTGAACATTCCTTTGTTGTTCAGAACAAAACTCGCATGGATGTGTAGTCTTTGTTCGACTAGTGTTTAACGCGACCTCACAAGAACACAACATCGCAGTAAAAATTATATTGATAGCGATATAATTTATTTTTATAGCCACTAAAAGTGACATGATTGATTGTAAGTCCTTTTATACAATAAATGACTTTTGAGTGGGTCAATATCAGCTCGGCTCTCCATTGGTTGATGACCAGCCAATAACGAACGCTATAAAATACAGGGTAGTGTCCGGTGTGGTATAGACCAATAGGACGATGTGGAGTTCTAATATAGACACCAACAGAACCAGTGTTCTTGCGGTAATGTATATAGGTGACTCATTTCTAGTTTGTCTTAAGTGCCAGTAAATGTGTGCAGACCTCAATGTGTTAACTCTCTCTCCAACGCTGCATTTCTGCTGGATACCAAAATCACAAAGGCAGATTACGGGTGACGTAATAGAACTAGACATAGGAACACAACGATTGTTAAAACAACAATTTATTAAATATTAATTCTTCACAATCAATTGAATTACAAATATTAATTAATTATTGACTCTTTGTTGATTTGCAATATTTAAATTAACTTTTAAATATAATCTTTATCTAACCGCGTAGCTTCCCTAACGACCCGATCTTGCACCCTACTGAATGCACACCTACCTCTGACTCAGTTCGGAATCGAACGGAGCTCCTCCGAGTCCTGACATCGAGCAGGGGAGATGTGGCGCTGCGAGTACGTCTCCTGACGTGGGAAGACTGCTGTCTGGACCAGCGACGCCTAGCATAGGAGGCACTTCGGAATACGTCTCCTTGATCGGCTTCACACAAGTCGACAAATGGCCGAGGCGTCTGAGAGTGGGCCGTAGAGTGGGGGTGAGTGCGCGTCCAGCCAGAAGGTGTTTGTCCAGCGGCGCTATTTATGCTCCTTCCTCAGTCCTGTTTTCTGACGTAGGTCGGATTGTCGCCATCTCGATACTCTTCAGTTCCGATCTCCTGGAGTGCGGCTCGCACACGGCCAATATGGCGAGTGGGCCAGATGCACTACTAATAATTCCTATATTACAACCTATGGTCCCAACAAGGGGTAAACTTCTGTACTCACAGTCGAGGAGGACAGATATTGGTTCCAATACCTGTTTGACCATCCTGATTTTGGTTTACCATGGTTTTCCAGAAATCACTCCAGCTGAATATTCTGGGATAGTCGCTTAGCCGACTCCTTTCCCGCCCCTGCTTCTGTGAGCAACTTGCTCATTCTACAATTACTTTGCTGTCGACGAGACGCTAATACCTTCATAGGAATACATTTACTGCATTGATTTCAACTTAATTGGAAGCGTGTTGGCATTTGTTTACGTAAACACATATTCGGAGTTTTTTTTTCGAAGGTTTATTTCCTAAATGCTGACATCCGCAAACCAGCTACACAAACGTATTGACACATAAAAGCTGTTCACGATACATTTAGAACTATTCCAGTCAACCTTAGAAAAAGTCACTGCCCCTGCCTGCACATATTTTTAAGGACGCTCCGAGTGGCATGCGCCCAGTAAAGTTGGTAATGATGGATGGAAAGTAGTTCCACTTCTTAAAGTCAAATAAAAAGTGTTATGTAAACATTTGTGATGTCTTAAATTATGTTTTTCGCTTTCTGTTGTTTTTAAATGCACGAAAGTGAAAAAATGACCAGTTTTGTATAATAATTACTTTTATATTAAGTTTACAGTTTCGCTTGACCGACGCATGAATAAAGTGTTGAGGCTCACGGTAATGCTAATTTTACATAAGGCGGAAGAATACACAACACGCATACAAGTATATCTTACGCAGGGCTTTCAAAATTGCTCATTTTACTGCGAACAGCTTATAGTAGTATTGAAAGCGCCGTTTTAGGCCACGTGGAAGGGCTTAGTAACAATGTTTGCAACATGCGAGGTATCTTTAAAAGAAGTGTCGCTTGCAGGCATGGCTGGACGAGCGTTGCATCAATGGTATTAATATTGGGTGTGCTGTTGTAAAATTTTCTACAGTTTTAAATTACAATAATTCCCATATTTTACTTAATTTCGTATGTTTTGATATTCTTGTCTAATTCACCGTGTCAGTTTTGTTGGTAAAGTTTAGGTCAATGCTGTTTCATTTCAATTTTAGTGCAATTGAGTTATTTCAGAAATTTTTATTTCAATATGGTATCCATGCAGTGGAGTTAACACAGACTTATAAGGCTGTTCACGGTAAAATGAGCACTTTAGAAACCCCTGCTTAAGATCTACTTGTATGCACGCGGTGTATTATTCCGCTCATGTAAAATTAACATTGCCATGGGCCTCATCGGTTTATTCATGCGTCGGTCGAGTGAAAGTGAAATTATTAGAAAAGTAAATATTTTACAAAATTGGCTCATCTTAACACTTCGATGAACTAAAAAATATATATATAAAGAATAATAAATAATTTAAGTTATCGCAAATGGTTATCCAACACTTTTTATTCGACGTTAAGATATGGAAGTACTTTCCATCCATCGTTACCAACTTTACTGGACGAATGCCACTAAGTGCGCCCGTTACAATATATGTAGGCAGGGTCAGTGACTTTTTTCAAAGGTTGATTTCAAAAGTGCTCACTTTATCGTAAACAGCCTTTAACTTGGCTGCTAAACCTGGCAGGAAGCCGGCCAGTGCTTGCTGCAGAAAGCTCAGCTTGCAAACAGGATGTTAGTTGACACACTTGTATTTCTAAGGCGCGGGGGACGCTTCGCGCTGTATACCTGGTACGCCCTACTTGCCAGAGGTGCAGCGCACGTTATTCTTGCTAGAACAGGTGTGTGCAGTTGTGGACCATTTTCGGTACCCCCGGTGCTCTCTAGGGACGTGCTCCGAACTACAATTTGTAACCCTTTGTGCCCACGTACAACGCGCAATTTCGTATCCTTCCGCTGGAACTCTCTGCACAGCCGTGGTCACGACGTGACGTTTCGTCGTGTGCTCCCTTTTTCGGCGATGTTGATACAGGCGGATGATTACCCTGCAGGATTGTTTTTCTTTTAGAATCGTTTTTAGTGCATAGTTAGTGCAGTAAAAATGTATGAAATTTATTCTGTGAATTGTCTTTAATGATACTTCTCAGTTTCTTCCCTTTCCTCCGAGATGGTGAGTACAGCATCAGTAGTCATATCTCCGGTAATACATGTCATGTTTTATTGACTCTAGAACAAGTAATTAATTTTCGCAATTATTTTCTTTTGTGTGTTCCAGAGTGATAATGTTTTGTATGATGTATTATCGGATGTTTTAATTATATTTTTTAACTATTCAAGTTTTCAAGGATTTATTTCATTTGAGAACTGCTTACTCGGCTTATCTTTATTTCTCGTCCAGAGCAAGGTTTTATCTCCAGCTGCACCACTTCGCCTGGAGAAGTTCATGGTACACTTTTGTTAATCTTGGCATCACCTGGACTACGTCGCTATGTAACTACGTCATAGTTGCTTGAACTAATTCCTTATAACGTTTGTGCCGTAAATTAGTATTGGAATATTTATCTGCCATTTATGATTTTTTAAATGCAAATCATTGGTCAAGTAAAAGGAAATACGCATTTGTATTTCAAATTAAAGTTAGAGTGATTTCACGGAATGCACTCCAATGTTTTCAAGGTCTCCGGGGCCATAAGTATTTCATTATTGTGATTTAATCAATTTATGAATATCGCATTTATTAATCGAATATTTAATCCGCTCGTCAATTATTTGTTGTCTACACATTACAATTATTTAACTATCAGATTTCTCTTAATACAGCAATTTTGTAGTCTTTTCATGTATTAGAGTTATGTCTACCTCTGGACATTAAATAATAAAATAATATATAAATTATTACTAAAATCAGTTTCTAGGTCAAATGTACGTGGCGTCCCATTTGCCTAAACACGTTTCCAAACAATTAAATAGTAAAGGTGGTTTATAGTTTCTGGCATTATGGTAGCAGAAGAATATTATAATTCTACTAAAGTATCCTAAGTATAATGTGTTGTTGTTAGGGTAGTTACAAATTGTATACATTTTTTATGGTTAATGTATTTGTTTGTTTATGTACCATACACGTAAGTAATGTCTGCCACTTTGAGCATGATGATTATTGTGATTTATACTGAATATGATATGCTGAATCGTTCTCAAGCTTTGATTGAGTATTGCACATTTTTGTAAGCAAACATTTTATTAACAACCTTTCCACACTCCACAGTACATAGGTTCGTTTATTTTAATCATAAAAAGTGTAGAGACAGTGTAGATGGTGTAGATTTTTTCCTTGGTTGGTGGAGGGGGGGGGGGCATAGCAATCAGAATAAGTTTCTTCAGACGAGAGTGAGAGTTACAACTGGGTGTTACGCAAAATATATTTAACAAACATCGGTGAGGTGTTATATAAGTAAATTAGTTTATCTCTAATAACATACAATGTAATATTAAATATGAAAGCACAAACAACTATCAGACTATATATACGGGAAAAATTGGGAAGAACTTAGTTATTCCTCCCAGTAGCACTTGCGTATTGGAATGTTGCTAATAAGTGATTTAAATCGTTGTTTCACTTAGTTACGAGAATTTTTATGGACACATCGTTTATAAATAGTAGTTGCAATGGAACGTTCACATTTCATAAGAAAAAACTCGATTTCCAGAGAAGATGAAGTAGACTCCCCCCACACCCTCCCCCACAAACACCACTCGGCTTTCACCGCCATTTTAATGCACAATTGACAAAATATTTTTTCTGTCACTAAGTCAACATTAGTTTCTAATAATAATATTCCATCCAAATAGAAAACGAGAAATTTTAAAGGTTGCATTAATTTTGTCTCACGTTCAAATCTACACTTTATTTACCAACATCCTTACACTACATCCTACGAAGATATTCCGAACTTTCACATGGTATTAAAAACAGTTATTTCTTCAAAACACCGGCTGAAAGAAATTTTAATTTACTATGCATCTGACATCACATTCGGTTAAAATAAATAATCACTTTCGATGGTCTTGGCGTCACATCCGGTTAAAATAAATAATCATTTTCGATTGGTCTGATGTCACAGCCGGCTAAAAAAAAAAATGTATTCAAATTCAATGGGTTTAACATCATATCCTGTTAAAAGAAATGATCACTTCCAATGGGTCTGACGTCATGTCCGGATGAACAAGTAATCATTTTCAATGGGTCTTACGTTACATCTGTTTGGATGCGTGTAGTTTTGACGTCAATGCGTCTTTAAAGTTGCGACCATAGCGGGAGACAATCCAGAAAATCCGATGATAACAAAATCGGGGGATACAGTTTGGTATTGCAGCTCCGAATCTATCGTCTACATTCAAAATTCAATTACACCACTCGATTGCCAAAAGATCAAAGAATATGTTACGTTGAGTAAGGACTGTGAAGCATCGCGTGGGCCGAGAGGGGGGGAGGGGGCACCATTTTGAACTCATTTCACCGCTTCTCATATCTTCCGCGTAGTATAACTTTTGACTGGGAGAAGCCACGGCGCTCGTTTACGTTTCAATCGACAACTTTCGTGAAGTTCAATCGATTGCGTGTATAAAAACATTTGTGTGGCGTGGTTACGGTGAAATTGTATGCGTTTAATGTAAAAACTTAAGAAAACTTAACACAATTTCGACCTATACTCGTAAAAATGCCAAGTCGAAATACAGAAATCGTATACGTATACGGTCTGAAAGAGCAATCCAGTGACACCCATAAAAACCGCATTTGATCGAGTGAAGCGGTGCCGGGAACGTAAGAAAAAAAAAAAAATACGTCAAGACGCCCGAGCGCTTCAACGTAGATGTATTCACGCAAAACAAACGGCCGTATCCCCAACACAGCCACGCCCCATTTTTTTCTTTCCTGTGTGGCGTGAGTAGTGGAAAGAAATGAAGCAATCACGGCGGTCGCCGTGCCGCAGAGCAAACTGCTGGCCGTGTTGACGGGCCCGCGAGTTGACGTCAAACAGCGCTCGGCGCCGGGCCGTCCCGCCGGCTCAGTTATTGCCGACCAAACTAATTTGTGGGAGCGCGGGCAGCTGGCGGGAGCAAATTTTGACCCCAGACGCGCACCTCCTCGCAGCGCGACAGTGTGGACACAGCGCGCGTTCCACTCGCCGCTAAACACCGCTAATTACACCGCAAACACCTCGCGATCATCAGCATAATTCATGTCGCGCCACTCTCCTTCCCCTCGCGTGGGCCAGCAACCTGCATCCTTCCGTGCGTGGTGACCAACGCGCAAGGTGGACATTTCGCCTGCCTCGTCGAGGAAAAGAATGTCCGGGTAAGCAGCTTGCTTGTTCAAACACTTTATAACAAACGTACAGCTGACAATGTCGAATAATGCAGGCTTAGATGTAGGTGGTTTCGTAGGTATAGGCTGTTCACGGTAAAGTGAGCACTTTTGAGGCCCTAGTTACTTTTTCTTTTAGCTATTTTTCATCCTTTAACCACCTTTTGAATTAATATTCCAATGTAAGTAGTGTATATTCCACTGCACTCAGAAATTAACCTCTAGGGATAAAATAAATTATACTTACTGTGTTTTATTCCAAACGAGAGGGCTTTAAAAAATGCTCACTTTACCGTGAATAGTGTATAAAGACTATTCAGGGTAAAGTGAGCATTTTTGAAATCAACCTTGGAAAAAAGTCACTGTCCGTACCTGCAAATATTTTATCAGGCGTCCTGAGTACACGCACCCAGTATAATTCGTAACGATGGAGGTGAAAATAGTTCCATATATTAACGTCGAACCTTTTGTGTTCCCTCGCTTTCTGTTTTTTTTTTTTTTTTTTTTTTTTTTTAATTCAACGAATTGTAAAATTGAGCAGATTTGTACAATATTTACCTTTCTAATAATTTCACAGTTTCACTTGACCGACGCATGAATAATGCGATGAGGCCCATGGAAGTTTAAATTTTACATAAGGCGGAAAAACACACGGCGTGTATACAATCATATGTTAAGCAAGGCTTTCAAAAGTGCTCATTTTACCGTGAACAGCCTAGGAATAACATGAGATGCCACATTATGACATCACTGAAGGGGCATTTTCATCGATCGTCATTGTATTACCCCCAAAACATTGAAAATGTTGAGGCAGTTTTTTTTTGTATTTAATGCACGTAAAACGTGCACGTTTTTAAACAAATATCAAATAATGAAACTTAACATTCAGGTCAAATACCAACATGCTCTGATACAATAATTTCTATTTAATTTTGACAGGTTAAGTTCCCAATATTTCGGGTGTTACAATATCACAACATGGGGGACAGGCCTCATCATTTTATCATGCACATCCACATACAAGACCGCGCCTCGGTTTCGTCGCACCTTATGAATCAAACCTTCGAAAAAATGACCCCATGTACCTATGATATCTTTAGTTATCTCTTAAATATGCTGCGTATCACAATGTTTTATACTATGTCTTCATACAAGTGTTTTATTTTTGTATAAACAAAACTTTTACTTACATTTAATTTATAAATTATAATATTTCGTTTGTAATTATTGCTAATAAAACGGGAAAAAATGTGTATGTCAGTAATGCAAAGTAAGAAAGACTTCTCATGCAAAATGTTATTAAGGGGAATGGTGCATAAAAGCAGTATATTTACTCGATTTTCGATATAAATCGTTTTCCAAAGGGTTTGTAGAATTTCTCAACCCAACAAGACGCAAATAATAGTTTTCAACGCCTTTTTACGTTGTTGGATAATTAGGCCTACTGCCGCTATTATTCTCGGAGCGCTGATGGTAGAAAAGAAAGAATTCTTTTTTTCTTATCTTCGATCAGTGCTTCGAGAATAACGAACACAGTGAATTTGTAAACAGTGTAAGAAGGTGCTCAAAATTGATATTTACGTCTTGTCGAGCCAACATTTCTGAAAAATCCTCTATAAAACAAGCTATGACAAAAATGATATAAATTTATGGTTTGCGTGCACCATTCCACTTAAAGTTAGTGTGCACGAGTGCAGTGTGTTGTCCCTTTGGTGTGATGTTTGTAATTAGTCAAGCGTTGTATGTGTCGGAGGAATGTCCTGGAAGTAGAACTTCAAAAAAGTTGGAAGTAACCACGAATGGACTATATACTCATATTTTACACTAAACAATTGAACTGATTCATATATTTTTTATTTTATTTTCAGCTCAGTTACATTCAGAACTTAATGGGATATTCTCCAGTGCCTATACGTTTCCTACCAGAGAAACCCTGGGAGTAAACTACAAAACATGTTTCAATTTTCTACTTAAAAAAGCAATGCAAATTCTTCAGTGAAATCCTGAATTTAATTTTTTTTTGTGGCTGCCAAACATGGATTTGAATTAATTAAAACAATTTCTCGAAACTAATTTCGTTTAAAAAAGTGGACGTTTACCTGGCACTGTTGGATCGTTTCTGCTGCGTCGTGATATTGTGTCGGTAACCTTAGCAACTCTGAGCCTATAAATTTGAATCGCAATTTCGCATATCTTACTATTCACACGGAATTTTGGTTGAATGTTATTGACAAGTAGGGTCTAAACAAATGTGAACCATTTCACGTAAAACGCAATATTACTTGTGTATTTTCCAGACGAAAGTAGTTTCACAATTGAATATATCGTAACGCTAAAAATATTTATATATACTGAGAATTATATATATATACATGGTTATTAAATGCTATAACACTACATCTAGACAAATAATGAAAATTACTACTCCACGCGGCAAATGTCCAAGCGATGGTCATTTAAATTAGAACACCGGTTAAAGTTATAATATGATTGAACTGAAAATTAAGTAAAAATGTTGCAGAATTGATAATGTTAGTATAATAAAAGTTGTGACCTATTAAAAATAAATAAATAAAACAAGCGTGTACTCACTAGCAGTAAGAAGTGCATTTCTAGTTACAAAATAGTGTTGGATAGGAAATAAAAATTTCCCAGTATTTACTGGTGGGCTTACTGCTTATGTATGTATATTTAACGGCATTAAAAATGTACAAATTAACATATTTGCAATTCTAATTTAGAAACAAAATGCATACGCAGTTAAGCAAAACATAAAATGCAGAGTGGCAATGGGACATATGTATGTACAGGTACATAACTTACAATAATATTTAATGCAAAACCGAAGTGCAACATGTTTATCCTTATCCGCGTGATGGCTATACTCAAGGTGTATGTAAGTTTGAAGTTATACTCGATTCTCCACCATAAAGTAAAGTTTTGTAAAAGCCGATATATAAGTACGTATATATTTTCAGTAGAATATTGAGAAGCACTGGCATACGAGATGTCATACACAGCGCCCAGGCTACTGACAGAACGGCAGTTAACCGGTGCCTTACAAACATATTCAGAGTTGTGCATGATTCGAGGATGACATGAAAGTAGACGAAATTTTAACGTCAAAGATTTGAAGATTTCTTTCTGTGCACGCATGACAGGTGTGAAAACTTAAGTAACGGTTTGCTTTTGTTAAAATAAGTTACTTGTCGATCTAAGTACAAATATTTGTCGTTATCATCAAGGCAGTATATAAAAAACGTTTATTGTCTTTTTTTTTTTTTTTTTTTGCTTTACTCGACACTTAAAATGTTTTGACTATTTGAGAAATGAACGAAAGAAAGTTTGCTTCAGATGCCGCGTAGTCGTAACATCTTAAGAAAGGGAAATTAGTTTTCCATTTATTTTAGCTTGTATTCTGGCATTACTTGCATATAAAACCTCACAAGTAATACACTTGAAGTTTCCTGTAACTTTTCTGGCCACAGAGCCTGCTATACAGTTTGTGTCGTTATACCTAGATATATTTTCATTGAAATCCATTATCGCTTTCGCCATAGAAAATCTATTTTAAAGACTATCAGTGTATTGCAAACACTAAGAAATTTAATTTTACAAATTGCGTAATTGTACAATCTGTTCAAATACCCTCTATAGTCCATTCACGGTTTCTTCGACCTTTTTGAATCAAACCTTTGAAAAATTTCCCCATGTATGACATGTTTAGTTATTTCCTTAATACGCCCTGTATTACAAGCGCATTATACTTGTGTTCATAAAAGTTACTTTTTTTTTCGTGTTAATTTAAAATGTTGTTTTATATTATGTATAAATTATAATAGTTCAATTATAAATAATTTGAATAAAAACAGCAAAAAATAAGTAGGTCTATGTTGATAGCGCCTGGTGAGAAATAGTCCTTATACAAAACACTGTTAGATTGAATGCGCACGAATGTAGTTCGTTGTCATTTGGTGTAATTGTCCCGGCTTAGTTAAGCTTAGTTTGCACGAGGCGGAGGAATATTCTGGAAGTAGAACTTAAGCAGGGCTTCAGAAAACGCTGAAGTAACCGCGAATGTATTATAGCTCGGCGACTGACGGAGCCGCAAGGAATGGCACACACCTTCTTGGCCGATACATTCTCTGTCATTTTCCAACCTTCTTCGTGCGTGAACTGATATCACACATCACTCTCGCCCCGACCAGGGTCTCTCCAGATGTTCCTACACACAGCCTCCTTGGACTGGCTCTGCGCATGCACAGTCGTTCCCACGTCGCCAAACACAGTAGTACGAGCTACTTGTAGCCATCGCGAAAACATTCATGACAACACGCGTTTTCCCGTTTGGTTTCTCCGTCAACGTGACCGTTGGTAACAATGACGATGGTGATAAATCGTCTATATATTTGCAACATTTAAGGCGTATTTCTCTTGTCTTATACTGAATCTTTTTGTTTTATGAATTGGAAACCCTTTCACGATTCAAAAGTTTTATAGTACCTACAAATCAACAGTTTCTACAGAAAAATGAATTGTCCGTATTAAACAGGTATAAAACAGGTAGATAAAACGAAACATACGCACGCATCTTTAAATATTTGAAAACACTTATAAAATTAAATGGAAATAATTAAGAGATTTGGACGGGTCTTAACATCGATGTCTTGGGAGCCAATGAGGGTGATTGAGGTGAGTGTGGAGCAGCGTTTGAATGAAAGGGAGGGGGAAACGGGAGTTTCGAGAGAAAACTCGCTGACCAACGGCATCGTCCGGCACGATTTGCACATGCAAAAATCCGGAGTGACCCGGCCGGGGATTGAACCGAGCAGGCTAACTGCTCAGCCACCGTAGAACCATTTAAACAAGCGCAGCAAACGCGCTAATGAACTGGCAAGTACTTGTCGAATAATACAAACGCTACACACATACACACACACACATACAAAAAGGACAAAGCCTTGTTAGTTAAACACTGAAATAGAACACTACTCGGGTGGACAAACAATTAAAATGGCAAGTTTCTTAGGACTGGAGAAGAAAAAAAATATCTCGGACTGGTTTGGTAACAGGCTATATGGGCCCTATACAGTAAATTTGCGCTACATCTGCAACCGGATCACACTTTGACACTTTTTGAAAAGCTCTGCGCCAAGTAAAAACGCCCTAAGACATAACATTTGCGTTATAGAATCCACGAACTACTGTATGTAGCCCTAGTCTATACTCATTTCAATACAACTACGAGTCTACTCAAAAATACACGATAAAACAGTTATTTCCGCTACTGAACGATTTAGTAAAGATTGTTTAGTATTATCTTAAATGGAAAAATATTTTTACGAACGACGAGTTTTCAGCATCTCCAGGATGGCGCTTAGAACCAAACTTAACGAATACACAAGTCTTTATGTAGGAGCCAAAACATGTCGCGAATAATTTGATAACAGGCCATATTTCAAATACTGCATCTGCCTTCTTTTCGTTACTGGACCATGGTTAACTTCGTAAGCAGTGGGGGATTTTGAGGTAGCAATAAAACTGCAACAAAAAATAAGGGATTCACGAGCTACCGAGTTGAAAACAAAATCTGATTCTCTATCAAGGGAACTATTAGGCAATGACAAAGACTTAAAACACACAGAATTGTGAATTATAGAGCATAATTGATTTCAGTATAAATTGTTTTTCTCAGTATTTTATCAGTCAAATATCGGTAAATAAAGAGACTGCGATTCCGTGGCATATTTTACCAGTAAAGGCTGTTCACAATAAAGTGAGCACTTTAAAAACGAACTTTTGAAAAAAGTTACTGCCTCTGCCTGCATATATTTTAACGGGATCACTGAGTGGCATTTGCCCAGTAAAGTTCTTAACGATGGAGGGAAAGTAGTTCTACATCTTAACGTTGAATATAATGTGTTAGATAACCATTTGTGATAACTTAATTTATTACTTTACCCTTTCTTGGTTTTAATACGTAGAAGTGTAAAAATTAGCAGATTTACAAATTATTTACTTTTCTAATAATCTCAGTTTTACTTTAGCAACGTGTGGATAAAGTGACGAGGCACATGCCAATGTTAATTTCACATAAGGCGGAATAATACATAACGTGTATACAACTAGATCGTAAGTAGGGCTTTTAAAAGTTCTCATTTTACCGTGAACAGCCTTTAGGTATTTTACAGTCCTGCATATCATGTGCACAAACAATACTATAGTCTATTCACGGTTTCTTCACACAATTGGAATCAAACCTCTGAAAATTTACACCATATATGACGTGTTTAGTTAATTTATAAATATGGTATTTATCACAAGCATTTTATACCTATGTTAATATAAAAGTAGGCCTATCCTATTTCTAATTAAATTAACCTTTTACTCTTTATTTAAGAAATGTAACATTTCATTTATAATAATTAATTAATATGGATAAAAACACTGAGAAAACGGTAGTGCCTAGTAATAAATAGCTCTAATGTTAAATATTATAACAGCTGAGTGCGCAAGAAATTCGGTGTGTTGTCCTTTAGTGTAATTTTCTAGACTTAGTTAAGCATAGTTTTCACGAGGCGGAGGAATATCCTGGAAGTAGAACTTTAGCAGGGCTTCAGAAAAGTGTGAAGTAATCGTGAATGGATTATAAGCATTACTGAAGGAGGAGAAAGGGGGCTGTCAGGGTTAATATGAATAGCTAAAGTAACTCTCATTTACTTGATGTAATTTAAAAGAATGACTCCGTGCCACCACACCTCAAAGCATAAACATATATACACCTAGGTCATTCCTGCGCGTATACCCGACCATTAGTCATCTTTAACTCTTTGACAATCCACGTTAGACGCTATTTCCTTCTTCGAATTAGCCATACTGAGCTAAGCTAATGAAGCGCGCAGTGGTTACCATTGCCTCTCATTGCCTCGCTGAAGTGAGCCAAAGCACTGACGGCCCGATCACTTAAGTGAAAGAAACACACAGCTGTTTGAAGTCTCATTCATCACGGAAATCATATGGCATCTGTATATGGTTCGTGTTGATTGAGAAACTTTACAGCCATATTTAGTGTCTCATTTAAGCTCAGTTTGTAAATTTCTAATATATGAAAAAATTAACACACATGTAAACCTATTTACCAGTAACAAACAGTAACTTTCTAGCAATTTTGCTGCCCTTTTTTTTTACAGTTGTTCCTATTTCTTCTTCATACGTAATTTATTAAATTTTTTTTTTGTAATTGTAGTTTATTTATACAACAAACTGGTTATTAGTAATAAGTCACAATTCCATAGCCATTTAGTGCGCAGAGCATTTATAATTCGTAACTTTTTTTGACATATGCTTCGTACAGAAAACTGTGAAGGTAAGCGAAGAAAATTTGCTTCAACTTTGCTATTTAATAAAATTAGTAATAAATTAAAACTATAAATATTACATTTGTCATATAAACGACACTGAGAAATTTTAAATATATCAGTGCAGTACTACTACAAACTTTCTCACTATTAACCAAGAGAAGCTGTCATTGGCACAACAATTTAACATCTTAATAAGGAAATAATTTTACTTATTTTACTACAAGTCAGTCAGTTTTGTGTTAAAATCACATAGGCCCTACAGTTAAAGATAAAAAGATTTTCAAAATCGGTATTAAAAATTAATTAACGTTAAAAATGTATAGGTTGTTCACGGTCAATTCAGCAGTTTTGAAATCTCAATTTAGGACCTACGTTTCTTCCCGTTATGTATCCTGCCGCATGTAAATTTAACACTGTCTTTGACCGTGCCACATTATTCGTGCATCAGAGTGAAACCTGAGAATTTTAGGAAAGAAAATGTGCAAATAATAACGCAAATTCAGGCTGTTATAAAAAAAAAAGGAACTATCACCCATACATTTAAACATTTGACTCGCCGAACAACGCAAAGAATTACAACTATTTTCATGAATACGCTTCCAACTTAAATGGGTGTCTACATGACGCTGATATATACTGTAGCATGTCTGCAATGTATTTATGAGCGGCGATAGTTTTTTTTTCAAAGGTTGAGTTTAGAACTGCTTGCTTTACCATGATCAGCAGCATTACGTCTATCTTGGATTTATTTTTGTTTTGCTGTGGCTTACTTTTCAGATCAAGAATTCTAAAACGACGGCTCTCAGGGAACAGGAAATATCTGAACAGATATTTTTGTTAAATTCACAACATTTTGCGCATGTCCTTTGCGTTGCATTTGTAATCATAATAAATAAATATTAACTCGTTATATATTCTTTTTCCGTCTGATATGAGAAAATAAGGGTTGAAAATCAGTCCATTCTGATTTTAGGAATTGTATGAAGAAGATGGGTATACCTAGTCCATTCATGGTTACTTCCAACTTTTCTGAAGCCTTGCTGAAGTTCTAATTCCTGGATATTCCTACTCCTCAAGCAAACAAAGCTTACCTGAATCTATAAAACTACACCAAAGTGACAACTCGTGCCCACTCAGTGTAATCATATTCTCCATTAGAACTATTTATAACTGAACATTACCAACAAACATGTTTTTTTTTTCAGAGTTTTTATTCATATTAATTACAAATGAAATGTTATAATTTTTAAACAAAATGTAATTTCAATTTGATTAAAAAAAAAGTGCTTTTAAGTTCACAGAAGAAAAAAAACGATTGTAATACACAGCATATTTAGGAAATAACCAAACACGTCTTACATGGGGTTGTTTTTCAAAGGGTAGATTCAAAAAGTGTGAAGAAACGGCGAATAGACTATGTTTATAAGGTATGAACTTCAATATTAAGATTTTTACTGCGAGTTATAACGTGATATAAAAAAACACTAGATGGAAAAAATACCACCATCTTAATTTGAAAGTATCCTTGGCATCTTGGATTTACGTATGTATTTTCCTTTATGACCTGATTTTAGGCATAGGGAACATAATTAATTTTCTCATCTGTAACCGTTAACAAATATTACCTAATTATTTAATAAAATCAATCCAAAATGGGAAAATAAATATATAATTGAAACCATACAAATTTTTAAAACAATTGTCGTTAAGTAGTCATCTATATCATATCTAGTTTTGATTTGTTTCTAGGTATGCCTGGTTCTAAATTTTCATTACGAAGATTTGTAAGAAAATTCGAAGAAGGAATGCAGTGGCAGAGAGGCTGGCTGTGTGGTTGCATTTCTCTTGCAGATCACTGTACGTGCAGAGTAGCGGCAAGCCTTGGCGAAGTGGTGACAGTTTTAACGCCGACGCTCCCACGTACACACACACACACACATACACCGGGGTGGGTAGCGCTCGTCCACAACCCCTGCCGCTGGGGGTCCCACATGGGGCGGGAGTGTGGTGTACCCCGTTGGTGGGGGGGGGGGAGGTGAAGTTAAGAGGGGTGTCCACGTCAACAAACCATAAACACACCCGCAGTGGCCTGCAGCGGGGTCCCATCCTGCAGCCTCTTGCCAACGGGCGGCGGACCGGGACAACAGCCAGCGTGCCTGATTCATCGGCGGATTTAACAAACCGCGTCCCGTCGTCCTTCGGAATGTAAACAAAAAAGAAAAATTCTTTTTAACTTGGAGTTTAATTACCTGTCCCACGAGTTTGGCACGTCCAACGGCGGCGCTGGAGGTCGCTGGTTCAGTTTCGCATTCACGCCACGGTTTCCAATGTTACAGAAGGTCTGGTTTATTTAAGTGTTGGAAGTACTTCGCACACCACCATTATTTATACACTCGATTCTTGCGTTATTAAGGATCTGAATTACTACGACGTATCCACGAATTATTTTTATACATACATAACCGTTTTACAGCTTCCCAACGAACTTCGGAGTAGAAACGAGATAACTCTATAGGAGATTTTTGGATGCTAAACTGCAGCTAAAATATCCAATAAAATACCTGCAACTCTAAAAACACACCTAAGAAAGAATAATGTTGTTCCGTGTTTATGAAAGCGTTAAAGGGGGATCAATCGCAGCCATATTGGATTTTTGATTTTTTTTTTGCAAAAACTTGCATTATATACTTTGTATTGAATTCTACTGAACGACAGGGCACATGACATTCTTTTGTGCATTTTCTCAAGTTAGTATTCCTTGACTAATAAAGGCAGTGAAAATGTAACAACTTGATAACTCATGAGAAGCAATTGTTTATGCTGTGTCATGCGAACAGTTTTGTTAAACCAACTTAAATGTACGTTACAGCGAAATATAAATAAATCCAAGATGGCGGGGACTCATCCCCCTTAAGCTACGGCCGTCAGTATTTTTTTTCGTCCCCTTTTAGAAACAGAAAGCGAGAAAGATGGATTTTCTCTTTCCGAAGAAGGTAATTGGTCGCAGCTCTTCTAGCGTAATGCGCATGCGGTAATATAAAAGGTTTGTTCGCGTGGTATGCTTTTCCTACTATCTGAGAGCAAGTGATATTTTCCACGAGTTGCAAAGTAGCAAAAACAGCAGTTACTCTCGTCAGGGCAACACGAACGACGAACAGCTGAACATTAGTCGGCCGGAAATAAAATAATAAAATGTTATTTTAAAAATGTCTATAATCATTATTGTCCCGGTGTAATTTACGAGTATTAAAATTTTGGCTACTCAAGATAACTTACTTTCGAAGATAAATGTGTGTTAATTATTTTCATTACCAAGTGCATATCGCTGTGCACTTCTTACAAGATACTCAAACATCTTCTCTTCATTAGTCTGCGTAAAATCAAAATACTTTTCACAATCGCCACGGTCAAGACTCTTCGACGTTCGCAATTTTATTTTGGCAGCCATTTTTTTCACCTTGCTCGTTTCGATATTTCTGCTGTACCTCGGCGGGCAAGGGCAGAAACATCTGCTATAACACAAATAGCAACTGCTACCGCTACCCGAATAACATACAAATAAAAAGTGCTTCCGGTAACTCAACAGCAACAAGCAGAAACAGCACTAAACTAGCAGAATAGCAAACCACGCGAAGACACGTAATAACTGCGGGGTTAACATGACGCTTCTATTAGTCAGACTAAGAACGGAACCATCGCGACGATGAGAATTGTTGTCCATACACTCATAGTGGGATAATGTGGAGCAAGAGCCCTCACTTCAGAAAACAGTAGCCGATTGTGTATGTTGCAATGATGTATTTCACATAAACCCACATGCATATGCTACGACAATGCACTGTGTAAGATTATATACAACAAATGACATTTTAATTCGTTTGCGAAAACTTATAGACTAATACAAATAGAACACATGACAGCAAATTGCATTGTATTGTATAGGACTTTTTAACGTCACTCTGTTTTATGCTTATAGACTAACTTATAACTTAACTTAAATCAACACCAATGCCTTACCCGGGATTCAAACTCAGAGCCTCCCGCATCCCAGATCGGTGGCGGACTGCAAATTAGGAGACTTGCCTCAGATGTTGGGGCAAGAATCCTATTGCAGTGGGGTAAGAGTCCTGTTGACATCTATTGCATTTGAAATAGACCTTTCCAATGTAACCATTACGAGGTACCTCCCACCATTATTTAGATGTGCTGCACATAATTCAGTCCACAGGCGGAGGCTCTTCATTGCACCACAACGACCACAGAAATAGTCCTCCTCACCAGAGCTTGCAATACATTTCTTGCCATCTAAAGTCAATTTGCGTTTTGCTCCAACACCTTCCATCTTCAAGCTTAACCTACTGGTTTGGGTGCTACAGTAGTTTTATTTAGGTTAGGCGTATCTTGTATTTCACTTTGTAATAACAGTGTTTTAGCATATAGCAACGATGTGAGTAATTGAGACTCTTTTGGATTTCTGAGAATCTTCTGTGGATACATAACTTTTGGGAAGGGCCTGATTATTTCTGGTGAAACAGAACAATTTACATGATTGGGAACGTTTCCAAGACAGGCATTGGAGGAGACGTCAAAAGAGCTACATGTAGCAAACTCTTTACAAACATTTTCACGGCCCTTTTTTCAGTAGGCTTAACCGGAACGTTTGTGCCCAGATGTTTCCTTAAATTCTGAAATATGATACCAACAGGAGACGATTGATTGCCATTATTATCTGGAAGAGGCCTGCCAGTAATTTCAGATGGAAGAAAGTCAACTTCAGAAAAAAATCGGGATACATTGGCCGTATGCCACTTACCAATACGCCTTTAACTGCAATTCCAACCGTAGATGCCTTTTCATAAGCCAGACGAAACAAATTAGCAATCTGAAATTGCGTTTTGCAACTACCAGGAAGTGCTGACATTCATTTGCATAATACGCGTTCAGTTTGATTTGCGGAAATGCGCTTTCAGTTTGTTGTACTATTTCACTATGATCGGTTTCATTACTTTTTTTTTTTTCACATAAAACTGATATTGGCATGATGATATTGGCAGATAATTTTGGTTTAACCAACTTTCTGTAAACCACAGTATTTGATTTTACTTATTATATGACATGCATATAACTTTCATTTCTATCAAACAATGGAACTGTATAACAACATATTAAAAGTATTTTAAAAGTTTTAAATAACGTTTGATATTGTGAGGCAAATGTCCTCACGATCGATTATGCGGACTCTTGCCCCACAATATCAAACATGCCCCCAGGAAACCGGAAAAAGGTAATTCGCCAACTACATTTCACAATGCATGATTAAAATTCCACCCTCATATGAATATTTTTCTATCTAACCTACCTTAAAAGTAAGAGGAGAGTCGGAGGTCCAGGGTAGAGATAGGACATAAGTGCTTTTCAGGGCTGAGCCCCTTACGCCTAGACATGCAGGGAAGTTTCTAACTACAAGGGCACATGCTCGCGGCTTTACTGGGATTGGGAAAACTTGGGCGCGATTGGGGCCAAGTTTACCTCCCATGCTAACTTAATTTAAACTACGAGGGAGGGGGTAAACCAGTATAGGCACCGTAATAACCCCTCGACAGGAAAGAATTGCAAAATTGCCAGCAATTTATGAAGTAGAAATATAATTGCAAAATTGCCTGCAATGTATGAAGTAGAAAAAGACTTCGACTAGAATAGAGGATGGGCAAGGATAAATTTATTTGAAATGGGGTTTGAAATCCTTCATATGAATATAAGCACAAAACATACTTGTTACGTAAATGTACATATTTATCGATAAAATTAATTCGTTGCAGTTCTGTAGGAACTTCTTTTATACAAAAAATTACATCAAACATCACCCAAACAGATAGTTGAGACCGCACTCCCATTAATGGAGGCAGCAGGCAACCAGCTGTGCCCAGTGTTTGGAAAGCATTTCGAAAATTCCCTATATGAACGTGTATGCTATTCAACGGCGACTGCGATAACTACGGCGTCGTAGGACTCTGACCCTAGCGGGCTCTTACCCGACATTACTCTACAACTTGTAAATGTTTAAGCCACGAGTGAAGTATAGAACTGCGGGGTATTCTGTACCGAGCAAAAGCCTGAACCTTGTCTGCATTTCAATGGCTGACCGTCTATGCATGTATGTCCAACAATATTTTAACCACCTCAGAGTTTGAATAGGAAATTTATTGCAGCATCGCGCTATGTGATACAAAACGCTCAACACTACTCCCATATTATCTATTCGAGTTACAGAATTGGCCACTTTATTTTCTTACCTACAGTTATGCGTGAAAATCTTATTTGATTCCCGTGATGCGGCGAAGCTGATCAGGACTTCAGAACAACGCGTGAGAACTGGAAATGTTCGTTCTACGTCAGCATTCATTCGGAATGAAAAAAACAAATTCGGGACAGATGACGTTAGTGCAGCGGCTAGAATAGAACCCGCCCCATCCAGAGTGCCCGATTTTTCAATACACGTACATTGAGAAAAAGATTTTGTTGAACCAAACAAATTTTGTTTGGTGTGACCAAATAATTTGTTTGTATAGAGGCAATGAAATATGTTGTTATTGATACCAAATTATTTTTTATTCTTCTCGTTTAGTTTCCCCATACAAAAATTTGGTTGGTGCAACCAAATATTTGTTTAACTGCACATACATTAAACAGTTTCGGAATCTAGATTAGCTACGCTCTAACAACCTGAACTAAAGTGAACAGGTGAAGTACGAATGTTTTTAAACATTACATTTCAAATCGTACTGGACAACGCGTGAAAATTTATATTTCGAGTTTTACAGTTTTAATATTTAGTTTCCTGTTGAACTTTTTTTTATTAGGATGTTTACACCATCAATAAATGCAGTAACAAAAACAGTTAGCATCGGGGAAAGTGAAAGCAAAATATTAGTTTCGGTAAGTTTGTCGAGACGTAAAACCTATGTAAATTTATTACTTCATTCGTTTCAGTTATTTACCAATCAACGAGGACTTTTTTTTATTTAAAAAATACACTGATGTTATTAAATTATGTAGTTGATTTTTAACATATTAAGCTCCCCGCAAATTTATGCTGGAAAAACGTCTCTCCCAACAGGATAGATGCAAAACGCCTGTGTGTGCCTATCACTATCTGCGAATTTTATTGGACGCTGTACTTTGCCTTCGCCTTACAATGATCTCACTTGTACGAACAAAACTCACCCGGTAGGGCCTATACGATGAATGTTTTCTATGTCCCGCTGTGTTCGAATGCGTCACCGTCTTCACCAGTAACCAAGACATACAAATGGATCATGTTAATCATTCCACTCAGATATAGGCTATATACGGTGAAGTGAGAACTTCTTAAGGCCCACCCAGCATGGATAGTAAACAAAACATTATATATTATTTTGGCCTCAAACGTCAACTTTCAAGAGCAATGAATTATATGCACTGTGTTTATTGGCCACGTTTATATTAACAACTGGCGAAATGATACAAATACACTGAAAGGTACATTTAAAAACGGCCTCAAAACGTGTTGTCTTTACCGTGAATAACCTACGCCCCTATACGTATATTGCGGTGAAAATTTTTTTGTTTGCACAAAAATCTTTTTCACGTGACGTCTTACAACTCATCCCCTTATGTTCAGAAAGTGAGCGTCACGAAATTTTGCTCTCGGTTCTGTGGCAATTACTCGTCGAGAATAGGTCGGTCCTTTGGCTTCATGCTTCACATACAAACATGGAGCCGCACACACCAGTTAAGGTTGTCTGCACTATAGATTCCTTTGCGAGCCCCTGTTTATTCAACAAGACTCAACTTACCCACTGCCGCCAAGCTATAAATGGCCAGAGCGCCGAACCCCCCACCTCCCACCAGAGAGGGCAGAGCGTGGTTGAATTGTGACGACCTACAGTGCCGGAGCGGCACGAAGCAGACAACTACGAGAGTCCAGGGTCTGGAGGAGCTCCAGGCAGAACTCCAATCTACCCTACTACAGATAATTGGAGAGCATAACTCCGGCTAGGCAGTAGGGTGACATCCCAGATCTCGAGGCCCCGTTAGTTAATTACCTAAATAATACGCTGGCAAGGTAAGTGAGTAACTGCGTTATAGTAATCTTGTAATTGATGTAGATAAACTAAAGTAAAATAATTATATCCTTGCTCTACGCATGTCAAATATATTATTCTGTTCAAGTATAGAGTTATTGTAATTAAATTTGTTTATTATAAATGACCTTATTGAATAGCCATCGGTAGTTACCAACCCACCTGTATGCTCCAATCCTAAAGAGTTGTGTTGCACAGTAAGTACAGCGAGTAGCAGAGATCAATAAGGATAGGGTAAAGGTAAAACTAGATATTAGGAGTTTAGGAAAGGGAGCTGCTACAATATCGTTCTGACGTCATCAAGCCACTGTAGCGACCGAACGGATCATCCGATCGGAGAAATTCTGCTGTATGTTTTTGTGTAAAAGAAAAGAGTAACTAGAAACATATTCAAGAATCATAACTAATAATCACACGTAGTGACTTTCTAACCAATAATCATTTTCTTTGCAGATTACAAACCAAAATATTTTAGAATTACGACATAGGTGAAAATGACACTACTAATATTAACAACATGAATAGTGCTCGAGAAGACAAATCTACTTCTGAAAGGATGGCTCAGCTACCGCAAACCATTCCTGAGTTTATGAAGAAGTTGATAATTCTACGCAGCAGCGAAATGCGGACGTGGCGATTGCGTCGTAATCACGTGCCACATCACGTGACGAGACTAAGACTAAACAACAATGACACAATCAGCGCAAACGCAAAAGCACCAAGATAGATTGCAACAAATCAGGGAAAACAAAGGGAGAAGTCAATAGACACGTCTCCAGCAAATACATTACTGACGTTTCATTTTATTTCCTCTCACCGCCCATAGACATCACATAAAAATACGTACGGCCATGTCGACGACACAGCCCACCCCATTTTTTTAGGTAACTTTTTTAGTCATGCGATTTTTACAAAGGAGAGGCTTGAATAAATAGATGCACGAGATTTTGTGAACGAAGCATTAATAATTCATCTTTGCCCATGTAACAAACGGGGTCGTGTGGACGGCCGGCCGCGTGTGTCTGTGTATTCGGCTAAGGCTTCTAAACTACTTGATGGATTTTAATGTGATTTTCACCATCATTTAGAGAATTTCTTGAGGAAGGTTTAGGTATATATTACGTAAGTGTTTAGTGTAAGGATAGTAGAGAAATGTTGACTTTTTTAAATAAATTCGAAAACCGCATAATGGGAGATTACATGGCTTACGCTGACTAAAGAGATACACCAAATCATGTACCACAGAATTGTAGATCTCAAAAAGGTCAATGATAAAGTCCAGGATAGCATATGATCATCTTTTAAGGATGACCTACAGTCTTTTAAAATTTGATTGAAAATAGAGGTTCACTTACGAACACAACACAGTATCAATCCTATGTTAGTTACCTTAAACATTTATTGTATATACTTGTTGTAAATCGCACCCGAGAGAGGCCGGGACGTGTCGCTAGTAATTAATAGGTATAAAACCAGAGAGAAAATTGGTGTGTCGGTAATACCTAATAATAAATAGTTCTTTTGCAAAATTTTACTAAACTGAGTGCATACAAATGAGGTGCGTTGTCCTTTTAGTGAAATTTTAGACATAAGCTTCGCTTGCGTGAGGCGGAGTAATAGTATGAAAGTAGAACTTCAACAGGACTTCAGAAAAATTGGAAGTAACCATGAAGTACCTAGCTTTATACCGAGATGCTGATCAGAAGACGTTTTATAAACTACTAACTTAAACCTAGAGGCCCTGCCTATTTAGAAACGATATGGACTATTCGGTACTCGGTTCCCAAACATTTTGACCCGAATACTCGCAAACGAATTTGACAAAGGAAATTTCAACATACGTGTAAGAGTTCTATGCAAGTGACAACTGTTATCAGTTTCATGTAATTTCCCTATTCCAATGGAGTTTGTTTTCATTACTTCTAAAAAACAAATTTTAACATAAATTATTTTCTTCCTTTTTTTGTCCACTTTGGACACTTCTTTACGAGAACACACTAAACCTTTAAATCAAGTAACTAAATAATGGTTTTTAGACGCGATTTCATGAAAACTTTAAAGTCAGTCTTTAGAAAATACGCTACTTAGAGTTTGTTCTATTGATTAAGTAACGTGCCTTTCCTAAAGACATTCAGGAATGTCTATCCATGGGCAAGCTAACATTAAAATTCTTTTAAAATATGTTGCTAACCGCTGTTTACAATGTGTACATATAAATGCGGCCTATGCCTAATACATAAATATTCTTTTTTTGGCAGTTTATTAATATATTAGTACATAAAATAAACACGAATATATTTTGCTACAATAGGTAGCGAGATGATAAGATATTGCCAGAAATATCTGTATGTTTTTAGTATTATAGTTAATTTTCAGTGTTATATCTTGATTATTTTATGTTCTATGTATGCTGTTCATATGCCCGTTAAAACATATACAGTTAAGGTAAGGGACTCCTTCTAGAAATTGATTTAATAGGGGTTCTCGTGATTTTTTTCGTGTAATATTACTGAGGTAGTCGGCGATTCGCGTAGGGTTTGTACTTTCAAAATCGAAAACGTTGATTCAAAATCTGATTTTTTAAAGTGCCTTAATACAGGCAGAGACAATTTAAAACTGTTATGAGCCCCCAGGCAACGTAGTGTACTGGTTCCGATAAGTACAAAGTCGGTTGAAGAAAAGTGTATTCGTTTTTAATCCAGATTATAAGAAACGCTATTGTTTTTAACTCACTTTCCTAAAATATTTGTTAAATATGGAATTTCTGTATTAAAAATTGTTTAGTTTTGTTCTGTATTATTTTTTTGGCAGCAAGTTGCAAAATAATTATATTGGCTCCTATTCTTATGGGGTTTCTAATAAAACTGAGAACGCTCATTCATTCAACTTCTGACCTTGCTGTGTCCTACACCAGGAGCGTGGCAAGGCAGGTAATGCATAAACCCTAGCTCAAACCCAATCAGAACATAAGAATGGCAAAATACATGCAAAAACCATTTTTCTGTTCAGTGTAAAGGGTAGATAAATGTTTGCATCGATCTGTAATAGAAACAAAGAAGTGTGGTCATGTTTATTTTAATTTTAAATATGTTTTTCAATTTCTTTCTTTTCATTAACATTCCTTTTACAAAAATTTCACACGGAATACTTTCTGGGTTATCTTACATTTCATATTGTAGGGTAACATTATAATTCTCCTTTCACATATATAACAAATTTATATTTAAAAACATTTACATAAAACTCAGGTTACCCAAACTATAGATATAATGCAACCAAATTCAGGTACCAATACTTTCGCTGATTTTCAGCTAATACTTGTACAAGTTATAATTACTGGTCATATTAATCTGTTAATACAATCTGCAAAAGGCCATCACAAAATATATTGAGCAGGTATCCCCAATTTACCATAGTTACAAATGGCTGCTATATTTCTGTCGCACTTACATTTACCATTGACATTATCACATCATGATTAATTCCTACAGTATGAAAGATCCCATTTTGGTAACACATTACTGGTCATCAAACAATAATTAAGTTTTAATTTACTCGCAATCCCAAGTGGATGGGAGCAACTGCTAAGTAACGCCAGCCTTAACTCCGCCAGTAAATTGGATTTTTGGAACAAGCCCCAAACTTCGTAAAATTTATCTTAAAAAGTCATAAAATCAAGGCGTTTCGCATAGCTCCACTTAATAGACGAGGTTGAGACCATAATCAACGCTTATTGGCAAGTGTTTACAAATGTTCACCAAAGTGTACAATAGTTTACAGATGTTGGAAAATGTTTACAAGTGGTCGCAAAAGTTTACCCACGGTTCCTAGTGGTTACGACTACTTTGCGTCTTGGTGACGAAATAGCCACAAAAAACTTGGTTACAAAAGTAACAATATTGGATTTTGGCTAAAAGGCCAACATTTCGCAAAACCGTAAAAAACTTTAAAATTATTTTGCGGCCATCATGGCCCCTGCCTAACGTCCAAGTGACGTAAATGATCTGTTCGCTTTAGGAGTGTACATTGGTGATTCCAAATAAAGTAATATTTATCTCATGGTGGAAGCTTGCCCCCTCGAGGTCGCTGAACTGACCTAGAGAGCAGCGCGGGCCGGCATTAAATAAACGGTGCCGCCCACTTGCGCTACCAATAAATTTGATTCTCCCCTAAAAAAATTGTTTTTCTAAGAAATCGATGGGTGTTCAATTACTCCTTGGAGGATACAAGCAATGCGTAGCCAATGGCTGTTGATTTTTACCAATTATTGCCATTTATGGTGATCGACGCAGCGAACACCAATTCCCCTTAGGGAGTCAGACACAATGAATTTTTTAAACACCCAATACGATTATAGTGCGCATTCCACTTCCGTCCTCTTGACCAAGATGCCGGAAGTAACGTACCGAAAACGTCACATTTTTGTCGGCGCACGCCTCGTCCCAAGCTGCTTACCAAGGTGGTCACTGACTGTGCTGCGCTCGCACGACGAATCACTGAAACATCAGTCCGCGGCACACTCCTTCACCAGGCCTCGATGTTGCTGCACGTGAAAATTTGGCACGGTCATATTCAGTTAGATTCCGGTACCTCAAACACTTTTAAAGTGTTTGGTAGTGACGTGAAGCTAGCACGAACATCACAATTATATTTTATTAGCCTTTTAATCTACGCTGAAAAGTTTTAAACCTGAAAACAATGTGTATGAAAGTTCGTGCGTACTGGGTCGTAAGCTGCACAATTCAACATGTTACCAAGCAGATACAGTAAGTACCTCTTCCGAGGGAAATGAAAACGTGGTCCGACGCACTAATTAATTTTAAGAATATTTTTACTTATTGACAAGGTGTAAATTATTCACAGACGTGCAGTGACGGGATTTCCGTCACAAATTGACCCTAAATGTAATGCATAGTCAAACCGATAATGTTTGACAGTCAGGCTTACATTTACGAAAAATAATTTTTGTTCAGCGTGACACTGTCAGGAATGAGCGTATTGATTGGCGTATATTAATTTCGTTTTGATGCATCTCGTTCTTATTACATGCTGTTGTGATACCAATAATTCTGTTTAGATTTACACATTTAAAGGGTCTCACACTACATTTTGAGAGCTTTAGATATAGCGCAGAATTCGTATACATTAACAAGTATAAAAAACCGAAATTCGTCATGAACAATAATCTAACTTTACCTAATATACCTAATACAGTTATTGCAATTGTTAATACAATTTTAAAACTAATAAATAATATACAATTCTTACAATAAATACAATAATATTTAAACACTACTAATATAATGATACTGGCTACAAATATGGTAACAGTTCTTGCTTTACAACTGCCACGAACAGCTTTTCGTTTTGGTAATTTAGCTGGCAGTGACTTGATAATATTGCTCTAGGAATGTTGCAAACTTTTGGGACTTTTTTTTGTGGACTTGGCCCTCTTCCCGATGACGAAGATCCAGCTCAAATGTCGCCACCGTTTTAACACAATTGCGGAGATTCGGCGCTAATCGCATAAGGTGCTTGACACGCTTCGAGAAGAAAGCTTCCATGACACATTACAGAAGTGGCAGGAACCCCGGGAGCGCTCTATTGCTGTGCAAGAGAATTATTTTAAAGGCGACAGTGCGAAAATGTAGATAAATAAAGTACTTTATCGTAGACAGAGGTAGTCTTGAAACTTTTGACACCACGTCATATTAAGTTGTGATTTTCGAGGGGGAAAAAAAAAAAAAAGAAGAAACCAAAAGTTTCATATACAAAAATTTAGTTACTGACGTGATATGATAGTAATTATTTTTCGAAGTAGTTCATTATATTGCCGTATAAGTAGCGATAGTAATAGCAACTCGCCATCTGTTATTGGTGGAGGAATATCCTGGAAGTAGAACTTTAGCAGGGCTTTATAAAGTCGGAAGTAGCCGTGACATGACTATAGTTGCCGAATGGCTTACAAAGGAGTATAACGCTTTGGAACCTGGCCAAAACAATTTTTTAACCGTTAATTTCTTTTATATTAAGCCATGCCATATTAATTTTGTTATTTACTGATTGCCCAATATAAATAAAAAGGAAAATGTTTTTCTAATTGCGTTTTGATGTCTTATTTGGTATTTATTGTGTAATGTATTGTGAAATACAAAATAAAAAAATTAATAGACAGTGTACGTGAGTGTTTTTTATTCGTCTTACACTTCATAAGATATGAGAAGTACAACCCAACAGATATGTGGCCGTCAATAAGAATAACCAAATTTAATTGCACTAGTAACACCAGGCAGATATTTACTAAAACGTGTCACCATCTGCAAGAGAAAAATACACCTAACTACAGACGAACTACGGTAAATGAGAACAGTGGCAGCTACTGATTCTTTCAAAATTTTAATAGGACATAAGAAACAAAGTTAGAACATGTTATGATGAGCGGGAAGATTAAAAATTAAAATAGAGCTGGGCATTAAAATTTATACTTTTAATTACCAAGGTACTTGAATACGATTAAAACTACTAATTCACAACTCTCAGATTGTAGATATTGCGGCTGACACTAGCTAGGCAATACTTATGTATGAGCTTGGAATAAAAAGTATGCCTCTTTCGTACAGGGCCTTCGTGGCTAAAAAGCGGTGCAAACTGAATAAGAAAAAGATAAAATAAAATATAATTGTGGTGCAGGATAAAATGTTAGTTAACAAGAGCTGCACGCCCTGTAAGCTGGTTCAGACTTATTTGAGAATTAAGCTGTTGGTCGCCGTAGACAGCAGCTATCCGAAGTAGTCACTTAAAAATGTCATTGTGTACATCCCCACAGCTGTAGTAGTACATCTTCAACGTCGAGCTCTTCCATAAATATTAAACTCACGGGCTTATATGTGCGTAAATACAGTCCTTGTACATTCACTTTATAAGATCGCGGAAGGCAAAACATGACTATTATTTAACACGGTTGTCGCCCGAACTCAGGCCTCTTTTTTGCCTGAAAATATTATCACGTCTTCGTACGATCGTACATTTCAACAATTATATTTTAAAATAAACAAATTCTGTCATAGGCTAACTAATATCGCCTCATAAAATATTCACACGTGGCGGAATGGTGACAATTTTATCTCTCACAGAGAAATTAAATTCTTCACCAGTTCTAATTTTAACAAAATACCTTTCTATTAAGTGTAAATAAACGAGACTGACAATTCATCTGGCTGATAGTTCTAACCCCCAGGTGAAAAACAATGCCAAACGAAAGAAATAATTCGTATACGGTATTCAATTATGGTTTGTAGGTTAGTTAAACTAAGTTATACTCTCAAATCATATACGTCTGTTAACTCAATCCTAGATCATCAAAATAATAATGAAGATTCAATGTGTTACAATTGTAACATATTTTTGTAGATTTTCTTTGAGTTAATATAACCTAAAATTCTTCTCATACAGAAAAAGCTGTATAAACAACATGAGGCAATTTTGCTCTACAGATTTATATATATATATATATATATATATATATATATATATATATATATATATATATATATATTGATTTGTGTGTGTGTGTATAAGTTATATATTAAGGATTTAAATATAAAATTGATAAGATGCTAAGAAAAATTATTACGATATTTTTAATAATATTTGTACATAAAAAATACAATTAGCTTTATTCTGTTTCTTTATCTGTGATATCATATATTTCTTTACCCTTATACTCCCCCTCCTGCTCTTCCTCCTCTTCCTCTCCCCTTCCTCCTTTTTCATATTATTCTTGTCTCCACAACAGATGTTGGTGTTTCAGGTAGCACAAGCTGTACTATTCATTTAGAAAACGGCTTCGTCTTCCTTCTAAGAGTCTTTCTTGAGAAGTACAAGAGAGGATGTGAATTCAGTGGGAATATATTCAACACACCCCTTTTACGCTGTTTACGAGTAAATTTTCTTGAAAACATTTGTCTATACTGCAGAGAATGTTCATTCCTAGCTTCAACAGCCTCTTCTGAAAGTTGGCCAACAGTCAATAAGGCATGAAGTGACCTCTTGTATTATTTCTTTATATATTGTCGGTGTCATAGTGCATTATCCAAATAGTCATACAGACACTTCTAAGTTTCTTTTATAAACTGTTAAAACTTGGATGATCTGTTTTGTGTCCACTTCAAATATCACATCAAATTTGTAACTATGGTTAATGATTATTCCTCTCATTCGGGGCGCAGTGTTGGGATCTGCGAAAAATCGCTTTGAGGTATTTCTATCATTCGTATTGCCAAATCCTTGTTTCGGACTTTTGTTTGAGAATGATTTCTTTATATCAGTCACGCTTAAAACGGAATGTTAAATAGGCTATAGAGCACACTTTTAAAAATTATTTTTTTGCAAACTGCAGCTTTTTGTAACACTTACTTTGGATATAAATGGACCATAGACCTAATATTTACTTCGATGCACATCGGCTTATTCGTCAACAAAACGGCAAATCCTTGAAAGCAGTCTTTTTTCTCAATTAAACTGAAATGTTTTGCAACTACTTGCGTGGGATATTTTTCGTTATAATACATTCATTACCTAAATATGATGATAAAATGAAAATTGTTAACCGACAGAGCCTGTAACACTGTCAAAAATATGTTTCAATATTTAAAAAATGGTATATATTATTGAATATATAATATAATTACTTAATTTATTTAAATTAATTTCAATACAATAGACTGCGTAGAGTGCATATCTAGTATAGGCTATTCATGGTAAAGTGTTAACTTTTGAAAGCCCTCTCATTTGGAATAATTGTCAATACGTATATTTTATTTTAGCCTTAGACATTAACTTCCGAGTGCGGTGGAATCTACACACTGTTTATTACTTACATGGCAATATTTATTTAAATCATGGGGCTAAAGGATAAAAAATGGCTGAAAGGAAAACGTAACTAGGGCCTCAAAAGTGCTCACATTACCATGAATATCCCTTACAAGTATAGCGTAAGAAGGCTTCTTATAGGACGCTTCTTCAACAACGCTTCGGTTCTTGATGGGAAAACGACACCGCCGTAAGTGATCCAAGCTTTAGTACGTCATGAGATTTGGTGGTGGGGAAAGATATCAGCGTTATTGTTGTTTTTTTTAAAAAAAAAAAGGTCCATTTTCAGGCTTTTGGCGAGCAATTGCGTTAAAATAATCCGGTATGGCGTTGTGACATGCTGTTCGTCGATGCCGCCGTTTTCCTGTCGTGATCGAGTTGAGTTCACGGCAAAATCATCTGTTCCAATTCTGTATTTCTTAATATTGTGCTATTCGGTGAGAGAAATAAAAATAGAAATACAGGGATATTTGAACGAAATAGAAATTCTATATTATACATAAAATTTCTTTGCACTTCTAAATAAACACTACAAAGTTGAAACAAAAAAAAAAGGTTTATTTAAAAAAAAAACATGTTGGATTGAAATTCATATGCAACATTGAACCAACCAAAAATACTTATCTTCAAGAAATAAATGTCCTCTGCAGTATAAATCACGCGTTTTGACGCCAAAGTTTGGACCAGAAGTTAAACAGCCGTCTTCGTTGTCGAGAGCTTACTAATTTTGTTGTCAGATCCCACCCTTCTACAAGACTGACAAACATAACTGCGATTTCTGAACTCTGGCAAATATTCGAAACTGACTTTGCGGAGACGAGGGAACAAGGATTTTGCCATGGAGTGTAAGCGCAGAGAATTTTCACCACCGACTGTAGCGGGAGTCTCCTGGTACAGTTGAGAAGAGTGTTGAGAGGTAGGTTATTGGAAAGAGAGAGCGAGTGAGAAAGAGAAAAAAAGGGGGGGGGGGGGGAGACAAAGCAAAAGTTCGCGCATTGTAAAGATGATGGTGAATTTAACTAAGTACTCTAAAACAATCCCCCCTTTCCATTCCCCCCCCCCGAAACGAGGCCCCTACCCCTTTGCCTTCTTGTAATTAACAAGGGGACAAATTACTTGCACTCATTTATTCGGATTATTAGCAAGCGACGCTCGAAGGGGTTGATGAAGGGAGGATCATGCAAATTTCGCCTCGGGGAAAGATAGCCTTGTTACCAACTTGGCTAGGACTTCCGCCTTTCTTCCGTCATGGAAGGAGGGGGGGGGGGGCTGCCCAAGTAACCGAGACCACCCCTCCCTCGGCCCTTCACCACACCCCATCGATCTACAACCCTTTGCGTCTCATCTCGCGCGCGTGGCTTCGTTGCCGTGGTTACGACCCGACATGAAATGGCAGCGGCTCAAAAACATGGCAGAGTGAACATCTGACAGGTGGAACGTAAGGACTGTGTAAAAGTTGCCTTGCCAGACCAAAGTGTAAGCCCACGCTCTCAACTGTGGACAGATGTTAACGGCGCTGGGCAAAAACCAATTTAGAATTTTGTATTTGTAAGTAATACTGTTTAACATGTACTTGAAAGTACTACCAAGTTCCTTGCATAAAAAATTTAAAAGCATAATATTTTTTTGTATAATGGCACGTCAAAATCCAATTGTAATCTTTTTTTGGCCTAATAATAATAAAATAAAACTGTCTCACTGAAATGTGATAATTCGCAGTGAAATAAATATTACTATGGATTACTTCAAGAAGTCTTTATATCCGTGCTGTGAAATGTTTTCGTAATTTTAAAAATTGCCTGAAATAAAGAAAGTTAGGAGTTTTTTATTTGTAGCAGTTTATTATGTTGGTTATATAGCCAATAAAATAAAGAGGTGGGGGGTTATACATCTCCTGATCGTCGCACCAGGCAGTGGCTGTGTTTTGCCATCTTTACGAGGATCGAACTATTAGGGGTCACACACATCCAACTTGGCTTTTCATATTAGGTATGCTATTTTTTACTCAACGATTTTTTATGTTTTTGTGATTTTTCGCGATTTCATCTTGATTTTCCGAGTTCAGGGTCTTTTAGGTTAAACTTATGCTCTGAAACATTTAACATGGCGGTCAGAGTCAATAACGTAATGTGTTCGTCGATTTTGATGAATTTTTTTTAGAATTTTTTACAATTTTTTCTGAATTATTTGTTTTCAGTGTCGTTGGGGTTGAGGTCAAGGCCATCGGTATCCAACATGGGTGTCGGATTCAGTGATTTAATATGTTCCTTAACTTTTATTAGTTTCTTTCGGTTTTTTGCGGAGTGGGTGTGTTGGTTAGGGTGGTGAGATGAGCAGAAGTGTAGTGCGAGGAAACATTATATGGTCTTCGATTATTTAGAAATGTTTTCGAATTATTGCGACCTTTCTCGATTTTTTATGATTGGGTAGGATGCGGATGGCGAAGGGTTGGGCGAGGGTGATTGGATGAGAGTGAGGATTACGTTGAATATTCCTCAATTTTTTGAATTTTTTTGGGAATGTTTTTAGACATTTTTTGTAATTTTTCTCGATTTTTTAATTATTGTGAGTTGGAGGGGAAGGAGGGGGCGGTGATATTTGGTGAGGAGAGCGAGGGGTAGGGTAGGGGTTAACTTTATATGGTTCTCTGTTTTTAGTATTTTTGTAGATTTATTGCGATTTTTTTTAGGGTTTCAAGGTCATTCATCCAAAGTCACGAGCACAGGGTCAAGGTCAAGGTTACCAATATCCAATATGGTGGTCGGATGGCATCGCAGCATGGCCGCCCTGTCCGCCTCGACAAACAGAGGTGGCTTGTGGCTCCTGGCTCCTGTGCAAGATAGCTACCTACACCCGCGCTCTCATTATCAAACTACTTATGTATAGCCCATTTGTTTTTCTGGTTTTTTGTATCATCATTTTGATGTGCCTCTGTATAAGATTTCATAATTTTTTACGTCTCAAATTTTGTCTGTAGGTCATTTTTTTTCCAAAACAAATTTGTGGGCGATAAGGATATCGGTATCATGCGCCCCATACACAATACAAATTTGATTATAAAATCTTGAAATATAAAGAAGTGTGTACCAAGTTATTTTGAGCAATAAAATTTTGCTGTGTTTTAATTAGCCAGACAGTACTTGAGAAATAGACTAATTCATTTAAGTATACTTTGCGAAAGAAAAATGCTATATCTCGGAGTTGCAATAAGTGGAAAATGACATGTGACACATGATTTCTAAATTATTTTCTGAGCTGAACATCGATACATTAGAAAAGTATCGAAAAAATTTAATTTTACAGAACAATTATCATTTCTCGAGGATCAAAAATTATTTTTTTAACGTTGTAGTAAAAAGTGAATAAAGCTTATTTTCGTATGTTTACGGTCTGAAATTTATTAAATTAAATGCTTTGGAATTTCCTAGTTTTAGCCATCAACTACATAATTATATAATTGGGTACAGTCGAATTCACTAGAACTTTTGTATGTCAAATGTACAACCTCAAATAAGATTTACCGCAGAAATACTCTCTGATAGCTGACAATGTTTCCCACTTACTGACATACAGTAAGTTGAAAATTTGAGGGAAACGAGTAAATGAAGAGACATTGATTAACCTACCACACGTGACGCTCATACTCTGTAAGTATCCGAGTAATTCATTATACGTTATTTTACAATTTAAGATTTTGGTTCATTTGTTTAAAGTTTGCAACATCGCTCTTCGTGAAATGTTCATTTTAACACCTTTATTTCTGCTTGGATATCTTTATCTTTATTTCAAAATTTCCCATTGCAGGGGGGGGGGGTGGTTTTCCTCATTTTGCAAAACCCCTACCCACTAGCAAATTCATCTCACAATTTTTATGTTTAATTTTTTAAAAGTATTGCTACTATAAGTAAAGAACATTTACGTTTATTTTTGGCAAGAGAAGTTTGCGGAAATTGGAAAGTCGAAATAAATAAATACATAAAATAAATAAATAAATATTGAACTTATAAAATATCTTATATCATGATTTTACTAACAGTTTACTTTGGTTCTACGTCGTAAAAAACTTTCGTGATGATTTCCTTTAATGTAAAACAGTTTCTTTAAATTGTCGATGCCATTTCATATCCAGTCCCGGTTCATCTTTCTTTATGTAGTATATTTGTGAAAAGGTTTTCGGCCATGTGGCAATGAGGCTTGCCAGAAATGGTTTGCAGCCCGTATAGCAGGCTACGGATCGTCATTCAGAGTAATTAGTTCTCGTCAGTTTGTCGCCTTCAGTATTCCGTGCATTAGCGTGCGAAATTTGACCTTTCGGAGTGCAATTTTCAATGTCCAACAGAATGGGATGGGGCAAGGAGGATGGAGAGAGTTAAATACAAAAGAGTTATGATTTAGTAGTGTAATCTTTGAATAATTAGTGAATTGGGGGTGAATGACTAGGTAGAGATTTTTGGACATTGTCCTAACTTTTTCAAGCAGGTTTCCAGCCTGAGTTGTTTTCTATGTGTTATCGTATTATACATTTATTTTTCGTAATTAGTTGCTGTTGTGTTTTTCAAGTCTATTCCCTCTTGGAACTTTCCAGTGTTGTATACATAAGCTACTTGTCTTATTTAAGTTTTTTTTTTCGTGCTCAGTCCTGTTTTTCCATGACTAAATAGTGTCTCTAAAAAACAAACTTATATTTCTTCTTATCTCGTGTTACCGAAGTACCAACACAGTTTTTTTTTCAGGAATAGGAGAGCTGAAGTGATAAACTTACTGGTAACATGGTACGCCCTGCATACGGCTGTGGACTCTGTCGTGCTACAGGTGACCGCCGGTGCGGAATTGCAGCTTGCGAGTGGCCAAGTCTTGGGTTTGAAACCCGTTTAAGCAAATAAAGTGCATACCGTTAATTTTAAGTTCGTTTAACTTGCAAGTCTTCTCTGGAGTAGCCCTCCGGCCTCCCATACGTGGAAGTTCAACAATCAGGGTAAACTGAGCAATTTTGAAAGCCCGGCTGTAGATCTACTTGTATCTACACTGTGTATCCTTCTGTCATATGCAAAATTATCATTGGCGTGGACTTGATAACTTTTTTTATGGGTTGGTCTTGTCAAGTAAAACCACGAAATTGTTTGAAAAGTTTATATTTTACTAATTTGCTAATTCATACACTTATATATATATAATATGTAAACGGAAAGCAAAATAAGTTATTTCATTATTTACAAATGATTTCCTATCACATTTAATTCAACTTTAAGGAATGGTGCTATTTTCTCTCCGGTCGTTACCAACTTTACTGAGCACAAGCCAGTTATAATATACTGTATGTAGGTAGCGCCAGCAACATTCTTCAAATGTTTATTTCAAAAATGTTCAGTTAACAGTTAAGGTTAGTCATACTCAGGTTAGGAATACAATTATATTTCTTATGGAGATCATTTTTAAGCTGGTGGTAAATGGAGAAGTTCTATATATTTGTGGGTAAAAGTTCGCGTTTTGCTAAATTTGTTATATATACTTGCCCGTGCCCAAATATAAAGCATGAACTATATTTGGCAAAAATTTCTCATGTCCTCCAGTGCTGTTTACAAGAGTAAACAGTAAAAATGTAATTGTGTTTGGCATTGAGTTTTCGTAAATATTCTTACAATTTAGTAACACATGTTACGAATTTAAAAGCGAAATAAATATAGCCTAGCTGTCATCAAAATGAGGTTTGCGATTCTTTTTTCAAATTTAATTAGAATAACGCTGTGCAATACGTTGTTTTAATAAAATAATTTTTACAACTGAATGTATATTTACACATTGCTTTAATTTATCACTCTAGTGCGAAGAACAAAGCTTTATATATATATATATATATATATATATATATATATATATATATATATATATATATATATAATCAAGTGGGGTTTGACACTACACAAAATTGAAGGTTTTAAAATGTTGTATTTTACTTATGAAAATTGTAATTATTCAGTTCGTTTATATGGAAAACGGAGAAAATCCGGTATACATGCAACATCAATGCTGCAGGGCAGCGACATTTATTTGGCAAATTATTAGCATCGAATTCCCCAACCTGAGTCGAATAAACCTTATTACCGGCTGTTCGTGGTAAACTGAGCACTTTTGAAAACCCTGTTTAAGATATAATTGTATGCACATTATGTATTATTTCACCATCTAAATGAAGCGTTGACAATGGTCTGGTCAACATTATCCATGCATCGGCGATGAAAAAACTTCGAATGATTGAAAAAATTAATATCTTACAAATTTGTTACTTCATATACTGACATGCATGAAAAAAAAACAGGAAAAATTAATTATTTAATTATTCATAAATATTTACCCAACACTTTAAATTTAACTTTAAGACATGAAGCTAATTTCCATCCGTCTTCAACAACTTCACTGAAAGCATGCATATCAGTGTGCCTGTTAAAATGTATGCCAGTAAAGGCTGTTCGCGATAAAATGAGCACTTTTGAAACCAACCTTAGAAAAATATTTATATATAATCTAATGATAGTACAGAAATGTCGATGTTTTATAATCAAGTCGGAACAAGCCGCTTTTCAGTCGTTTACATGGCTTACGCTGACTAAAAAGATACATCAAATTACTGTACTACAGAATCGGAGATCTAAAAAAAGTCTGCAAAAAAGTCCGGTATAGCATATGTTTATCTTTTAAGGATGGCCCACAGTAACCATTTTAGTCTTAAAATTTTGATTGAAAATAGGAGTTCGCATACGAAAACAACACAGTATTAATCCTATGTATCTTAACTTGAGCATTTATTGTATATACTTGCAGTAAACCTAAACAACGCCATATTTGTAAATCGCACCCAAGTGAGGCGGGAGCGGGTCGCTAGTGATTAATTAAATAAATATAAATATTTCTTTACATTATAAATTGTTGTAATTTTTATCTTGCAAATGTGTAGTACTAAAAAAAAATATCTTGGCAAATAGTTTCCAAACAATTTGTTTTATATATGTACAAATATTTTGACATGTAGGGGCAGTAACATTTTCCAAAGGTTGATCTCAACAGTGCTCGATAAATCGCGAACAGACTATACAGTCGATTCACAGTTACTTGCAACTTTTCTCTAAAGCACTTCTAAAGTTCTACTTCCAGAATATTCCTTCTCCTCGTGCAAACAAAGCTTAACTCGTGTCTAGAAAATTGCACCAAAGGGACAACGCACCTCATTCGTGCGCACACAGTTCAATAATATTTTGTATGGGAATTATTTTGTACTAGGCGATACCAGCACAACTTTACTCTCTTTGTTTTTATGCGTATAAATTGCAAATGAAATCTTCAAATTCATAAATAATTTATACGTAAAATTTCAGTTTAACAAAAATAAGACACTTTTGTTATAGCGGAAATATGCAACGCTTGTGATACACAATTAATTAAGGAAACAACAATACACGGGTGATTTTTCAAAGGTTTCCTTTGAGATGTGTGAAAGATACTGCAAGTAGCTTGTAAAGGCTGTTCACGATAAAATGAGCACTTTCGAAATAAACCTTAGAAAAAAGTCACTGCCCCTGGCCTACATATATTGTAACGGGCGCACGATTGACATGCATACAGTAAAGTTGGTAACGATGGAGGAAAGTAGTTCCATAACGTAATATCGAATACGAAGTGTTAGGAAACCATTTGTGATTCGTAAATTATTTATTTTGCTTTCTGTTTTTTTTTAATGCGTCGAAATGTAAAAATTAGCAGGTTTGTAAAATATTTACTTTTCTAATATTTCACAGTTTCACTAGACCGACGCATGAATAACGTGACGAGGCTCATGACAATGTTAATTTCATATAAGGCGGAACAATACACAACGTGCATACAAGTCGATCATAAGCAGGGCTTTCAAAAAGTGCTCATTTTACCGTGAACAGCGTATAGTGGGCAGAATGCGAGACGTCGCGAAGCCACGTGACCGCGCGTCGTCCAACATGGCGGTCGCGCACGTGCGTTCCCGCAGCGCATGTTGTTTGGCGGCCCGCGAGCCAGCCTCCCTGCCCCTCCCACTTATCTATTTACCGCGTTGTCATGACGACCACTGCTGGGACAGGAGGGGAGGCCGCCACCACGTCTCCGGATTTCAGCGATGGCTCGTTTAGAAAGAGGGGGGAGGGGTGGGGCGACGTCAGGGTAACTAATTCATTAGCAGGACCACTGCGAAGCTGGCCCCCCGTTGTTTGTATACTGTCAGTCGCGACGGCTGGGACGCCACCACGCGAGCCAAGGGGAGCGTGCTAAGGGCGAGGCAGCCGCTCTGGCCAGGCGCTACGTCGCCCCTAGGCGCGAGCCGCTCATAGTCTATAGTTAAAGAGACCTGGAGAATCCGCGGATACATTTTAGGACAAGCTGCAATTCCAAACACGTGCGTTTATATAACTTTTGCCCTTGGTCCACACGGTGTTTGGCACCTCTTGGAGAACGGTGTCCAATTATCGCTGTCCACTGTGACATCAGACAACCAATGTGCAGTTGAATTTCCGTCGTATTTGTACATAAGACTGTGGAGCCTAACATGCAGGTCATTGCATTCGCGAATTTTCCAGGTCTCTAGCTATAGTGTGCCCGAGTAGCATGTAGCAAAATCCAGTGCGGGTCGCCTATCTAGTTCCTTTAAAATTATAGGCTATTCACGGTTAAGTGAGCACTTCTTAAGGCCCTTCCTACAGATATTAACCACTAATAGATATTTTTTATTGAGCTAAAGACATTAAATTTTGGGGGTGATGAAATGTATAATTTACACTGTGCTTATTAGATACATGGCAAGGTGTATATTAAAAAGTCGAGTGAAGATAGAAAAAAATTGAAAGGGAAAAATGAGCAGGCCCTTATAAAGTGCTCACATTGCCATGAATAGCCTATAACTTAACGCATTCGAAACGGACTTAGGGAAAAAAAAATCAACTTTTATGTTCTTGACAGGCTGTATATTTTAACGTAGCATATGTATGCGTTTTCTAGATTCCATTCATGGTTATTTCCAAATTTTCTGAAGCCCTAGAAAAGTTATGCATCCAGGATATTCCTCCGCCCTTTGCAAACAAGGGTTATCCGAGTCTAGAAAAAAAAACACCAAAGGGAAAATGTAACGTATTCGTCGGTACTCAGTGTAATAATATTTTGCACAAGAACTATTTCTCATTAGGCATAACAAACACACCTATTTTCTTACAGTTCTAATTCATAACAGCTATATATAAAATATTATATTTTATACATAAAATATAAATAATATTTTTATTTAACCGAAAATATGGCAGTTCAATGTTAACAAAAGTATAAAACGCGTCTGGTATATAACATAATAAGGAAACAACCAAGTGCGTTATTTATGGTGTGATTATTCAAAGATTTGATTCAAAAAGTTTGAAGACATGTATGGACTATACATAATATCCGTATGACTTGTTACTTCCCGCAGTTATCATATTGGTATTACTTAAATTAGTTATCAACTTTTCAGATGGCTGGCATAAGAAAAGGTAGATTGTAAAAACGGATAGGGAAAAATGTACATATAAAAACACAAACGTTTGTAGAGTAACATAAAGCACAGATTAACATGACTTTAATAAATATGTCCTGCTGAAACACACACGGATATGGGAACATGCTGTTTACAGCTGTCAATACTCTTCTTGTGACGTTTACCAAGGGAGAGTTATTAAGGACTATGTTTCCAAGACACGGTACCAGAAGAGCAACCAGTTTATCTAATTAAATATCGCACACGAAATCGAGACGAATAAAATTATTCTGTGCTTTTTCCAAAAAAAAAAAAAAAAAAAAAATGGCGGAAGTCATGTGGATAAATAACATCATATTGACGAGTGGGTAGCGGTAGAGGTGTTTCAATAATAGTCTTAAAAAAAAGTCTTAAATACGAACGATTCAGGTTTAACGTAAATGTAACGCAACTACACCGGATTCGACACGATTGTTTGCACCGAACGAAAAACGACGTCTGCATGTGCGAACAAGACGTTCGGCCACAATATACAGTTAACACTGGCGTAACAGTATGCAATAGTTATGTGTGTAAACATGTAACTTAAATATTAGTCAGTGGCCACTGACGTTTCCTAAATTATTTATATTTTACGTAGCAAATGTCTCAGTAGTAATCCGACCATATTTGTATTACTAAAATTTGCTCACTTCGACTTGGCTCATGCACGAAACTCACCCCAATGAAATGCCTATTTTTTTACGAATGAAGGAAAGATTTACATTTCGTTGAAACAAGAACGAAAACGGAGAGTAAACTTAGTTTTTGCTTTTTTTTCGGGTAATGTGCTTCCACTATATGCACATTAATGTCTAAATCACTGGGGTCTTAACCCTGATGATAACAAATGATGGACATAGAAATCTATTTCGAGACGACACGATGATAAAACTAAAGTTTCTGAACACGCATCGATAAAGGGTCTCAGAATAATTTTCAGGACACAAAAGTTAAATTCTGAGTCGTGTTCATGAATTCCACGGGAAATTATTTTATTTCATTTTCCACCCTGTTAGTAACCTGCCTCAAACTCCTGGACTAACCGTTTACAGCCTAGGTACAAGTGGCCTGGGAATATTTGTTGAAATAATCATTTTATGCCGATTGGCGTGACGTATTGGAGAGAGCGGAGATATTATGGCTGCTCTTAACGTCGAGGTCTTGAGAGCCGACGTGGGTGATGCGAGGTGAGTACGGAGCAGCGCCGGAATGAGCGGGCGGAAGAAACGGGAGATCTTCAAGAAAATTCGGCGACCAGCAGCATTCCCACATGCGAAAATCCGGGAGCGGCCCCCGCCGGGAACCAAACCTGGCCCACCGAGGAGGGAGGCGAGTGGTCTAACCGCTACACTACAGCGACCCCGTGACGTAACGGTGCCTGCAGGTAGGGTCTAACGTCTCGTCAACAGCGATCTCATTACACTCTGAATTTGAATCAGTGGGAAACCGCTGATTCGCAATGAAATTCAACTACTCGAATCAGTGAAAACGGCTCCACTTAGAAGAATTGGAAAACCACTTATTGTTTCAGTGAAATTTGTGAAAAGATTTCACTGATTTAATTAGTGACGTAAAGCCATTTTACTAATTGAATAAGTGACGGCCGACTGCAGTGGCAAATTAAATACTGTTTATATTGAATTTAGTCAAATAATTACGTGGAATAAACGTATTTACGATAGTTTACTATTTATATCGCGCAATTTACCGTAATTAGATAAAGTAAAAAGACTCAACACACCCTTTCCAATTAAAAATTAGACCGTTACGTTATATGTCCTTACCTTTTGTCTTTGGTTTAATTGGTGCCTTCAGATTGTTAAAACGAATTGTATATATGAGTGCACTCTCTTCACCACGTTATAGGGTGCTGTTTAAACCTTCTAACAGAGCGCTGTGACGATTACATGATAACGAAATGAAAGACGTAAAAACGAAATAAAAGACTGAATGTTCATATTACCTCTTAAAATGGTGTTTTGAAAGACAAAACACATTTTAGGAAGTATTTTGTATTGGTTTCATTAGTTTATTCGTTTTTATTTTACTTGATACACGTTGTTTTACGGCTACTTTTTAACGTTGTTAGGCGGCCATTTTTACACGTGGTTTCACTGATCCATCAGTCAAAAAACAAACCATCAGCGGAAAATGTCACTAAATCAATAAGTGAAAAAATCTGTCGTATTTTCACTGTTTCGTCAATTAAATTCATTGAAGTAATTGCGGAATCAGTCAGGCACCGCTGACTCATCGAAACAGTGAAATTCTCACTAAATCAGATTTAGAGTGTAGTTCTTTCTCATGCACTTTCAGGCTGGCCAGGAATGACAGACAGCCTTCGAGTATAGCAGCCAGCTTCAATATTGGCGTGAGGCTAATTACACCCACGTTGACTGACACTACCTGAGTTGGAAACAAGATTAATGGCGCTGATAAAAAAAATACAGTTTTATATTTGTGCGAAATACCATCCAACTTTTAAACATTACTTCTGGACATTCTTCCATCGAATAAAAATAATTTTTTTGTTAAGTTTTTGTAGCTTGGCGTATCAAAATTAATTTTTTTTATTGTTTTTGGGACGTACAGATTACATAAAGGAAAGCATTTACAGAACATTTCACAACGGTGACTGAAGGATCATCTTTATTCATTTCAATATATTGTTAGCAAAATTAGTTTTATATTAAAAAAAATCTAACTTGTTCAAACAAAAAGTATACAAAATTTTTCTTATTTTAAGCAGTTCGTAAACATCGCGAAAACATTTCATAGAGAGTTTTGAAACATTTCTTGAAGTAACTACCCCAGTAGTAAAATTTGGTTGGGCCAACGTTGGCTCAACCCAGAATGTTCCTCGTGATTACGTTGTCCCAACATGACTTTTATGTTGGCTGCCAACTGAAATACAACATTGGCCCAACATCATTTTATGGTTGTGTGCACACTTTTAAGAGTAGTGTGTTTTTTCTTTCAAAGAAGTATTCGTACAGTCATTTACCAACATGTTCCTAACATGTTTCGACGTTGGTAATTTGTTGGCAAGATGTGTTAGCGCATTCATAATACCAACCAATAAACTACATTTTGCTAACGTTGGCTACCAGTGTTTTAAATACATGTCATCGATGAACAAATAAAAAAAAAAGTAATTACGTTAATCGTATTACTTTACATCACTTATCACTTCATACTATCATTTGAAAATTCGAATTCGAGAATTTCAGATTATAAGTCCGAAGTGCTATCCCCTAAGACTACTGTAATTTCTTGCCAAATGTGAAGGGATAAGCACATACAACGTTTCAGTTCCATGTACTGTGCTGTATGTTTTGTGTATATAAGTCAGATTCTACTACTTTGAAACCTAATTTAAAACCTGCTAGTTACAAGAATATATTATTCGAACAAATAACCAAAACATAACCAATAAAAGACCGTTTATCTTTTTAAGAATCTACATGCGAAAGAACTTGATTTATTAAGCAAATAAAATTAATTGAACAGGTTATTATTTAAAAAATCACTATGTGATATCGTCTTGTACTGTAATATTCACATAAAAATAGCCTTGTAAATTAAATCCACGCAAAACACTCACTTTGCTGCTACTGGTCACCAAAATATTAATTATTTCATACTTGTACGAAACAACTTGAAGAGACGTCGCCAGTTAAGTACACTTCCCTCGCATAAAATTATTTAAGATTGCATGGTTTCTGCTTAATCGAGTTACAAAATCAAATTAAATTGTTTCGGGACGTACAAATAAAATAAACGAAAATATTTACAGAAAATATAAAAACAGGGAAATGAAAGGTTGTCATGTCCTAAATTATTTTACGGTAAACTTTCCAACATTTATTTTACAAAAAAAAAAAAAAAAATTATAGACTTCTGCAAATCAAAAAAATGCAAAAATTTCCTTATTTTTATCGGTTGTTAAAAATTGGGAAAACATTTCATAGCATGATTTAAAAAATTCCTTGAAGAAACTCGCGGTATATTATTTGGATGCAAAGTACCCCATTTCGATGTGTGATAGTATTTATTATTTCTACATCTCCAAAATTGCGATTTTGGCATACTATTATGTAAAAATAGACAGACTAAAATGTTTCCATACGGGGAAATAGTACTGGTGAGATATAGGCCTATTTGGAGGTTGAACAATAATTCGTACTAATATATTATAATGCATTTTTCGGTGACCAGCGCCCGTAAACAACGTCGAAATTGACTTAATATTCTCACAGGAAAAGAGCGGGCATCAGGATAAGTTGAATTTTTAGTAGTGCTGTGTAAAGTTAGTTTTTAAATTCAAACTTTTAGTTCGAATTTACACAACTATCATTATTTGCGTAAGTATGAAGTAACAGCACGAATTTGCGTATGTCCTTTCTTGTGCCTAAAAGAGCATATGATAGGCACTTCTAGTGTATATAACAAGCATCAGAAATCTAACTAATCGCCAGATTAATATTCATTCTAGAAAGTCTTGCATCATAATCAAGCGGACTTTTATACTACGTCAAAGAACAACACTGGACCACAAATATAGATTTCATGCAGTTTACTGGTAGTGAGAACTAATTTCACCACAAATTTACAGATACGTCACACACCAAAGACAAAGCAATTATGTTTAAATCCTACTCCAACATACAGGTAAATTAGAACCACAGAGATTATTAAGTTTTGTAAAAAAAAATGATAATTGCTGAAATTGCGCAAATTTTAGTATATTCTCTGTATTAAAGCTTAATCATTAGTTTTGACTAAACTTCCTTGTCAGTGATTTCCGGCTCTTGATATTTAATCTATATTCCTAGGTGTCCCCTGGGTAATTTAAATCAGTACAATTTAATTTAAAACATTCAATCACCATTAATTTGAAACACGGTTCTCAGCATATAAATACATAATATCTAACGTTACCAGCATATCATCATGATATATTTCTTGACGTAATATTTAAATAATGCAGTATTCTTATATAACATCCCAGCCTCTTCTTTACAGCCTTATTGTTATTTCTTGTGCTGCCCATTTTCTTTACTAATGACATTTCTTCTAGAATGGAATTGAATATCCGCAATATTCAATTATATAATATCTAGTTCTTACAACTAGTCCTTCTTAAAAGCTCAACAATGGAGAATTCTTATTCCTTCTACACAAATTTTCATACATAACAATCAGTGACACCGAGCTTTCAAACATAAACAATTAACATATCACAGACATAGATTCAAAAAAATAAATCAACAACAAACATAAATTTAAAGTGTAGATTTGCCTTTCACTCAAACTCGTTATGTGGAGTTAAAATAATATATCCATACTACTTTTTCTTTACGTATAAATCTAAAACCAATTTAAATAACACATTTCTTATGCTAATTTGCACACGGGCACATATACAACTTTTAATATTGGCAGAGGCCTGTAGGAGATAATATATATTTTATTTTATTTCTCTCCTTACAGAGGATCACATTTAGTTAGTAAAACTTTTACCTAGATTTCACTATTACTTCCAGTATATTTTCTGTACCAATACAGTTGACTTTTGTAATTGTCCAGACGCCACTGGATTAAAAGAATATACTCTTGGGGATTTCCTGAAATACTTGTAGTGGTTCGAAAACTTCCCCAGTGTTTTTTTTTTCTGTGATCGCAGATGTTTTCAAAGACTAGATAATTATTTCTTTACTTTGCAGTGTTACTTTGAACTACGGTAATGTTGTGAACATACCAGTGATTTATTTTTTTATTTTTTTTATTTCCTATCACAGCCGTCCGGTTACAACACGTGTGTGACTGACTGGCATTTATATGGTAACCAAATGACCCCACAAAATCTATGATGTTCAGTTGTTTGCTATTTGTAGAATAAGTAATTTCTTACTTTAACGAAATTCAGGTTTTTCATTATTGAAGTTCCACAATGTGGACGATGCCTGTATACTAACGCACGTCAAAATAAGTCACATGGTTATAAAATATCCATGCTGCCATAATTTGCTACACATTCAGCCATGAAATATTATGAATAATCGTTTACCTTATAAATTTAAAGTGGCGAGTACTGATTTACTATTATTTTTACAAAAAGATTCCTATTTCTTTAGGGAGGCCATAGTGGTTCAGAGGAGAGACCACACGTATCCTACAGTTTCTTGGCGGAGGCAGTGCTGTATCGTTTCTCAACAGATTGCTGTATTAATATTCTATTGTAACTGCTTGAAATTCTGATGAAACAGATCACACGTGAAGCTTGTTCGTTCCTTATGCAGTAAACTAATATGACCATGAGGCATTCAATATGGTTTTTACTCAAGATCCCTCTTAAGCGCCGGCCTCAATTCGTAATTAACTGAAGTCGAAACCCTTTAAACTATATCCTCACTACCTCATTGTTTTCAGATGAGAGGTACCAGATCTCGCTTGCGTCAGAGAATGCCAAGTTCTCTGCTCAATAAAATATTTTTTAATGTGTTTTTTTTAAACTGATGCCAAGATAATTTTTTTTAATGAGTTACTGCAAGCGTATTACAATAAAGTTGACAAGAGTTTATAATGTGGAAATGTAATGGTACTGTTTAACAAGTAAACATTGTAGTCTTCAAGTTCGTAAAAACACGAAGATAATTAATTTACTACGTTTCATCGCAGTCAAATAAATATACAATAATTTAGCAGTGCTACAGTAAAACTTCACAAGCAACTAGTTTCCGAATTATTGTTTGTAAAACGCACAAGAGTTCTTTTACTGCATGCGTAGCCCGAACAGCAACGTGTAGACACCAGCAAGAAATAGTTCGATTGAAGACTACTCAGTCTTCTCTAATGGGATAAAGGGCTCTGTGACGGATAGATGGTGGGGGGTATTTTAACTGCGGGTCTTCAGCAGCAGGACAATACAAGGAAGGGAAATCAAATTAAAGGCTTGATTTGGGGGGGGGGGGGGGGAGGATATCTTGATCGCCGCGTTGAGCGCTCGTGCTTGGTGTTATTCAGACCGAGTCATCCTGACGACGTTGAGAAGGTGCTGTATCGACAGCCCTTTCGGAAAATTGACGAAATAATACAATTTTACTGGTTTAGGTCATTCCCTGTAAAGTGAGCACTTTTGAAAGTCGTCTCATTAAAATTAAATGTCAATAAATATATTTTATTTTAGACTTAGACATTAACTTCCGAGTGCGGTGGAATCTACACTCTGTGTTACACTTATACGGCAATATTTATTTAAAAAGGCTGTTGTTAAAGGATAAAAATTGGCTGAAATAAAAAAGTAACTAGGGCCTCAAAAGTGCTCACTTTACCGTGAACAGCCTATACGTACGTGAAAACAACATAATAGTTGTGGTGTTGAACTGCGTGATGGTTAAAAGGCGCTAGATAATCTGGGAATGCCAATAAAACGGTGAACAAATCTACATTGTATCTAATGTAGAAGTTCTGACCACTTGGTTATGTTTATACGACAGATGAAGGTTATATTATATTTACGATTATCTTAACATCTCTAAAAACATCCTGCTTGGTTTCCTTTTTTTGGTCACTGTGCATCACTGCATCAAGTATAAAACTGAATTTAGGCTGTTCACGATAAAGAGAGCACTTTAGAAATCAACCTTAGAAAAACAGTCACTGCCCATGCCTGCATATATTTCAACGGACGCACTGAGCGATATGCATCCGGTAAAGTTGGTAACGATACATGGAAAGTATAGTTCTATACCTTAACATCGAATAAAAATGATAGTTAACCATTTATGAAAGTTAAAAAAAAAAATTATTTCGCTTTCTGTTTTTTTTTTAATGCACTACTGTGTAATAACTATCCTATTTATAAAATGTTAACTTTTCTAATTATTTCACAGTTTCACTTGACCGACGCATGAATAAAGTGATGAGACCCATGGCAATGTTAACTTCGCATAAGGCGGAAGAATACACAACTTGCATACAAGTAGATCTTAAGCCGAGCTTTCAAAAGTGCTAATTTTACCATGAACAGCCTATATCATCATATGCATCGTTATTTGTATCCATGCTTTGAACAGGGCCCAGCCCCCCCCCCTCCCCTCGGGCCGAATGTAAAGGCGTGGAGGCCCCTAATTATTGTTTAACCAAGATCGAATAGTAATCGTTACAGAGATCAAATAACTTTTCGCCAAATAACAAGTTCCTATAAAATTATATCTGCAGCATACATACATATTACAAATATACCTATTTATTTTAGACCCCTGATTTCAAACATTTTGTTTTCCTGCGGGAACAAGATATCCTGGTTTTACCCTCAAATGGAGAATACCCAAATTTTTATCCACAAGCATCGAATATGCCCGAAATCTGGGGAATTGCCAGGACATAGGCAACACTGGCCAGACTGCCCTTACAAGGATCGACGAACGTCATCTCTTTTTCTCAAGCGCAGCATATGACCAAACGGTTTAGTAGTAGGGGCGCACGAGTTTCACTTCACTTTTGAGTAATCGGATTAACCCTTTGATATCAAATTGATTGGTCTCATAAATCCTTAATCCGAACTTATTCAGATCAAAAATTGTTAATCCTGTCTCATTCAGATGAATTATTTCGATAATACTTCATTTTAATCTGATTTGATCGAATTGTTTGATCAAATAAATTTTAATTAAATTTTTTTGATGAAATAGTTTCATCAAATTTCATTGATGAAATGGTTTTTGTGTATAGTTTGTTGTAATTTATTTTCTTTCTTTCTTTGTGGGGTGGGGAGCGGCTCTGGTACATCCTCACCCCCGGAGCTCTGTCGCTGTACTGAGGTGTTCATGTGTTGGGGAAGGGGTGTATATAGGTGAGACAGGGGAGCGATGTTCACCCTCTGAGCTCTGGCACTCGATGAGGTGTGATGTGCTGGGGAAGGGGGAAATATGTGCTGAGTTTTGTGCAAGAGTGGCAAAAGTTTCTTTTGTGTTTCGTAGACAGTGTTGGGAGATAGGCGACTTTGAAAGATAGTATTTATGTGGCGTATGTTACCTTTATTCCAAATGAATCTCTTACAGTGTGTATTTCTGGGAAATTAAATCTAGCCCATCTGATTAGATATGCATTTAGAAATTAATTAAACAGTAAACGAACAGAAGTACGTGACTGTCACTAAACGAATTATGTAACCCAGCTATCCTGTTTTGTGTAATTAATTAAATCGCACAAGTACTTCTCCCAAAACACTTCCGCCCTGCTGCGAGGTCAGTCAAGGAATGACTTATAGACGAGAAGCTTGCAGCCGAGTTGAACACACAACTACGTCAATGGATAAAAATTATGTTTACGAATTAATATTTCCCTAGAAAACACATTTACCACCCATTCTGATATCTTAAAGATGGAATAAAGCACATTTTCAAAATATGTAAACTTATTAAGAACTGAATTAAATATACTAAAACAGACAACATAAAGCGGACAATAAAAAATTTCCAAACTCACATTTTGAATTATACGAATTAAATTTTTACCGCACACAATAGCGTAATAGACATACATGTACATCTCCCTCTCACTTGTTGACGTATCATAAATTATTTTAAAACATGTCCGTTTGTTGTGGAGTCTGATGAAGGAATGAGTTGACTGTAGCACTTACATCGACTTATAAGCTGTGTGTCAAGAGCCTGACTATAGATGTGGAAAACGGTCGGCGCCTGGCAGGCAACAGAGTTGAAATTATGGGAAAAACTCGTAAATGATGGAAACATTTAAAATGTTTATGAAATAGCAACTGAACAAAAAGAGATTTTAACACGCACACCAATGTTTATGACTCATGTACTATATAAATTTCACTTCCCTGGGGAAAATAAATCACTCGAATTATTTAACGATGTATCCAGAGAACTGGTTTACCGCTGCGAATAAATGTTCCTATCATAAGAAGGAGAATAATTACCCTTTAACACAATTTTCCATCGAAGTATAGAGAGACTTGAATGGTGTGAAGAAGGCCTTAATCCCGCAAAGCTTAATCCTGCAATACTTTATAGAAACGTAGTATATATTTTATGAAATCCACAAACTTCTTCTAAGAAGAATTATTTAAAATAACGGGCACCGTATTCGATCCAGTCTTAACACACAATTTTTTTTCCTGATAAATTAATGCTTATAAAAAGTACTGAAAGATATTTCGAAAAATATTGGTACGAAGACAATGAGCAGATATGTCGAATGAGAGCTGAACCCGGAGCACATAGTATCGCTTAATGAGAATCATGACTAACAGTCAGGCATATGATATGCCTAGGCTCTGCGAAGCCCACTGGCTGTGGGTCTGCTACCCCTTAGATCATCGCATGGAACCCCTGCATGTATCCACGGAGAGGCCTGTCGGGAAACTACCTGCCTTGGCTAGCCCCCTCCCACTCCTCACCAGACTGCATATTTGTGCACCACGTCAGAGACTCTCCACCTGCCAAACGCCCCCTCGGGCCAGCGAATTTTGAACTCACTCGAAAGTGTTAACCTGTTTGGAAAAACTGACCTCTCCCCACGAATGTGAAGTGGACCGGTCTACTTAACTCCCCTTACTCCTCAGCTCACCAAGTTTACACTTTCGCCTGGACACTGACTCGTAAAGAAAACAGTTTCTACATCACTAAAACCCTAACTTACTTCCAGCGAAATAAAATTTTCAATACCAATGTCCTGCTGTTAAAATATGTTTCCTCAACATTAAACGCTATGTAAAAAAATAAGTAATATCCTTATATATTTAAATGTCTTTACAGGATTGCAATTTAACAATTCCGAATAATTTTAGCTAACATGATAAATAATTATCATCTCCTCTTCTATCGAAACCTATTAACTCTCGAATAGCGCAGTGAAAACTTTTTATAAATCTTTAATGAAATTTTTAGAAAAGTAAATTAATTTCTTCCAGTGTTAAACTGTCATTACCTTTGTAGCATTAGATTCGCTAATTTAACAATGAAATCCAATCCTGTGTATAGGATGTTCTAAGCCATTCTGAATATTTAAGGGAAACTTAATGAAAGTCTTGTTAGGTACATGTAATAAACACTGACTTAGGTTTTCTCTTATCTCACACATTGTCCTCCCCTCTCTCTTCTATTTTTTTAATCCGACCATTAATGCAGGATCAATAAGACCTTTCCTTTGTCATACACATGGTTTGTAAAAACTATGAAGTTTCCCCTAATAATACTTTTTTCTGGTAAGAATTGAAGTGTATGTATTCATCCCATTAAAAGGAGTAATAAAACTATAAAATTTTTATCATAAATAGTTTTCCAGGAATTGTAATAATAAAAGGAAATAAATTTAGCATATTACCGCTTAAATATTAATCCAATGAAAAATAATCCAATCAACAAGCAGATGGATTGCACAATAAATTACACATCCAAACACCATTGATATTGATAGGTTTATTAAATAAAATAACACATCAAATATTATTTTTAGTATTTTTATTTAGTATCATAATTTTACAAACATTGTATTCCAATCTTTTAAGATCTCTATTCTTGACCCAAAAGGCATCAGCTTTCGAGAAACCTCTCCATCGAACCAAACACTTATCTTTTTTCATTTTAATAATTTTATCAATCAAATGTGCATTTGGAGAACTAACTTTTTTCAGTTCATGTTCGCAAAAACTGCCATTTATGGGCTGTCCATTATAGGTTTCTATGTAATACACTCTGGGATATGATTGTCTAATTGAAATTTTTTTAAATATTTCATAAGACAAATTAACTGTAAATTTTTCTCAAGATTCCTTTCTGTTTCGAGATACATGTATATTCTCCAACTATGAACTTTTGTTTTCTCTTGTCGATTACTTTAAAATTATTATAAATGGTTCTGATCAAACTATTGTATGTAACATTGTCTGGTGCCATCTTAATAGTTTTATGATATCTGAAATTATAAAATTTAAGTATTTCATGTAAAACATCCACCCATTTGTACGTCCCTTTCGATGTGAAATGCTTACAGATTAACTGCTTAATTTCTTTGTTGTATTGTTCCACAACACTGACTTTAAGGTCTGAATACATTGCATAGTGATTGGTACCATATTCAGCCATTAGTTTATGGAATGGTGTAGAAAAAAATTAGGTTCCTCTGTTGGTTTGGAGCGAATTTGGTTTTCTCTTTTTCAAAGCAGACTCCATTGCATCGCTAACATGTTTCCCAGTTTTGTTTTTTTTAAGGTATAGCCTAACCATATTTGGAAAATGTTTATTGGTTAAAATATATTTGTATCCTTGTTGCATTTGGGAAGGAATGTCATTTACATTAATCAGCTTGAAAGAGATCATTTAGCCCCTTATCAATAACTCATCGTCTAGGATATCTTATCTTGGCTGGAGCATGAAGTTCTTAAGAAATATTACTAAACATCTTTCGTAATATAAGCATATTCTTCCAGCTCTTCAATAATAGAAAGAATTTAGTTTGTGTGTGAATTATTACCAGATTCTCTCGAAGCGATGAGAATTTTTAATCTATCATCCAATTAAATAGGATTGTTCAGATATCCAGGAGAAAACTGGTCGCCAATTTCATCTTTATATATTCCACTTCCGACAATATCTCCAATTAAATGTAGCTTCGGGTGGTTTTCATCTCCTAAATGGTTATTCGCATTCGTACGATGAAGAAGTTCTTTATATTTCTCTCAATTGGTGTCTGCATATCCATTTGGAACGTTTTTAAGTAATAATTCAAACGAACATTGACTCACATCAGTTATCTAATCACCTATTTTAATTATATTGTCAGACAAAAATGTTATTACCGAATCTCCCAGAAACCATGTTTCCATTTCGACAGACACAAAATGTTGTATCGTGCATAGGTGAGTAGTATGTTGTAAAACTAAATAACAACATGTTAAATGAGAAAGGGATTGCTTTTTATTTTGCTTGAAATTTTCTTCCAATTTCATTTCCAAAGGTGTTTCATTAGGCGAATTCAACACACAATGTAATACACAGATTACACCTGTAACATGTTTAAATATTGCTTTGTTTAAAACATACCGTTCCATATGGGCTTGTTTGGCTTGTAAATATTTCTACTTCACAGCAGATATAGTATTATGTAATTCCGAAGCAGAGGCAGACATGTTTGATTACATTACATTATATTTCATATATATATATCAATTAAGTCATTGTTTTTCGAACTACTGCTGCAGGTAGACCACCTGCTACACTAGATCGAATAGTTTGTGTGTTTTCAATCTTATCGACTTTACTTAAAACAGCATCTAATTTAGTTATAGTTTTTACTTTCAAGTAATTAATGAAATAATTTATTAATGTTTCCAAATCAATATTTTGCTTTCCCAGATCTGTTTGCATAACTAAACCATATTTTTTATTAATCAATTTATCATGTATATATTTCATTATTTCTTCAAGTTGTTTGTTTTGCAATACTATCGCTTACCACTTCAGTAATTACAACTCTTAAACTTACTTGCATTTTTGCAAGTTGCATTTAAAAAATTATGTTTGTCATATTGTTAAGTCCTTCTAAATCCATTTAAACATTCTTATATTCTAAGTTTATTACTCTGTAAATCATTACAAATATTGGTTAAAATTTTCGCAATTACACTTGTGTTTTTATAAACATTATAATTTTTATCAACTTACTTTGTTAATGTCTCTTGAAGATTGCTTCATTGCGATTTAAACACTATTAGCATGATGGTGTTTTAGACTTACACGTAACATTTATTAACTACATCAGTATCTTTCACAGACATACCTACATTATGTAATATATGTCTGTTCAAATCACAATTCCCATCGCGATTTTTAGTTAAACAACCATTGTAATGATTTTGTTTTATACTGCTATGTCCAAACTTTGAAATACTTATTACTCTTGCTGGGGAAGTAAAAAAACTGTGAAATTCAGACCTATATCTGCGTTTATATAGAAGAAGCATTGGTAAAATCACCAGAAAACCATATTTGTTTTTCCAACACTAAAAACACACTACTTTAAATTTTGTAAATGTCATATTGCCTAAAACATGGTCATTGTAAATATATTGCAAATTCATGTTATTCATTTTAAACAAAAATTACCACATATCCATCATCGCACAAATTATGTTTGTTTTGGAATACATGTGTAACTTTGTGATAGATAAAAACAATCAACATTTGAATGTCGACCAAAACTAAAATATTGCTCTATTTCACCCTGTGGTATGTAACAAACACCGTCAAAAATTAATATGCAATTGTGCTTCATTCGGAGGCACGATATAGTCTTTAAAAAAGAGTGAATACCTTCAATTAGTGATAAAATACTCGCTAATCATTGATATTTCTCTTGTTGTATTGTTTTAGAAAATGCATATGATAATGCAATTTAAGTCCATTTGAATGTTCCAACAGCAACATAATAACACACATTTTTCCACATGAAGCAGGACCACTTATAATACAACATATATTTGATGGTAAAATACTACCATGTTTCTTTTCAATTACCAGTAGATGTACTTTTTTATAACCTTCATTTATACAGTACTACATAACATAACATACTAATGGAAAACTATAAATGCAGGTCTATTTATAGGGTTGCGTTCAGTTGAAAATAATGCCTCATTCTAAATGTATCAAAAAAGGACATGGAGTATTGAATACATTGATTAATAAATTACCATTTGAGTTGCATTTACCGAGATACAATTATTGTGGACCTGGTACTAAACTTGCAAAACATCTGGACCGGAACGATCAATGAATAAACTCAATGGATAACATTTTGTAAAGAACACAATATAGTTTATGATCGAACAAACAATTTGAAAGAAAGACATATAGTGGATACACTTCTAGATGGTAAAGCATCAAATATAAGGAAGAATCTGTCTACACCGGCAGGTAAAAAGCTAGGTGCTTGCGTATTTGAAAAAGTCATACGCAAAGATTAAAAAAGGTATGGGTTTAAAACATAAAACTAAACGAAAAACCAAGCATGGAGGAATCATTTCATTCCTATTTCCAAGGAATGAATTTGAAACCCTATAAAGTTAGAAAAGGACAAAAAACTAAAAACATGGATAAAAGTGCAGAAAGTCCTAAATAGTCTTCCAAAATGTGAATTAACAAACAAAGATATTTATGTATTTGTAAATAAACTGGATATTCCCTCCAACTGAATTACATAATTATTTAAATAACACGCAATTAAGAGGTACAATTACCAAACGGAAAAGTTACCAAATAAATCTATTGTAGTCATTTATGTATATGTTTTTCTATTAATAGGATATATAAGTAGGTATAATATTAATCATATTAGTATTATGTCAATAATGTTGATATTATGTGGTAATTCATCACAAATGTGTGTGGTATATTTCTCTGCATTGGAGTTTAGATGGAGAATGGCAAATAAGTCTAATTGTTACTTACAACAGCATACCAAACATAGATAGGCACAACCAATCATTTGTGGTTAACAATGGTTAAAAAAACTACAAGATTGTGATACCGATAGGATCTTATGAGTTAGATAACTTAGAAACGTTCATTAAAATGACATTACCTAAAGATGTGCATTTCCAATTATGCAGAAATCCAAGTACATTATGTAGTGTGATGTACAATAATGTTGATATCGATTTCTTGGAAGACATTTCAATTGAAAATATGTTGAGTTACAAACGGAAAGTGTATCCCGCTTGTGAATTACACAAATCATCCAAACAGGTTAATTTATTGTCGGTAAATGTGTGTCGCATAAATGTTAATATTGTAGGTGGTTCATATTTGAATGGGAAAACGACAAATACACTACATCAATTCACATGTGTGGTGGCTCCAGGATATAAAATAATTGAAAAACTGAATACATTGATATATTTTCCAGTAATAGTGAATCATGTTGATGAAATAGTTGTTATAATTGTCGAACAAAATGGTAAATTTATTAATTTTAGAAACAAATAAATTACTATCCATTTACGTTTAAAAAAAGCTATATAAACAGTTACATTCTGTACCCATTAAAATCAAAATGGTTATTGTATATATAATCCAATAAGGATGTAAAGTAGGGGGTGCTTTGAAGAAATATCTCAAGAAGGCATGTATTTCGAAGAAAGGAACTATAAAAATATGTAAACGCAAGCATAAATGCTCAATTCAAATAAGTTAACTGTGAAGTTAACACAAGGCAACAAACTATTTTCAAAATAATTGGGATATATGGTTAATCGAAATAGAAGCTGTACTTAACGTTTAAGAACCAATCACTTATGGAAATGCAATCACCAATACTGAAATACATGTGTATGAACCATTCTGAGTTGGTCCATATAAATATCCATCGGAAATAAGGATTTCAATACAAAATCAACAATTAAAAAACAGTCGATACAAGCAAGCCTGTTACTACAAATGTAGTGAGAAACAGAATACTTCATTTAATCTATAGAATTTCATATTTGCAAATAGGAGTGGAAAGTGATCAGATAAGAGATGTTGGAATTACTTCCATGATAAAAAAATATCTCTTGTAAATTGTAAACATTCTTTATACTGGTCTGATGGCTGGTTGGAACAATGCTAGATATTATTCACTGAAAATAAATCCAGATGGTAAGTATGAAGTTGTCATACTGTTAAGTATGGTTTTGGGCTTTGCTGAAGACTATAAAACTATTATTTTAATTGCCAAACAAGATTTAATTATCCTATTTGCTAACACTCATTTGAATGCCACATATGATACAGCTAATAATGAGGGAGGTGTAGCATTTGAATTAAACAGTGTCGAATGGCTAATGCCACATATTGAAAATAACACATGGGATTGCGTAAAAATTATAAAAAAAACGGAAGAATTTAGACATTGCATACAGATCATGGGCTCTGGAGTTCTTTCCAACTCTACCAACCACACAAAAAGTAGTGTGGCATGTGAAATCAAGTTTTTTGTCTGAAAAACTGTGATTTGTTGTCATACATTTTCAAACAAACCGTCAAAACAATTTAAAAGAGGCTAGAACATTATTCGATAATTGTGATATGAAAAATATTAAACTATATCAAAATAGCCAAGCTTATCCCTATGTTGATTTTAATACAGATGTTGATAATGGGGAATTCCTTATTAGCTATAATATGTATACTAAGTTTCAGGACTCTTATTATAATAAAATGAGTTCACGGATACTAGATCCCAAAGCTTTAAAAATTGAGGAGCGTTATTTGAACTTGATGTAATCAAACAAGATGACACAATTACCACTAGTGTAATCGAATCACAAATTGAAATAATCGGAAATACACCCATTCCAGAAAATACTCAAGTGTTTGCTTTGATAACTCATGATAGATTAATGAGTTACAATGTAAGAGATAAGCTGGTGAAAATAATGCATTGAGTCAGTAGGAGATGAACCACTGCTACTGCGAGCTGTTTTGCAATGTACAAGGTTTTCAATCTCCAGATAAATTTATCATTAAAGAATTAGCTATTACTGATATGGAGGAACATGGAAATATATAACTCCCAAATACAAGAAAACTAATAGGTGGGTAAGCAAACACCACCATTGTTTAAAATGGGAGAGTGGATGTATGGTATATGAGAATATTGAAGATATTTGCAAACAATACTTAAATAATTCTGAAATATATGTAGGTGGAGTTGAGAAAAATGTATTTTTGAATGTGTGGGGAATGGGAAACTAACAGATGTTCAAAAAGAATTCTATTGCCTATCGTTCGAACAATTATGCACAACACACAGATCTAATCCAACATTCTTCTCCGCAGAGGAAAACACTAAATTAATGCTAACTTGGGCAATGATGTCTGACTGGGGTGAAACAGATTATGATGATTATCCTACTGAATCACCCCTGTATATTATACGAGCGATATGGCACTATTTGGGATGAGAGAACATGGTGAACTAATGAGTAGGATTTAGTATAAAAAGTATTTGATTTTATGTTATCCAATATTTCTTAAAGATGGATCAACAATACAACGAAATCACTTGTTCGTGCATACAGAAATCGAAGTGTCAGAAAGTTATTAGCACATTGGAGTAAACCATTTCGACTTTATTTTGGAAATAAATAATTTTGTTAACATTTTGTAACATTCTGTAGTAACAAAATGTACATACATTTGTGAAACTATGCATATTTGTATACATTTTTATTAATAAATGTGTATTAAAATTAATTTTTACTTTTATTTATAAAATCTATTTTTAGAAGTGAACTTGTTTTCCTAAGAAAAGAAAAAACATCATTGGTTAATAAAATTAACATAAGTAATGTTGCTGTGAATGCAAGATGTGTTCAATTTTATAGATGCTTTAACCTAAGTGAATGGCTTCTAATTGCTAAACTTATAGTATTTGCAAATGTCTCCAGACATGTATAAACAGTTGCGTTTAGAGTTATACAGGCCTACCAGTGCTACCACACCATGACTAGAGTCACAAAATATAAAGGTTTAAATTCAACATATTTCCAATACTACCAACCAAAAACCGAGATCACAGATGGTGCATGCCTGAGTCCAGCAAACCTCGCAGAAAGAACTTTGCTTTTATAATAACCTGAAAATGACCCAGGCGCCTAGCTTTTCACAAAGCAGGCAGCCAAGGTCACCCGGTGTCCCTTACAAGTCTTGAGCTCAGGTCACCAATTTAACCATTGAGAATGGCAAGGCGAAAATGTCTTCTTACCTGAATGAAACTCTCAAGCAAAATATATTTAGTTTTCTACATAATTAAATTTATAATCTCTTTACATCTTGCATTGCACTAAAAATACACTGAAAAAATTTAAAAATTCTCATACTTGTATCAAATACTTATGTATGAAACAGTCTTTATTCCACTCACATGCTAAGGTTTACAAAAATTATCCTATAAAATATAATTTTAATCATAGTGAATAATGAATGTGTAAATTAACAGAAGATATCTATATATGTTTATCCCAAATAATAATAATAAAATGAAGAATATAAAGCATAACAAAAAAAGGAACATTATTTACTTATAATACTTTGCAACATGAATTTTGGATTCAGTAAGTTAATTATACATTTATTTTACAGTTTACAGAAATATTGGGTAAGGTGTTAATAAAACGTAATAATTCATGTTATTAAACAGATATTGCTTTCAAAGCTTTAAAAGAATACATAAATAAAAAACCATATAAACATTATTTTTAAAAGGTAAAACTAATATTCGAGAAACTTAAAGTGGTATTATCGTTTACCGATAATGGTTTTTTTAAACGCGGATACAGTAAATCTGCAACATATAAATTATATATATATAAATAATGTATATATATACACACATTTATTGATATGTAACATTTTAATATTATTGTTAATAAACAACCAGAATTAATTTCGTTATATATTTATTTGTAGTGAAACATAAATTATCTATTTACTTATTATTGAAATCGATTTGTTTTCATTTCTTCGAGGACAAAACTTATTAGAGAGGTTTGTCTTAGAGATTGGGATGAGGTGTTGAAGTTATTTGAAAGTCAATGGTCAAGTTATTTGAAAGTCAAGAGGGTGTTTGCCTTTTTGACCTTCGAGTTGCAGGGGATAAATGTCGTTTCTTGACCTTTTACCTGGGAATTTGAAAAATTTTATTAATAGGGGTTTAGCATGTAGACCTGTTCTTTTTTTTTTTACCATTAATTAACCTGTGTAGTTCGCATTGCGATGCCGTGTACCTACAAAGATTACTTCCTTGGTTTAATGAACCAAGACTTTGATATAGAACTTGAAAATTTTAATTGGAACTATTTTAATTAGATAACAAATGGATAAGATCATTTCAATATAAGTTTGATAGATTCTTTGGACGACGACGAAAATGGCCCTACGCTACAACCTTTGCTATTGCCAATGCCTTCTTTAGGGGTATCGCAATCACCTCTGGCATTGTGACTGTCTATAGCACCGCCTCCAGCGACTATATCGTCGAGAGTATCTACACCGCCACCTTCATTGTAGAGAGGAAGTGGAGCATCACCTCCGGCGTCGTGATTGTCTACAGTGCAGTATTCAACATCGAGAAGAATTTGAGTGCTGTCTCCGGCGACTACAGCATCGAGAATAACTATACAGATACCTTCAACATCGAGAGGAAGTAGAGCATCTCCTCCAGCGACTACAGCGTCTAGAATAGCTACATCAACGCATCCAGCGCCGAGAGGAACTGGAGCGCCTTACTCTACAGCGCTGCCTTCAACATAAAGAGGAATTGGCGCACCGTTCCCGGCGACTACAGCATTGAGAACAACTATGCCAATGCCTTCTACATCGATAAGAAGTAGAGCATCGCCTCTGGTGACTACAGTGCTGAGAATTGCTACACCGACGCCTCCAGCATGGAGAGGAATTGGAGCACCGTCTCCAGCATCGACAGTGTCTACAACACTGCTTCCAGCATTGCCTCCAGCATTAAGCATGGATACACTAAATTTAACAACAACCATCAAATCAGGTGAGCAACATGTAAAAAATAAATAAAAATTTGTTCTTGTTGTACTCCACTAGACTTAAGGTTTATACCCTTAAAGAATTTTTACATTTTAATTTTGTGTCTTCACCTCCTCCAAGTCTGCCACACCTAAATTATTATTACATGAATCACTGCAGCGTAAATTAATTTCTCCACCTCCTTCGTTATGCATTCACCACAAGAAATAATATATATTCCTATATTATCACCCATAACACCTGCTACACTACCACTACCCCCTGTTTTTCCTGTAAAGAGATGCAAAATGTGTTTATCTTTTAACACTAGATGGAAATTATTGTGAACATTCAATTTAAAATTGTTAAATTATTTTGCAGCTGTATGATGAAGTGATGACATTATAATTTCTAATGTTTTGTGATGTAATATAATTTACCAGCTTAAAATATTTTGTGGTGTAATATGATGTGAAGGTTTTAAGGTGTCAATTATTCCTGACATGATATGATGCGAACATTTTTCAACTTAAAAGTTTTATTTTTATTATAGCATGATTTTTCCTATTATTTTACAGTTTCAAGATGTAGGATGAAGTATTGGTTTTAAGCTTGTAAGGCTTTCAGAGGTATTATATTGAAAAAGTTTGTGATAAAATTTAATGAAATTTATGATTTGTGATGTAACATGAAGTGAAAATTTTTAAGTTTGTAGTACTTTCAGACATAAATGGTAAAGAAAAGTTGGAAAGTTTTTCAAATGCAGCATAATTTGTTGTGATTATTTTAATGAAATTTTATGAATTTGATGATTTGTGAAATAACATGAAGTAACAATTTTTAAGTTTGTAATGCTTTCAGATGTAAATGGTAAAAAAAATGATGGAACATTTTTAGTCATAACATGATTTGTTGTAATTATTTTAATGAAATTTAACGAATTTTATGATTTGTGATGTAACATGAAGTAACAATTGTAACATTGAAGTGCTTTCAGACGTATATGGTAAAGAAATGTTGGAAAGTTTTTTTATATGTAACATGATTTGTTGTGATTATTTTAATGAGTTTTTAGGTGTAATATATAGAATCTTTCTCTTGAAAGTGTTAACTAAGATGTTTTATGACTTTTTAAAATAAAATAATTATGATAAAAAGGAGTATTGTGACTTGTTATTTATTAGTTTGTAATTCCTCATGTGATTATTTGTTGTATGATGAGTTGATAAATATTTACTACTACTATGGAGAGTTTGAAACAAAAAATGTTGGTAAACTTGAAACGACTGGGTCACTAGCAAATTTTCAAGTGTGGTTTGTATTCAAGCCCAGGTAACTGGATGCCTTTCATGAGAAAACACAAGTTTCTCATTTCAGTCTTCGTGAGTGAGAAAAATAGGTTTATAAATTAAACTATAAAAATATTTTCTAATCTAACATTTCAATTAAAATTTAATCATACTACTCTGAAGGGCTTAGGGGGAAAATATTTACAAAAGTGATGGAGAAAATCAAACATCGGAATGAATAAATTTGAAATGAAAGTAGAGGGAGCAGTATCTTAAGAAAACCTCTGTCGGGGAAAGCTTAACACAATGAGGACATAAGAAAGGAAAAGTGGACTGACGAAAATACCTTTTCAGAGGCAGGTACAAGACCTCTCACAATCCTACCTACAAGAATGTTTCCCACTGGCCTGAATCTCTGCAGCAGCTAGTGGCAGAGCCCACAGAAATTTTAACACTAACATTTTACCACAGAAAAGAGATTACAACTACTGCTGCTGGGGTTCAACACGATGATGTCTGTTTTTCAAAACATCCACCTACTTTACACAAACATAAAGAGCTTTGAACGTTTTTTTCAACCAAACTTGTGTTAAAAATGTTTGCCATTTTCCTTTAAAAGTGTTTACAATTGGACTTTTTAAAAAATAATGCGAAACTTAACAGATTCTAGCTTCGATAGCAGTCATTTTAGACTGGATTCGTGCTATTTCATTAATATTATATCGAAAAAGCATAATATATCAAAAATATAAAATAAGTTTATATTTGTTCAAAATATTCACATTTTATGTGAGATACTATACTCGAAACTCTCGCATGGAAGCTTATGGAGAAATCTACACATGAAATATGTATTTTTCTTTGCTTTACACAAATATCTTAAACAAATTGAATATGTATGTTTTACATTACCTTAAAATATAAAGACATTTGGTTTTAAAGTTTGCTTAATGTAAGTTTTCAATAGGTGAAAAAACTTTTACTTGTGTATTGCTTATATCGAATGATGAGTGTTTTGCATTACTATCAAATTTTAGCGAGTGAAAATATCTCTTGTACAATTTTTTTTTCCATAGATATCTGGATTACTTTAGAATTGAAATTTGTAAAGTTGCTGGAAAAGGGGATAAACTTAAAGTTTATTGAATAAAAATTCATGTCTTGCAATTTAAATTCATTCTAACTTCAGGGAAATAATTTCATCATCGAGACTTTGGTAGAAAAATTTTATTCACTTGAAATAAGACAGTGTTTCGAGAATAGGAGAAACCTGGCTTTCTCAACAAGTCAAAAGACAAGCAAAAGTGAAAGTTTGGTTGGGAAGAGGGGAAAGGGTAACTTTGCAAGCAAGTCAATGCTTTCAGATGAGTTCGAAATTCGCTGGCCCCAGGGTGGTGTCTGGCAGGTGGTCAGCTCTTGTGTTGAACAAGGGGATGGAGGAAGGGTGGAGGGCAGCCAATCCGAGATAGTGCTACAGCTAGCCGAAAATTTGTTCTGTAGTGGTGGAGGGGGATGCATAGTGGGTGCAACGAACATCTCGTCTCCGACATGGTGCACAAAGATGCAGTCTGTGGTGTAGGGGGAGAGGGGCTAGCCAAGGCAGGTAGTGCTCCAGCTAACCGAAAATGCATTCTGAGTCTGGCGGAGTGGAGAGGTGGGAGGGGGTCTAGTGCTCTCAATGGACGGGTCAGAGGTCCTTCCACCTGCAGCTCAGAATCGCCATGTTAGTTTGACAACAAGTCTCACCCTGGATACATGCAACATGGGTGTTGGAGCATTCTGGCGGGGTTTTATGCGACGAGCAAAGGGGTAGCAGACTCACAGCCAGTAGGCATTGGAGAGCCTAGGCATATCATACACCTGACTACTAGCCGTTATTCTCATTAAGCGATATTATATTATCCAGGTTCAGATCTCGCTCGACATATCTGCTCACTGTCTTCGTACCAATACTTTTCGAAACATTTTTCAGTATTTTTTATAAGAATTAATTAATTGGGGAAAAAAAATTTGTGTGTTAAGACTGGCTAGATATACTACACCTGTTAATTTCAATAATTTTTCTTAGAGGGAGTTTGTGGATTTCGTAAAATATATACTATGTGTCTATAAAGTGTTGCAGTATTGAGCTTTGTAGGATTAAGGCCGGGTGTCTATACACTTTGACGGGAAACTGTGTTAAAAGTGAATTATTCTGCTTCTTACAATAGGAACATTTATTCGCACTGGATACATCGTTAAAGAATGTGAGTGATTTATTTTTCCCAGGGTAGAGAAATTTATAGATTATTACATAAGTCATAAACTTCGTCGGGTGTGTTCAACTCTCTTTGTGTTTAATTGCTATTCTATAAACATTAAAAATGTTTCCTTCATTTACGAGTTTTTCCCATAATTTCAATTCAGTTGTCAGCCAGGCACCGACTGCGTTTTACATTTATAGTCAGACTCTCGACACACAGCTTATTAGTCGACATAAGTGCTACATTCAACTCATTCTTACTGTAGTGCCGCGGGCACTCCGCTAGTTTTACAGTTCACAGAGAGAACATTTTAGTGAAGTATTTTCGCTACTTATCAGGTTCTGCGGTGCCTGCGACTGGAAGCTGTATCGGCTCTAATACTGCGTGCGGTGATTTCAGCACCATGTGACTGCGATTGCTATCCATTTTCGATAGGAAATACGTCCTGTTTTTCATGATATTTTCGTCCCATGACTCCTGGAATCACGTGCTGTATCACACACTATATTACCGTCACATGATTTCAATACCACACTTTGGGGCCATGTGCAAAGTTCCAGTTCATTGGCTAATGCCTTAACCTTGCTCTCTCATTGGTGGGCGACTCTTCTCGCCCTGACTTCTCATTGGTGAGAGACTTATCATGCGCGACTTCTTGGTGGAAGGATACTTCTCCCCACGACACTCATGTTGCGTTATTATGCCATTCATGGCCTGAGGATGAGAGAATTCAGCAGAGGATGCCAGAGATTGTGCATCACCGCCTGGGATGACTCACCTGAGCTGTGCTGAGACCCACTCTCCTTCAGCACCGTGGCTATATCATGTTATTGCTTCCAACTGAGATTTTATTTTGTTTTATATTAACAATTCCCATGTCGTCTTCTGCCACATCGCAAAGTAAGTAGATGCATAGTTAAAATTGTAACAGTTTCAGTGCTTATTTAAATAAAAGTGTTAAATTGACTTAGATTATTTCTTATTGAGTGTTTGTGCTCAGCCCTAGACCATTCAGGCATCACAAACTGGTGGCAGCTTTTTGGATAGTTACTCCAGATGGCTGTAACTGATCCCACTTCGAAGGGTTATAGGTTTATAGGTTGTAGGTGATAGGTGCTATGGTATTAAAATCAGTGTTAGGTTTTCTTACAACGAATTGAAATTCAGTTGTTTTACTTTATTTGCAATTTGTGTTATGAATGCTTATCGTGAAGTAGTAATTGAGCTGAGCAGTGTTGCAGAGTCGGACTTTTTAACGTGTCCTGAAGCATTTAGTATCATACGCATTTCAATTGACGAATCTAATACGATAGTTCGTGAAAGAGGAGATCTGCAGGATTATAAAACATCGTGTACTGTAGGAAATCATATCGTTTTAATGTTGAGTATGTCCACAGACTTATGAATAACAGAGTAACTGGTGATATGGATTGTCACATATATTTGGAAGATATAACACTGCACACTTGGGTTAGAGTTGAATATTGCAGAAATTATCTGGATTCAGCTCAACTACTTTGCTGTATTTTGTAAAAGCACTAAAGCATTATGCTAAGGCACTTATTATTTTTTCAGAGGTAAGAAGGGAAAGTAGTTGAGTTTACAGTTTTGACAATTTACATAGTTTTAACTAGTACTGAGGCATTGAAGGATTATATCATATAAATTGATACAGAATTTTTTTCAAAAGCACACATCTTTTGACTTGTCTCAAGTAGAGCCTTTCGTGCTAATGTAAATGCATTAACTACAGGTTCAGGACTGGAAATAGCTTTCAAGGGAAAACCAAAGCGATCTTTTCCGACTCCTGTATATAAAGTATATGAGTACGAAAATCCTTTTGGATGAGTAGTGTTGGAAATTGAAATCGTATAGTGAAGAGGTTCATACCTCGAAATCAGGGTTATCCTGAATCCGAGATAGGAAGGCTTGACCTATTTGCGAACACAGAGCTTTCGACTTCGCAAGACACGAACATAAAATGTGAGTAAGCGTCTACTAGTTCTTCACATGCGGAACATATTACCGTTCCTAATAGAAAAAATCTGAACACGATTTATGAAACTAAACCTACAAGTAGCAATACACATTGCAATATTTCGAAGAAATGGACTCACGATCATAAGACTTGGATTCCTCTTTCGAAATTGAATGAATAAAATTTAATAAGTTGTAGTAGCACTTTTCTAGTTGACATGGAGGACAAAAGACGTCGTCAACTAGCCCACGCCATACCAGCACAAGCTCAAGTACCAGCTCAAGTTAAAGATTTGGTGGTTATTTCATTAGTATAAAAATGGACTGGCGAAAAAGGTTTGTTACCAGTACAAGACTTTTTAGAAAGCATAGAATGTGCAGTATGCCTAGGAAATCTTTCACATCAGAACAAAGTAAAGTTAGCGAAATTGAAATTGAAAGGTTTAGCATCGCATTTTGTTGCGACATGTCCAAGATTAAGAGGGGACATAACATTTAAATGTTGAAATATGAGTTGAACGACAGTTTCAAGGAAAATCAGCCATTACAATTTCATTATTACACTCTGCACAATGTTAGGCAGAAACATAATGAGGATGTGCAGACATTTGCAGATAGGTGTCGTAAATTTTATGAGAAAACAGTTAAGCTTTTAGATGAGCCTGATAAACAGGAAATTTTGAATCAGGACACTCAAAAGAGGTTATTAGCAGCTTTCACCGATGGGTTACAAGGTAACATAGGTCAGCAGTTAAGATATAAGATACCACAAACCATGGACGAAACTGAACGCATGGCTATGTCGTTAGAGGTTACAGAGGCGCATTAGGAACACAAAACAAAATATGATGATCCTCAGAGGAGGAGAAAGGTGTATAACATAGTCTCCCAGCAAACATGTGTGGCACGGGGTAATGCGAGAAGTGGCGAAAATACTTCCATTAACAGAGGTTTTGGAAGAAGTTATAACTCATGTTACGATGGTTCGATTGATAGCAGTAACAGTAGAAAGAGTTTATCGGAAGCAGCTGTTTCTCCCAAGAACATGAGTTACAGACAAGCACATGGTAATAACTGTAATATTAGATGTTTTAATTGCGGACATTTTGGACACATGATCAGAGAAAGGAAAAGTTTGGGAACCCCACAACGAACCGAAGTACCTAGGAACATAGGGCACAGCATGAGAGAAACTAGATAGTATGTAGGTAATAATCACCCAAATGCGAGAAGCTGAGTTTCAGCACCGGGCACCACACTGCGGTAATTATAGTTCTAGGGGGAAAAGAGACCATAGTTTCAGTTCTTGTCGAGAGCCAGTCTCACTCATTCTTAATTGACACAGGGTCCGATATACCTCTCGTTCGACCTAGAATCAGCGCATATATTATCGACGAATCTCAGGAGCGAAAGGCGTAACTGGAGATTATCTCCAGATCGCAGGTACTCAGTATGTAGAGTTGTGGGTAAATGGTCAATGTTACCAATAACTTGAATAATTGAGAAAGAGCAGCGTAAAAAAAGCTGAGAGCCTGGTAATCTCTGAACTTGTATCCGGATATGTGAATGGTAATCAATACAATGAAGTTAAAATGACACAGCACATAATTCTGCCACCAAAATCGGAGAAAGTGATAGATGTTGCTTTGCACACGGCGGATTGGGAAGCTGACTCGAAATTGCTTCTTATCGAATCGACATAGACGAATGTACCAGGCATCCATGTGGCAAGGGCAATATGCAACTTAATTCTTACCAGTAAGAGCCTCCCAGAGAACGAGGTGTATTGTAGGAGCAGTACGGTTAGAAACTCTATAGGGACATGCAATAGATTCAGTGAGACGAATCTGGAGGACGGGGTGAACGACCGCCAGGGTACCTGCATAGTTGAAAAGAAGGCACTTATGAGGGCGAGTGACCAGTGTGTTATCCGCTTTGTTTCAAATCAAAGGGATGCATCCCAGTGTTTCGTTCCTCATCGCGATCACATCAAAGGACATGGTGTCCTAGTCGTGCGGAAGATGTAGGAGCGACATGTGAAGTAGGTGGTTATGTCAAGAGGACTACTGATAGGGTAGGTCAAGTTGAGGGTTTAAGGAAACCTCATGGCGAAGGTTCAAGGAAACCTTACAGAGCATTAGAAAAATCAGCAAGGGTGACAAAAATCGTAAACATTACTAATGAGACCCTCACCGTGCCAAAGGGTACAGTAATAGAATTTGCCACACTTGTCACTGACATCGCTGGAGTAATATGCGTAAATAGCATACCCCGAATATCCGAGAGAAGTTGTATTAGTATTGGGTCGGAACAAAGTGATTTAGTGTCGCCACAAGTAGAACTACAGGAGAAATTCTTCGCAGATGACCCTAGAAACAAAGATAAAAAGTGTTCACTTCCAGGCTCCGAAGCAGTAATCCCCTCGAGTTTTGTTAGCCATAAAGTAAGTGAATTAGTTATCGAGGTCATGGAACAGGACGATTTTGTCCTTGTGTCCCAAAAATCCACCGAGATAGTGTATGCTGAACAGAGGCAGTTCCGATTCCAAATGAAAACCCCGAGTCCTGTTGAAAAGTTTGAATTGTTGTAAAAATTGTCATAGTAATTGTAATGAATTGATGTGTGATAAAAGATTGATATGTAATGATAAAAAGTTGAAGTGGCGAGACAATTTGAGATATCAGAGTAATGTAAAAAGTAGTAAAAACAGATAAGTTAACTTTGAAAGTATGCACATAAATGAAAAATCAATACGATGTTGGATTGTTCACGTTAAATGAGGAATTAGCCGAATTATGTACAGACTCAAGTTAGTCGAAGTTGTGAAACTCGCACGGAAAATGCGTGTATATTATGGAATGGAGAGAATATAATAGTAAATGTGCCAAATTGTTTAATGACTCAAGGTAGTTCGATTTTTTAAACTCACATGGCAAATAATTGTGAATCAGTGAAGCAGAATGGTAAAATGTTACCAAAACTACCAAAAGATGAAATTATAGAGGTAGAGAAAATTGACAGAGATAAATAAAAACATTTTAGTAAGAGTGATTTTAATATAATGTTCCCAGTGTTAATGAAGTTTGCATATATATTTCAAATGGAAGATGGTTCGAATTTTGGGTGCACAAATTTATTGATACCTAAGATAGATACAGGAAAGGTCAGACCAATACAGCAGAATCCATATAGAGTACTACATGCATTGAAACCAGTAATTGCAGAGCAAATAAATTACATGCTTGATAAAAAAAATACTATTTCAGAGAATAAATCGCCTTGGCAGTTTCCCATAGTGATGGTGAAACAGAAAAATAAAGACGGTTCTTTTAAAATGAGATTTTGTATAGATTTCCGTCAATTAAATAAAGTTACGAAGCCGGATATTTACCCAATTCCGAATGTCATGGAGACGTTAGATTCCTTGCACGGGTCGAAATATTTTTCAACATTGGACTTAGCGAGTGGCTTCTTCCATATTGAATTAAAAGAAAGTGATACGGGAAAACGAGTTTTGCTACATTCATGGGGAAATATGGATTTAATAGACTCCCATTTGGACTGTGTAATGCCCCAGCTACATTAGAGAGGTTAATGGAGAATTATGTTCTAACAGGTTTGTTAGGTGATCAGTGTTTAGTATACCTTGATGACATTATAATATTTCGTAGTACTGTGAGAGAACATGCCGAGCGCATGAATAAAGTATTGGGAAAACTAGAGGAAGCTAATTTGCGAATCCAGCCTAGTAAGTGTTCATTTCCACAAGATAGTGTAGAATACTTAGGGCATGTTGTAAGTTTAAAATGCATTGAACGAAATCAGAAAATTAAACGATTAAAGAACTCCCCAGACCTAAAAATGTTACAGAAGTTCACTCAGTGGTAGGTTTATTTCAGTATTATAGTAAATTTGTACCGATTTCGCAGACATTGAAAGACCATTGACGAAATTAACAAAGAAAAATGAACCATTCATTTGGGGAGCAGAACACGAGGAAGCTTTTAAAATCTTATGAGAAAAATTAAGTTCATAGCCGATACTTGTATATCCAGATTTTTTAAAACCATTTATTGTGAGTACAGATGCTAGTAAATATGCCATAGGCGCTGTCCTGTCTCAAATGAGGAACGGACACGAGAAACCGATCGCCTATGCCAGTAGACAATTAAACTCAGCAGAAAGGAATTACAGTACAACAGAAAAATAATTATGCGCTTTAGTTTTTGCTACAAAACAGTTCAGAGCATATTTGTATGGGCATAGATTTACCGTTATTACTGATCGTGCTGCATTGAAATGGTTATTGAATTTGAAAGACCCTAGTTTGAGACTCACTCGATGGGCACTTTGTTTAGCAGAGATTGATTTTGAAGTAGTCCATAAACCGGGCAAGAAACACACGAATGCAGATTGTTTGTCGCGAATGGTAAATGCGATAAATTCAGAAGATTTAACTAGAGAAATAATTAAGAAAGAACGGAGGGAAGTCGAAACATGTCTAAGTATAATTAATAAGGCAGATAAGGGAAATTTATTTATTGATAGGGAAGGCATCCTATACAAAATCGAAGAGGACAAAATTTTAGTAGTTGTTCCAAAGTCGCTTGTGACCAGAGTAATTAGTCATCACCATGTTACTCCATTTTCTGCTCACCAATGAGTGAAGCGAACTTAGAACATCGTCAAATCATTATACTGGGGGCCAACATTGAATAAAGATGAAGATGAAGTAAGGTAGAGTATCTAAGTTTCATAAATTTTCGTCTGGATCTCCTAAAATTTTGAGAAAACTGAGCTCAGTCACATTTGAAGTATTACTAGACAAGATAAAAGTCATTGTGCACAGTTATAGATTATAGTTGTCAAATATTCTATAGAGCCAACGAGCTCATGTCGAGGCTGAGACACAACGTGTAAGAAAAAAGCCCCGCAGATTATTGATAAAGTAGAAACAGTTGAAAAATTTTGTGATAGTGAAAGTGATAAAGAATTAAGTGAGGAAAATAGTGAAGAAAATATATGCTCAAAGTTATGCCCAATTTTAGCAAACAGATTGGAGTTAGCGGAAATAGGTGAAGAAGAGGAAATATGTGTTGAATGCACCCTCGATGATAATGAATGTTATGATAATGTAGAAACTGACGATGTCTGGGAACCTTCGCAATATCTACAAGGGAAAATTCGTGAGAAAGTAGGTGAACCTAGTGTCATGTAAAATTTGTGTTCAAGTGTAAGAAATCCCTCAATGGAAGAGGAGGAAGCAGAAATAAGTGATGTGTAGCCTCAGAGTATAATGTAAACTAAAATTTAATGATAATTACGAGTTCAATGCACAAAACGAAATAAAAGGTATATTGGTTTGCATTGCTGCTCACACCATAGGCGCTGGCATGATTCTGGTCCAAGAAATTGATGTATTAACAGGAGACAGATGGACAATAATGCTAGACATACACATAAGAAAATTTGAGAGTATTAATCAGGAATTTAGGAACCAAATGAACATTATTAAAGGGATGAAGTGTTCTGGAAACCAAGAGATTGAAAAACCACTTTCAGAGATAGATGTTCTTGATAGACTAATTGCAGAATTAGAGGAGGAAGTAAATGATTTAACTTTGATATTACCCAGAAAATCGTCTCGCGAAAAAGGGGTTTGATATATGGAGGTGGTAGTATTCTGAAATTTTTATTTGTTACACTTACGAATGATGATTATGTCCGTAATCACAAAGTCACTAGTGAGTTGGGGACGAGACAAGAAAAATTAATTCATATAGTAGAGAAACAATTAACTTTCGTGAAAGGGATGGATGCCAGAGTAGAGAAAAACTCGAAGGAAGTAGGCATTTTAGCAAAAGAGTTAGCGAAAGTAATAAAACCTTTGAACCACATGACTGCTTGGAATACTTTAACAGCCTCAATGATTGAAAGAAATCACAGATTAACAATTAGAAATTTAGGGGATACACTTAAATGCAGTAGTTTGTTGAGAAAATTAGAATGAACTCTTCAGTCTTATAAACAAGAGGTAACGAAAATAAAAGTGGCATTGGATATCATAGCGACTGGTAGGTTACCCACTTCGTTATTGACTCTCAGGAAATTTGTCAGAAATTATTCGAGATATTGCTCTTAAATTACCCGCAGACAAGACTTTGATAGCAGGAACTGATTTAGATCATGTTAACAATTATTATGAAGTAACAGCGGTACCTACACTTGCTAAAATTTATAGTATACAGTTGATAATTGGGTTTCCTTTGAGATCTGCGAATATGTATTTCACGATTTATAGATCTCTCCCTTTTCCCATGTTTGAGAGAAATTTAGAGAGATACATTCAGATAGTGCCAGATGCACCTTATATCGCACTGTCAGAGAACAGGCAGTTTTATGCATTAATGTCTGAAGCAGACATGAGTCAATGTAAAGGTGGGAATAATATAGTTTGTCCTGCTAACGCCCCGACGTTTTCCATAAAGGTTCGAATTGTCTAGTGATTGTAATATTGTCACAACCTGGTTACGATTATAAAATGTGTAAAAGAGAAGTTCTTGGTAACTCGTTCGTACCAGTGTTCATTAGAACAGTAGATGGTGATAGTTGGATTTATTCATTACCAGGAAAGATGAAAGATAAAAAAATGTGTCCTTATGAAAGGAGTGAAGCACGTGTGGTGGAGGAGTGGATCTCGGCGCAGGGAGTCATGTCCCAGGTAAGCAGTTATCTGATAATTAATGAGAGAATTCAGTTGTTGCCACACAGTAACAAGGTGACACATATTAAATACAAAGTGAATGGCGTCAAGTTCTCTCTAGTGCAGTCTTTATTTACAAATAGGGAACAAGTGTTCATTGCATCCATGAAAACTGACTTCAATATTAGTCTGTCAGAGCTAAATACAGAAGAAGATGTAGAGTTGAATCATCTAATGTCGGACATTCATGATTTAAAACATAGAAAGGTGCTGAGTCAACACATCGAACGTCACAGTCACTACTTGGTGGGGTTCGTTATGATGGGATGTCTGGTAATTGTCATCTGGTTCCTGAAACGGCGCCTGTGTGAGACACTGAAAAGGTGTTCACGCACCTGCCTCCCACATCGGAAGGTAGCTGAGACCACAGAGCTTGCCCAACTTCCCGCGGATCAAGCAGATGTCATGGAGATGTATGCTGTTGCGAGCACAGTTCCAGCCCCACAGCCAACATCGTGGATGACAGCCACTACTTGCTTTAAGAATGCTATGATATGTCGAAGTGATTGAGTGTTGATGCCCAAAGGCAAAATTAAAGTAGAGTCAGTCAAAAGGCAGAGTATAGAGAGTGGAATTTATAATAATTAAAGCTACAGCAAGTAATATTACATTGGGAATCCGATATTCCAGAGAGCAACAAACATAAAGTGTCTCAATGTGTTTATTAAATTATGTGATGGTAATGCAATGATTGGTTTATTTTTTGAATATAATTTAACTCAAGTATGAAAACCATTTTAACTATTGTAAGTTTAATCAATGAACTCTAAATGTGTTGTGTAATGAACATATATATTCCACGAAATTATATTTCCTTGTTCAATTACTCCATGAACATTAGAAATAAATGATGTTCGAACTATTTAATAGTCTCGGTACGCAAGACAGAGCTGTAACAAATATTTGTATTAAGTGTTGTTGATTAATGTTTCCAAAATGTATATTGTGTTTGAAATTTGTGTCAGCTGCACTTTGGAAAATTACAAAGGCAAACCTAAATAATGAGGAAGGTGACATGGTACTCCCCATTTGGAGTTCAGTTAATTCTAAAGTTATTTGATGGAATAGTAATTAACTCATTCACTTTTATTAAATTTTATTATTCAGTAGCCCACGAGTATGGAAGCAGCTTCAAGAAAGAAGACTCCTGTGTCAACATCGCTGCTACACCAATGGCTGTTAGTTGGTCGACCGGAAACCTGAATTTTCGTTGCTGGCAAGTCCACTTCCTGTTGTTTATGATAGAGAAGTTACACTCCCAGACTATATACTCCTACCAGCTTCACTTTGTTGACCAACTCACATATAGTTTCAGCTACATATCGTTCTAAAATTTTGCTCAGCCCAAACAAAACTTTCCTAAAAGAGGGAGTGATGTAGGGCCGCCAGTACTCTGCTAGTTTTCCACTTCAGAGAGAGAACATTTTAGCGAAGTATTTTCGCAACTTATCAGGTTCTGCGATGCCTGCGACTGGTAGCTGTATCCACTCTAATACTGCCTGAGGTGATTTCAGCACCGTGTGACTGCGATTGCTAACCACTTTCGATGGGAAATACGTCCTGTTTTTCATGATATTTTCGACCCATGACTCCTGGAATGATGTGCTGTATCACGCACTATTTTCCCATCACATGATTTCGATATCACACTTTGGGGCCGTGTGCAAAGTTCCAGTTCATTGGCTAATGCCTTAACCTTGCTCTCTCATTGGTGGACGACTCTTCTCGCCCTGACTTCTCATTGGTGAGAGACTGATCATGCCACTTCTTGGTGGAGGGAGACTTCTCCCCACTACACTCATGTTGCGTTATTATGCCATGCACGGCCTGAGGAGGAGAGAATTCAGCAGAGGATGCCAGAGACTGCATATCACCACCTGGGTCGACTCGCCTGAGCTGTGCTGAGACTCCAATCTCCTTCTTCACCGTGGCTATATCATGTTATTGCTTCCAACTGAGAATTTATTTTGTTTTATATTAACAATTCCCATGTTGTCTTCTGCCACATCGCCAAGTAAGTAGATGTATAATTAAAAGTGTAAGCGTTTCTGTGCTTGATTTAATTAAAAGTGTTAAATTGCCTTAGGTTATTTCTTATTGAGTGTTTGTGCTCAGCCTTAGAGCGCTCTGGCATCACACTACATCAAACTCCACAATGAACGGTCATGTTTTAATATAATATGATACATGTGCAAATGGGAGGGAGACTTACATGTATGACTGTTACACTATTGCATGTGGTTAAAATTTAATCTGTATAATTAAAAATGTGAATTTGGAAATCTTTAATTGTTCGCATTAAGTTGTCTGCTGTAGTATATTCAAATCAGTTCTTAGTAAGTTTGGGTATTTTGAACGTGTGCTATATCCCATATTTAAGTTATCAGAATGTGTGGTAAACGAGTTTTCTAGGGAAATATTAATTCGTAAACATAATTTTTATCCATTTACGTAGTTGTGTGTTCAACTTGGCTGCAAGCTTCACGTCTATAAGTCATTCCTTGACTGACCTCGCAGCAGGACGGAAGTGTTTTGGGAGACGTACTTGTGCGATTTAATTAATTAAACAAAACAGGATAGCTGGTTTCCCTAATTCGTTTAGTGATAGTCACGTACTTCTGTTCGTTTACCGTTTAATTAATTTCGCAATGCATATCTAATCAGATGGGCTAGAATTAATTTCCCAGAAATACACACTATAAGGCATTCATTAGGAATAAAGGTCACATACACGACATAAATAATATCTTTCAAAGTCGCCTATCTCCCAATACTGTCTACGAAACACAAAAAAAAAACACTCATGTTACTCTTGCACAAAACTCATTACATATTTACCCCTTCCCCAGCACATCACACCTCATCGAGTGCCAGAGCTCAGAGGGTGAACATTGCTCCCCTATCTCCCCTATATACACCCCTTCCCCAACACATGAACACCTCAGTACAGCGACAGAGCTCCGGGGGTGAGGACGTACCAGAGCCGCTCCCCACCCCAAAAAGATAGAAAGAAAATAAAGTACAACAAACTATACACAAAAACAATTTCATCAATGAAATTTGATCAAACTATTTCATCAAAAAAATTTGATTAAAATTTCTTTGATCAAACAATCCTACCAAATCTGATTAGGATTATGGATTAACGAAACTTGTTTTCATCGGATTAACAATTTTTGGTCGGATTAAGATCGAATTAAGGTTTAATCCGTTCAATCAATTTTATATTAAAGGATTAATCCGATTAATCAAAAGTCTTAAGATTCTGTCGTCCTCCTGTAACTCCGCTACTACACACAGTAAAATAACTGAAAATAATATTTTTTTATTACACTAATTATCACTGGGGCCGTGGTGGCTAAGCGGGTAGCCTGCTGGCCTCCCACCAATGCGAACCGGGTGCAATCCCCAGCCTGGTCATCAGATTTTCACATGTGGGAATCGTACTGGACGATGCCGCTCTGCACTCACTAATTGTCACTCTAAAATATGTACATGCAACGAAAGGAATATATGTTGAAAAAATTTTGTCACTACTCTTTTAATGAGTAGTTTAGACTTATTTTTTTCCAGTGCATTACTAATATTATTGAAAATATCACACTCTGCAAATGTGGAGACACACAACTACGAACCGGATATTTCTATAAATGACAATTTTGAAAGGTTTTATCTTACCATGATTGTACTAAGCCAATGTAATTATCGTGAGTAGAAATGTTCACTAGAGTTTATTTGCAATGTATTTCACTTATCTCCTAATAAACAGACCTTATTCACCTTACAGAACTTTTCGTTATATTAAGCGTGAAAAATATGTTGTCCAGGATCGAGCTTGTTTAATAAGACATTTTGCATAAACTGGTTTCACTACAAAATACGATAAAACCTTTGTTTTATATTGTAATAATTGAAAATATATTTTTTCTAGGGGTTTTTATTATGTATTCTACTGATTTACGATGATTTTGTTGGACATACCCAAATATTTATTCTACAAACAGAACGTTTCGTTGCTCTGTCGATATTCCGTCAGTTTTATAGTGGTTTCTCTAGTGATTATAATCGTTTTCTTATTTAACCCAGAGAACGGGAAATTTTCTTTCAAACTCTGAACGCAATTAAATTACAACAGTGAAATCAAAATTCATGAACCACAGGGCATGCTACATCTGAGTAATCGCAGCAGTATTTTGTGTTACATCCACGACAACAAAGATATAAGAGGCGCCTGTTAATGAGTTTACGTTACTAAAGTCTGTTCATATTAATTGTACATAAGACGGAATATTACACAACGTGTATACAAGTAGATCGTAAGCAGGGCCTTCAAAAGTGCTCACTTTATTATGAACAGCCTTTAGTTATCCGATTCGTGTATCTCGTTTCTCCCCCCCCCCTCGCATTCCACCACTGCTCCATCCTCGCGTCATTCCACCCTCAGGGCCTCTCAGAATTTCGCGTTTATCAAAAACCTCCATCAACGGTCGCATACATTAAAAATTGTTAGATGATACCTTACGATTCATATGACGTGTTTGTCGTAACAGTTTTGGAGGATATCGGGTATACCGTGTCTATTCGCAGTTTCTTCACACTTTTTGAAATCAAACCTTTGAAATATCACTCTACGTAGAACGTGTTTGGTTATTTTCTAATTATGCCAGATATGAGAAGCGTTTTATACATGTGTTGATATCAGTTTTTTTTTTTATTTTTAGTTAAATTGAACTGTTACTTATATTATTTCAATAAATAAAAGTTAATTTATAATTAACTAGAGACTCGTCCCGGCCTCGCTCGTGTGCGATTTACAAATATGGCATAGTTTAGGTTTACTTCAAGCATTATATACACTAAATGCTTAAAGTGACTAACATAGGATTAATACTGTGTTGTTCAAAAAGTGCTCGTAAGTGATTCCCTATTTTTAAACAACTTTTAAAAGACAAATGGTTACTGCAGGTCATCCTTAAAAGATAAACATATGTTGACGCGGACAATTTTTTAGAACGGTTTGAGATCTACAATACTGAAACAGATCATTTTGGCGTATCGCTAATGGTTTAGTCAGCGAAAGCCATGTAAGCGCCCGAAAGGCGGATTTTTCCAACTTGATTAGTAAATGTCGACATTTCTCTGCTATATTTAGAGTCATTATTAATGTGTTATATATCTAAACCTTCTTCAAGAAATTCTCTAAAGGATAGTGGAAACCGCATAAAAATCTATAAAGTAGTTTAAAAGCCTTAGCCGAATACACAGACACACGCGGCCGGGCGACTTTGTTTTATACTATGTATAGAAATGGAATAAAAAAGGGAGAACATCGGCGTGTTAGTAATGCATTGTAAGAAATAGTTCGTATTGAAAATAAAATTACATTGAGTGTGCACGAATCCGATGCGTTGTCTATTTGGTGTAATTTTATGTAGGCTACTCGGTAAAAGTATAACTTTAATAGGGCTTCAGAAAAGTTGGAAGTTAAGGTTTTTCACGATAAAGTGAGCACTTTTTAAATTAACCTTTGAGAAAAGTCACTGCTCTTACCTGCATATATTTTAACGGGCGTAATGAGTGACATGCACCCAGTAAAGTTGGTAACGATCGAGGGAAAGTAGTTCTATATCTGAACGTCAAATAAAAAGTGGTTAGGTAAGCATTTGTGTTAACTTAAACAATTTATTTCGCTTTCTGATTTTTTTAATGCATCGAAGTGTGAAAATAAATATATTTGTAAAAATGTACTTTTCTAATAATGTCACATCTACACTTGACCGACGTATGAATAGAGTGGCGAGACTCATGCAAATGTTAATTTTACATAAGGTAGATCTTAAGCATGGCTTTCAAAAGTGCTCATTTTACCGTGATCAGCCTATAGCCGTGAACAGTCTATGCAGAAGATTGGTTCGTATGGTTAGGTAATTTTCCCTTCTACCCAGGTTTGAAGAAAGCCACAGATAATTAATAATCTGAACTTGACATAGCGAGAACTTCACTGAGGTGTCAAGCGTGCTGTAGTCACTGGCCTCTGCTTTTATAAATAAACGAGCCGCGGAAAGATTCAGAACCAACTTTCACATCTCGGAAGAGCGATGGCGAGATCGCGAAATTGGCGACGGCGCTTTGATGGCGAACTGTGTTACTATATTTATCAACAGCAATGTTCGTACACAAAAAATTGTTTTGGAAGCTATCTTTTTGCTACTTCGATCATTAAAAAAAAAAAAACGTTTTTGGGGACGAACGGGAGATGAAAACTCGTGGACAACAAAGGTTTTTTAAAATTAATACCACAGTGTAAACGTCTCGTCAGAAGTATTGAACAAGTAGAGGGAGCGACCCACTTCTGGACCACTTTCGTCATCAGCAGGGTGTAGTACCATAAGATTAACCTGGGAAGGGTCTCAAACAGGAGGATACCAAACTGCCTCTGCCCCTATTTGGAGTAAGGGATACTAGCTGGCGTTATCCCTGGTGCTGATGCTATACCTAGTCGCTGTGCTGTGATTGGTCGTTGGTTGTGCAGACTATCAATTTTGAGTTAAGCCATTTTGTAAATATAGTCATGATATCCAAACCATCGAATCTATAATAATCAAATTCATAACATGACACCGTATTCGATATCCATCACGGTGGTAAGAGCATTTAAGCCTTAAGTCCTTTCTGACAAGGTCAATTTAGAGTTAAGCCCTTTTTATAAATGTACTCATAATTTCCGAACAATTAATGGTATGTTCACCAAATTAACAACACACGTAGACACCATACCTGACATACAATGGTAGGGTCATTTAGGCCCTGAACCCTTTCTGGCAAAAGTTTAATTTGAGTGAAGGCCTTTTGTAAATATATTCATAATTTTCAAACTGTCAAAGATATAGTAATCAAATTCATAACATAGGCATCATATCCGTCATCCATCATGATGGTAAAGTCATTTGAGCCCAAAACCATTTCTAACAAGGTCAATTATGCATTTAAATCCTATTGTAAAATGTCAATCTTTTCGAACCATTGAAGATATAGTAATCAAATTCATAACATGGGCTTCGTATCCGACATCCATCAAGATGCTAAAGGTATTTAAGCTCTAGGGCCTTTCTAACAAGGTCAATTATGTGTTTAAGCCCTTTCGTAGAATGTACTCAAAATTTCCGAACTGTTGAAGATATCGTGACCAACTTCTTATTATAACCATCATACCCGACATTTATCATGATGCTACGAACATTGAAGATGTAAGGCCTTTCTAACAAGGTCAATTAATTTTAGCCCTTTTATGAACATACTCATAATTTCCGAAACATTGAAATTATACTCATCAGATTTATAGCTCAGGAATCGTATATGTTAAGCGACACAATGGCAAACTCATCTAATTATTAAGCAAATTCAATTATGTATTTATCCCTTTCATAAGCATGGTAACTCATACTTTCCCATCTACAAAAGCTGCAAACATCAAATTCATAATATCCATATCAAACCCGACAACAAACAAGACTACAAGCTTAAACACACCAAACGCCCTTTTATACACATACTAACTCATAATTTCCCATATATCAAAGCTGTAAACATTAAATTCATAACATCCACATCAACTCGGATAACAAACAAGACTACAAGGGCAAAAAACCTGAAGCCCTTTTATAAGTATAGTTACTCATAATTTACCATCTACCGAAGCTATAGTAATTAAACTCGGGCTTTAACGGCTGGTGAGCAGATTTCTACTTAACTAGATTCCCATTCAGGATATTTATATTTTATTCACTTTTTATTAGTTCATAATTTAAACAGTGTATGACAAGCGAAACCCATCAAGGTAAACAGATTGGTGCAGTAAGCAATGGAAAACTATACAAAATAGTATTTACATATTGGTATGACTCAATGGTTTCCGGAAATCAGTGCCGATTTTGTCGGAAGTCATTTACATTCCGTAATAATACGTATCGTCACATGACGAGCAAATGTTTAGAAAACCTGAATGTGTAGTACATCGGTGTATAATGTGTGCATGAATATTTACCAGGAAGTCTATATTAGACAAACATATAGATAAATGTAAACACAGAGTAATGCAGTAATGATAGTTTTTTTTCCATAAAATCTGTATAAATTTGTATGAAAATGTAAATTTTATGAAATGTTATTAAGGTTGTAATAATTATGTTTGGATTGTTTGCACTAATGTTTTGTTGGGTGGAAAATATGATTGAATGTATTTATGTATGTAATTTTGACTATTGTGTGAAATAAATTGGATGTGTATGGAATGCCATTGTATTAATTCATCCCCTCCTTTTATTAACTGATTGGGAGAAATTTTTGAAGTCTAATCTGAGTTAAAGGTGAATTGAAGATGTTATCATCAAATATACATACTTTCTGATTGTTGTAGAGAGTGTAAAGATACATGTAAATAAATTGTAAGCTAAGATTGATATATCTATTTGGAATGTGTTCTCTGGTAATTTTAATAGTATTTAGAAGAAACACACGCGACTTCATGATGAGAGTATTTTTTTTTTTAGTAAATAAAGAAAAGAAATAAAACGTGTATTGATTCATTATTTAAGGTGAGAAGTTTTCCTCCTACTTACTATTGAATGTTTTGAATATAGAGATAATAGCACGATTTCAATAGTATTCTCAAATGATAACCACCTTCCAGTAGCATTCGCATTGACACTAGATAGGTTGTGGGAGGTCGTATCTTTTTGAAAATGAAGTATGTTTCTCTGATGTTGTGAAATTGAGTACTTAGCTTATTTCTATATGCGAAAATGATTTGAATATCCTACCATTACATGGAAACATATCGGTATTTTGATTGTAAATCTTTTCAGTAATATCTGATGTTGAGTATAAGGCAAATGAAATTACTTCCATAATGTGATGGAGAAGGTATGCGAATTAAAGAAAGTTAGCTTAGCTGGTTGGAATATTTTGGAAACTTAAGTCTGTTGGTCTGATGTTAGAATTATAAGCTGAAATGGTCTCGTAATATGATCGTATTAGTTTTGGTTCATTTGAAATGTATGGTAAGTTGATATATATGTAAAGTTATTTTCTTTCAGTTGGCTGGTATATGTAGTTGAGTTTTGTGATTGTAGGTGTGTGTGTGTGTGTGTGTTTGTGGCTGATAGCGTGGATGTGGAGCCGACTATGGACGAGGAGCAGTGAGTTGTGTGAGGTGCTATGTGAGGTGCTATGTAGGGTGCTATGTGAGGTGCTGTGTGAGGTGCTTCATGAAGTGCTATGTGAGGTGCTAAGTGAGGTTCTATAAGAGGTGCTATGTGAGGAGTGATTGAGGAGCAGCGAAGAGTGATTGATGAGGAGTAAGGAGCAGTGAGCAGCGATTGCAGAGCAGTAAGGAGCAGTGAGGTGCGATTGAGGATCAGTGGGGAGCTAACTGAGAAGCCTGAGAAGTTAACTGAGGAACCTGAGGAGCTAACTGAGAAGCCTGTGGAGCTGTGTGAGGAGCTAACTGAGCAGCTATGTGGTGTTAGTTTCGGTTAATGTGGTGCTAGTGGTACACTTTTTTGAGCTTATTGTGGAGCTAGTGTGGAGCATGTGTAGTCTGTGGAGCATTTGCATAAGTGCGTATTCACCTCCCAAGCGAAGCTGTTGGCTGAGCAAGGTTCGCAGGGTGTGTGATTACTTGTTAAGCATTTTGTATCAGAACATAAGGTATGAGTCTCGAACCAATATGTAAATACTATTTTGTATAGTTATCCATTGCTTTTTTACACCAATCAATCTACCTTGATGGATTTCGCTCGTTGTTCACTGTTTAATTACAAACTAATAAAACCGAATTGAATGTAAGTATCCTGAATGGGAATTGAGTTCAGTAGCAATATGCTCATTAGCTGTTAGAACCCAAGTTTAATGACTATAGCTTCAGTAGATGGGAAATTATGAGTAACTATACATATAAAGGGGCTTTAGGTGTATTTGCCCTTGTAGTCTTGTTTGCTGTTGGGGTTGATGTTTATGTTATGAATTAGAGGTTTGTAGGTATGTTAAAAGGGAAATTATGAGTTAGTATGCTTATAAAGGGGTTTTAGGTGTGTTTTCCTTGTAGTCTTGCTTATTGTTGGGGTTGATGCATATGTTATGAATTTTATGTTTGTAGCTTTGGTAGATGAGAAGTTATGAGTTAATATGCTTATAAAAGGGCTGTAGGTGTGTTTGACCTCGTAACTTTGTTTTTTGTTTGGGGTTGATGTTTATGTTATGCATTTGGTGTTTGCAGCTTTAGTAGATGGGAAATTATGAGTTAGTATGCATATAAAAGGGCTTTTGGTGTGTTTGACCTTTTAGTCTTGTTTGTTGTCGGGGTTGATGTGTATATTATGAATTTGATGATTGCAGTTTTGGTAGATGGGAAATTATGAGTTACTATGCTTATAAAATGGATTAAGACATAATTCATCTTGTTAGACAAAAGCTTAAAATCTAAATGACTTTGCTATTGTGTAGGATATCTGATACGATTCCTATGCTATGAATTTGATGAGTATAGTTTCAATGTTTCGGAAATTATGAGTATGTTTATAAAAGGGCTTAAAGCATAAATTACCATGTTAGAAAGGCCTTACGGCTTAAATGTTCCTAGCATCGTGATGTATATTGGGTATGATGGTTATGTTATGAATTTGATCACTATATCTTCAACGTTTCGGAAATTATGATTACATTTTATAAAAGAGATTAAACACATAACTGACCTTATCAGAAAGGTTTAAGGGCTTAAATGCCATTAACATCGTGTTTGATGTCGGATACGATGCCTATGTTATGAATTTGATCAATATGTCTTCAACGGTTTAGGAATTATGACTATTTCACAAAAGGGCTTAAATGCAAAATTGACCTTGTTAGAAAGGCGTCAGGGCTTAAGTGACCTTACCACAGTGATGGATTCCGGATACTATGCCTATGTTATGAATTTGATTACTATATCTGCAACAATTTGGAAATTATGGCTAAATTTTACAAAAGGGCTTAAATGCATATTTGACCTTGTAAGAAAGGGTTTAGAGCTTGAATGACCTTACACCAAGATGATTGTCGGATATGATGCCTATGTTATGAATTTGATTACTGTATCTTCAACAGTTTGAAAATTATTAATATATTTACAAAAGGCCTTCACTCAAATTAAACTTTTGCCAGAAAGGGTTTAGGGCCTAAATGACCTTACAATTATGTTGTATGTCAGGTACGGTGTCTACATATGTTATGAATTTTATGAACATAGCATCAATGGTTCGAAAATTATGAGTACATTTATAAAAAGGGCTTAACTCTAAATTGACCTTGTAAGAAAGGCATTAGGGCTTAAATGATCTTACCACCGTGATGGATATCGGGTATGGTGTTTATATTATGAATTTTTTCATTATAGATTCGATGATTTGGTAATCATGACTATGTTTACAAATTGGCTTAATTCAAAATTGATAGTCTGCACAACCAACGACCAATCACAGCACAGCGACTAGGTATAGCGCTAGCACCAGGGATAGCGCCAGTTAGTATCCCTCACTCTAAATAGGGGCAGCGCCAGTTTGGTATCCTCCTGTTTGAGACAATTCCTAGGTTAATCTAATGGCACTTCGCCCTGCCGATGACCAAATTGGTCCAGAAGTGGGTCGCTCCCTCTACTTGAATAAGAAGTTCAATAATAACGTTAATTCTAAACATTTGCTCGAGTACAGCTATTTTTAAGAGCATAATACCTGCATATGTTGTTTTCTTTTCCTTATTTTTGTTTGTCGAATAAATGAACTCATACTTCGTCAGACACCTATGACATATTACATTCAATAAAGGTTTTTCGTTAATTCTGTCTGCAAACAACTAAGAACTTCTGTAATTGAGCTACTAAAATTTTCCTGATCATCAGGCATTGAATGAGTGAGTGAAGAGATTTAGGCGGCTCTTACCAGCGAGGTGTGAAGAGCCGATATCAGACATTGAAGTTCCCTGATTTACAGCGAAGCTCACTGTTTTGTAGCGAATCCCGCTGCTTGGGTATTAATTCCCATGGTAGTCTACCCTCTCGCCAGTTTTAAATAGCTTTGGCTGAATCTTTTGAGTGTAGGTTTACGCTGACGGAAGTCATTGGTAGTGGTTTAGAATGTATAGAACAAATAAACTCGTGTGTCCATGTATGATCAAGAATTTTGCTATGCAAGTATTTCTTATTTGGTATACGTTTAAAAACCAAATAAAAAAAGGTATCGTAATTTATAGCGAGCGAGTGAAGGGATCTGGGCTAACATCGAGGTCTCGAGAGCTGATGAGGGTGAAGTGAGATGAATATGTAGCAACGCCGGAATGAAAGAAAAGGAGAAACGGTAGATGCCCGAGAAAACCCGCCGACCAGCGGGATCGCCCGTACGATTCCCGCATGCGAGAATCCGGGAAGCGAACCCTGTTCTCCGAAGTGGGAGGCGAGTAGTCTAACAACTACAGCACCGCGGCTCCATCCTAATTATATTTTGGTTATACTAATGTTATAATGAGGAATAGAAACAGCTATTAAAAGGGCTCTGTATAATCCCCACGCCATTAAACGGTACGCTGAATTAGTTAATGTGTACATGTTTAGGCGGCCATTTTTAAACATGTTCAGTTGAATGACTTCCGAAGTGAACATGTTCACATGGTCACATAACAACCGACTGTTGCGGTCGTAATCGATAGCAGTGTATCGTTGCATGACGAACAAAATATTACTTAAGGAACAACTGTGTGGCATACATTTAACAGTAATTTATCAGATGAAGGGCCATGGAAAACGGTGTTGCAATGGTGCTGGTAAATGAACTATATAAATCTACAATATTCAAGAGGCACTGGCTGAGTGCATCATGTTAGCAAAATCATGTAAATAGTAACCAAACAAATTATGCAAAACAGTACAGACAAGCCAAAAATGTTTTCGTGTAATAAGGAATAAGTGTTTCTTCCGATGTTTTGAAACAAACCTTTGAAAAATCACCCTAGGTGTAACACGTCAACCTGTATTTTTTACATAACTTGTATACCACAAATGTATAACACTGTGATTAACTTTAAGTATTATATTGTTGAATAAATGAAACATTAACATATTACCTTCTATAACTTGTAATATTTATTTCGTTTACAATACGAATTAATAAGTGAGAGCAGTGATGTGTTGGCAACGGCTAGTAAGAAAACGTTCCCAGTTAAAATATTGTTTTGACCAATATTTTTGTACATTGTTTGTAAATATAACGTTGTCTATTGAAACACTGAACATCTTAGGTAGCAATGGCGGAAACATATTTAATTTTAACAGTTAAAAATATCAGCGCAAATTAAGGTGCGTAGGCCCTAGTGACATGGTGTTTTTTTTCCTTCCGAGGAAAAACTCAGTAGGCGGAACGAATCTTCTTCTTCTCTCTCTCTCTCTCTCTCTCTCTCCCTCTCTCCCTCTCTCTCTCTCTCTCTCTCTCTCTCGCTCTCTCTCTCTCTAGGGAAGTTTCACACCGCTAATAGTAGCGGGAAAATTATATATGTATTTTCAATTTTAGCATATTTCATACTTATTGCAGCGAATGTAATTATTTTTGAATTTGTAATTTATAACTGAAACAAGATTTTGATGTTTGAATACTTATTATAATATAATAAGTAGACGATCGTAGACTATCTCTGTCTGTCTGTCCCTTTTTAATACCTCTAAGTCCCTTGAAACTTAACAGAAGTTCTTCAAATTTTGCAGAGCGAATCCTCAGGGTAAAATACTAGTCAAGTTCGAATTTCAGCAAGATCAGATTACGCAATCATTACCTTTCATCCTAAAAACTAATTTTTTTGTTATTTTTTCGTATGAAAGTTTTGTATTAATGCATAGAGAATTTTGTATAGAAATATGGAAGAAAATTGAATATAATTTTTGTTTACTTTAAATGTCTCGCTTCGATGTTGAGTTAATTATGTGGGGCTACAGTGGCTCAGTGGATAGAACTATGTTAAGTGGGGCCACAGTAGCTTAGTGGATAGAACTACATCAAGTGGAGCCACAGTGATCAAGTGGATATATATTATATCTATCATATATCAAATGGGGCCATAGTAGCTCAGTGGATAGATATATTTCAAGTGGGGCCACAGTGGCTCGGTGGAAAGGACTATATCAAGTGGGGCCGCAGTGGCCAAGTGGATAGATATATATGAAGTGGGGCCTGAGTAGCTCAGTGGATAGAGCGATTCCAAGTGGGGCCTGCGTGGCTCAGTGGATAGAGAGTTTCAAAATGGGGCCTTAGTGGCTCAGTGGATAGAACTACGTTAAGTGGGGCCGCAGTGGCCAAGTGAATAGAGAAATATTTAATGGAATCGCAGTCGCTTCAATGTTGAGTTAATTTCACATCATTTCATTATTACCTACATATATCTATGCAATATTTTTTTCAGTCTTTGTATGATAAAGTAATTCTTTAACATGATAACTGCTCTAACCCCATGACAATACAAAAAATAAGGTCACGGGCTAACCCCTACTAATAATATATTTTGATGTGATGGCGGGATGATTACGAATCTGAAGTAGGCAGAAATGCGGCGATATGACAATAACATGGCGTGTTGCTCTTGGATGAATGAAGTTAAATTTTTCTTCCAGCGAAATATGCTTAAAATTACCACATGATGTTTGTACACGTTGCGTTGAACTGTCCCGTATGACTGTGCTACTATATCACAGACAAAGTGAATAGTTTTCCTACCATCTGCAAGGATAGCTCTGACAACTATAGTTATGATTTCTTGTGTTGTGCCTGTTGAAGAGGTCGTTCGGAATGTTTATCGTTGTCGACAGATGTTTGTAGGTCCTCCTAACCTTTGTATCACAAAAAGGTTTTGCTTTCACTCATAGCATTATATCCAAATGCTTCTTGTAACATGCAATAAATTCATGCAGCAGGAGTTATTATTTTTAAGTTTGAAACAATATTTGAGGCAAATTTTTTGCTTGTTGAAATCCGTCATATCGGTTCAAAGAAATGCACTAAAACATAACTTTACTAAAACCGCATTGGAAAAAAACTTGTTCTCTCAACTGTACGGTTGTAAGGACACTAAATCAGAGTAAGTTTGTTTTGCTTCGATTAAATAAGGCCGAAGTAGTTAAGTAATAACTGACTTTTGAGTATGCGACTTCCTGAAGAAATACATTTTCAACAAATACTACCTGCATTAGCGGTTATTCCTTGAAGACCAAAAGGTACAAAACCGACAACAAAATATAACTCTCTTCTATATCAATAATCTTAACAGTCCAAGACCTATCGTCCTTATTGACATCCTTACTAAACGACAAAATATTTCGGTATACCTTCTTAGGATAATACCTAGACATGCGAGTATGCCGAGGAACCATTATTGACGTGTCTTCTCTAATGACACGGAGCGATATGTAATACACGAACAAATTACAACCTTATAAAACTTCACGAATAAGATACAACCTGTGCATGTTTAATCCCATAGATAACGCAAAAAGATAAAGACACAAAGCGTTTTTTGCGTTTTTATATTTACTTTGTGTTTGGTTTTTCAGGTGTTAAATAAATGACATTGCCGTCAAATGCAAATGCTTGGACTCAATTTTTATTTGATATTGGAGGTTATTACAAGATTCCTTACCATGTTCGTCTTACCATGTGGTGTTCTTACATGAGAAATGTGGACCGTGTCCTGGTTGCAGGTTTTTTTCTACGGTAATGGTTTTAATTTTGATTTGTGTCATCGTGTGTTGATAGTGACAAACAGATCATACAGAGAAGATGTTAATAAACATCATGCAATAGAATACTTGTTTGCGTACTGGAATGATGATGTGTTAGGTTTTGAAAGACGTGCTTTAGGTACACATTACAATTGGTTAAATGATAACATTCCAGTACGTATAGGTGGTGCTATAAACAGAGGCCAAAGAGAAGTTATAACAAGGCCATATTGTTATGTGCCATAAACAGTGACAACCCAACAACAAGCAGTACCCTTGCACCAAACGTATAGAAATAGAGAATCATTATGATGATGTGGACTTACAAAAGTATGGCATTGATTGTCCTGTGTGTGACGTAAATTCAGTGTATATGATAAACAGGATGTAGATGAAAATGTGCAATATATCTGCAAAGAAATTTGGGAAACATTGCTGCAATATTATATTCAGTTGTTTAAGTGATTTTTTCTTAACTATCGAATTCAAACTGAATTATTACGCACTTAACGAACGTGGCGTAATTTAACATAAGTTAACCTAACCTAATTTATATTGCTTAATTTTCTAGGTTTGGATAGTATATAACTAGAAAGATGTTTCTTGGAGGAGTAAAATATATATACAGTACTAACAGAATACCGGCTGGTTCGAATTGTAATTGTAAAGGTCTTTTTAACGCCCCCCCCCCCAATTTTATGCTTGAAAGCTAGCAGGGGACGGCTTACAGACTAACTTATGACCTAACTTAAAGTAACACCCATGCCTTATTCGGGATTCGAACCCAGAGCCTCCCGCACACCAAATCTGTGGCGCACCAACCGACTGCGCCATGGGAGGTCAGCGTCTGGTTCGAAGTTTACTGTAATAGAATGGGATATTGTTTTACTCACAATACTACTGTCATAAAATAACTAATGAAATGTTCAGAATCTATAACTGTTGTTATGTTTATATTTAATTTTGTAAGAAATATAAATGAATTTATGGTTTGCAACTCATTGTTACAAGTTGCATTTGTGTATCGCTCAAGAAGATTTATTTCCGCGAAGCTGTCTGGATCCAAAGTATGTTATTGCCTAAGTTTAATCCAACGTAACAAAACAAATAAGGTTGGAAAAAGAGTGAAAGCTTTGGAAGTGCATAAACGCATACTGGTGCTAGAAGAGCCTAAGCGTACTATGAAGTACATAACGACAGTGTGATTGTTACAATACCATAAACACAGTGATTAATACATAAAACTATTTTTCACACACATAAGCAGCCAACATAATTTGTACACTTCATAAAAACATTAACATATGAACCGAACCCCTAACAATTGAAAATATAAAATCCAAAAAGAGAATATACCAAGCAAACACAACCTGTCGGTAAAGTGTCGGCAAAGTGTCGGCAAATTGTCGGCAAATTATTGGCAAAGTGTCGGCAAAGTGTCGGCAAATTGTCGGTACTGTCGGCAACTGTCGTTTCAATGCCAGAAGATAGACGTCTGACAACGGTGTGGACGTCTTTTTTGAGACAGTATGTTTGCCGTTTGAAAAAAGACAACGGCCCACTGTAATTTTTTGGATAACATATGGATGTCATCTAAATTATGTCGGCGTGATATCTCACAGCCAACATGTCGCCAATAGCAAAAATAATATTCTGGCCCGATTCCGATATAGATTCTTTGTTTTTTCGGTAAGCTGGCCATCATCTTATTTATTCCGGCCTGCTAACGTTTTCGAGACATGGCTCTTTATCACAATAAAGATACAAAAACTATGTATTTTTGCCGACTAACTTTTGAAAGTGTTTTTTGAATAGGCAAGATGTTATGTAGCTGTTAATGGCATTATGTCTTTTTTGAGACCATGTGTTAAACATTAGCATGTTTTTTTTCATGATAATATATGTGTTACATGGTATCCCATAGCATTTTTTACTTTGATTTTTTTTTTCATTTGTACAACCACCCGACAGATATAGTAAAAACCAACAATAACTATTTTGTTTGTAAGCCTTTGAAGAAATAAAGAAATAGTTTTTAAATAATCAATGTTTTAAAATTATTTGTTATATTGTCATGGGGTTTAAAATTCGCTTATAATAATTTGTGGCAGGAAAAATTTGTAATGACAGGAAAGTATCAGCAACTTACCCCGTTGTGTATAGGTTAGCATGCTGGGCTTTTAACTCAAGGGTCTTACGTTCTAATCCCGCACTCGGTAAGCAAAAGATTTTCATATCGTATAATGCGTTGAGAATGAAATGAATATATGTAAAAAGGAAATAACTATTACTAAAATTTTCAATCGAAAAGTTAAGGTTTTTTCATGTTTATACTTCTTATTTCTGGACATCATGCCGCTGTAGGTCCGGCATCGGAATGACATCCAGCTATCGCTGACCCGGCATCTTGCCGCCATCCAGCCGCCGCAGGCCCGGCGTCTTGCCGCCATCCATCGGGCCGCTTACGGCATAAGACAGCGGGCCGACATCATCTTGCTTAAGTTGGTCGGCTATCTTTTACCGGTCCTTTCGTGTTTGTTGGGTAGTTGCTGAAAAGGACATATAGTCTATGATGAAGCACGATGCACAGTAGTGTTCTGCCATGAAAATTAAAGAAAATAAAAAGAAATTGTTAGTAGATGGACATGGGCGATTCTAGTACAAAATACTGCAGCATCCTACTTATACTACCAAGGATTTGAAACACATTTTTATAAGTTACTCTTGTGTATCAATCAATTAGTGTTGATGACTCTGAAGTTGGCAACATAGGACAACTTGCCCCAAATGACATTACTTGCAGAAAACTTAATGCAACATAATAAATATTTTGCTATGGATACACTTTGTTTACAACTTGTTGTTGTGTTTTGTTTGATAAGAAAGGAGTAAATATTCTGGATGACTATAAAACATTGCTTTTTACAAGATTTAGTATTTTAAATCCTCTGACGACAGGCTATTCAAAATATGTGTAGGTTACTTTAACTGTAACATAATGAGTGAATAAATAACAATACTAACATGAATGTGTTTTTTTTTTTTTGTATTCCAGATGCCCTTAAATACTTGGAATAAATTTGTGGGTGATGCAAGAGTGTATCATAATATTCTAATATTCCTTCCAACTGAAAAAATAAATATCTAAGTGCGAATTAGCAAGGCAGTTACTTTGATGTGGGCGTACCCATTATCTGATTGGTTGTGCGAGGCTCTTGGAATGGGCCTTTTATCTTATTGACCACTGCATGTTGTAGAAGGTTGCCTTTTAGCAGAGCTACCGGTTGGCAAGTAGGTTACCAGGTGGTGATCAGCAAAAGTGTGGTGTTGCTGACCAATGACGCCATTTTATGAAGCAAACAATTGGATTTCACGGAATAAACATCTGTCTAAAATTTAAGTACTCGACGACACTTACTCGCAAAGTGTACTGCTTGCCCCGTCTAGTACCTGAAGGGAGCACCACATCAAGTAGCACCTGCTATATGTAGATAGTATCCGGGATATTGTTAAAGGTTGATTCGAAAAGAACTCACCCGCCAAAGCCTATACTCGTCAGTGGTTAGACATTAGCCTCCCATCGTTGGGATCTCCGGTTCGACCACAGAGTTGGGTAGCTGCGGAATTTTCGTACAGGTATTTCCATGTGGAGAGTATGGTGGATACTCCATAGCGTGTGTATGTGTGTTGGAATGTTGGAATGCGGTGTCTCAGGACACTCCTGTTTCTTATCTCCCCCCTCCCCCCGTCTTATTTCACTGCTGCTCCATCCCATCTTTTTTCATGCATACATTCTTTGAACTGGCCAGAACGAGAGGGGCAGCCAGTCCCAATTTGCAAATTTCTCTCTATCTTCTCATGCATGTAAACCCTGGATAACGTCATTTCCCCATCAATGTGAGATCAAAAATATTGTCCTGCAAAATTCGGAAAACAAATGCCTAAGTCAACTCTTTTCATATCGAATTATATTAAAAAATGGACAGAAAGATTTTATCTCGTATCTTTAACTACCACCAATTTACTTCTAAGAATATTCTGTAGAAGCTTAGAACCAGTGCTGCTAAGAAAACTAGCAGCCCGCATCATATGTCACCATTCTGTAGAATCTGTTCATAATACCAATTGATAACTGCGAGCATCTTCCAAAGATACACTGTAGTGAATAAAATGATGTCACATGACATCGACCATCTGGAAAGGGCTAACGGAGCAACGACAAGGCAAAAATATGTATGTAGAAAGAGAGTATAGGAAGAGCGTGTAGCCGGATGGCGGAGCTAAGAGGGCAGACAGTTGCCTACCAAAAAGCTTAACTCATCAGACACGCATGGCTGGCTCAGTCAGTTTGAAATTAGCCTCTCACCATTGAGGCCATTTGTCTGCCCCCAACAGTTGGGGCTTTTTCTAATGGGGATTTCTCAAGAAACTGTTGCTTCTTCTGCCCGAATTAATTCCAGTGTTGTTACACCCGCATCCCATCCAACAGGAATGTCATTCGGATGGCTCCATTCAGTCATAGTTCCCTCCAACGTCTCATTCATGTCGACCCTTGAGAGCTCCATTTTCACGTCATCGTGAGATAAATCTCGTACTAATACAGTCTAAGCCAAAATAAATGTCTAATGTTTGAGTTAAGAGGTAATGCCATGATATAAAAAACGGTGTGTTCGTGTGTTCGCAGGCAAGGAGCTGTCGTACCACAGCGACGACCTCGACGACACGTCCAGCAACCGCGAGGAGCTGGGCAGCGACGTCAGTGACGCCAAGAGCACGGGCAGTGGCGGCGGTGGCAGTGGCGGCGGCGGCAAGAAGAAGAAGTCCGGCGACGGCAAGCAGTCGGGCGGCGGCGGCGGCGGCGGTGGCGGCGGCGGCTCCGGGGGCGGCGGCGGCAAGCCACGGCGGGCGCGCACCGCCTTCACGTACGAGCAGCTGGTGGCGCTCGAGAACAAATTCAAGACGACGCGGTACCTGTCGGTGTGTGAGCGGCTGAACCTGGCGCTGTCGCTGTCGCTGACGGAGACGCAGGTGAAGATCTGGTTCCAGAACCGGCGCACCAAGTGGAAGAAGCAGAACCCGGGCATGGACGTGAACAGCCCGACGGTGCCCCCGGCTCCCCCCGGGGGCCCACACTTCCCCGGCTCGGCGTACCCGGGGCACCACCAACACGCGGCGGCCGCGGGGCTGTTGTACTCGGCGGCGCACCACGTGCCCTACCCCTACCCTCTGGCGGGGCCGCCCGCGGCGCAAGGGTACGGTGCGCACCCTTACTTCCATCACCTGGCCGGCCACCACTCACTCGGACACTCGTCGTGAGGGCTGTGTCGGCGTGCCGTCTGCCCCGCCGCCATACCTCCCTAGCCTTCTCGTGCGTGGCGGTGACCCTGCCACTACCACACACCACGCCACTACCGGACAACCCTGCCCACCTCATCACTACAGAAAAAACTTACACAACTATTTCCGACATTTTTAAAACTCATAATTTTGATGAAAATAGTTAATTATAATCTTGATATTGGCCATAACTGATTTTGGTGTCCTGTGACTCCGTTTTAGCGCCACCAAAGTGCTTCGGGAACTTCTCCTCCGGATAAAAAAAAAATTAATTTCTTTTCGGGATAATTTTATTGAGCAACTTGTCAGTTGCCCTCGGAATATACAGGATGTTTGAAATGTCTATTAACAGGAAATATTGGCTGTTTATTAAATTACTGTGCAATTTTCAGTAACAGAATTATTTTAAGCCTATAATGTTACCATCACGTTTTTCCCTTCTCCGAGGTGCAACTATTACTTAATGAAAAATCATTACGTAGAATGTATTTAAAATGTAAAATATTTTGTGAACTAATAATAATACATTACTTAAAATATTGTTGCCAAAACTTCATTCTTGCAGGCTTGTTGCCTGCTTTGACCGTATTGAGTTGTCCGGTATTGGTCTGCGGGGTATGTGATGTTCCTGGGCCTCTTATGTTGGACAAGTGCAATCTCGCCATTTGGCTCAGAGTTCTGCAGGACGTTACCAGATCGTAGAAGGCTGGAATGGTAGGGTCTAAAGGTGCTACAGTCCGTTCGAGGTGGTTTCGACCTTTTGCTGAGACACAGTGATACTTCATAGTCCTCGCGACTGAGAATCAGCACAACTGACGTCAGACCTGTGTAGAAATGTGCACAGGCGAATCAAGTGGCACAGATTACACGCAGTGATGTTCGGGAAAGGATAGGTACATAGTAATCACCGAGGATGGACTGTGGTAATGATACTCGTGAAAGCAGCAGTATTTGGAACTCTCGCCGGTTGTGCCGCGTTACCAAAAAAGAGCACGGGATACTAAGACATAAGCTGGCTTACACGATGGCCGGACGCTCCAGTTTCCCACATTTCAAGCTCTGTATATGGCCGGCGAAAAAAAACAGCTGCCTGAGAAAATCGTGGAGTGGGGATTTTCATACTGGTCGAAAATGTTAGGTCTTTCATTTGATCTTGATTGAGACGGGGAGATGGTATTCGTTCTGTAACAAGTTAAAGATACCAGAGCCTTAACATCTTGTTTTCTCTCTAAATTTTGTAATCATATACTAACAATTGAAAGCAAGCTCATTACATCATTTGTTTAGAAGTTTTAAAATAATTACATGTTTGTTGATAGCCCCTCTCCTCACCCCTACAATCTATGTTTGTCGAGTGTCATAACATTAAACTCCACGCGTAAAAAATCCTTAACCGGAATTCGAAACTCATGCCATATCAAAGGTGCAGAAATCAGCATAAAGAGATGTATTCTTAGTAAGACAATATTTCATACAGCATATAAATATAATTAGAGCCGAACTTCTTGAGTCTTACGTTTATACGCCATTCCTAATTCCATGTCAAACACGCATCTCAGAACATTGACCATCATGCCGCGAATTGCAATAGTAAAAACGTTCCTTACATGAGCAGCATAAGTTGGAACTGCCTGAGCAGTCATGTGCCAAACAGTATGAATTATTTTCCTCTTTCGTGCAGCTGTCTGGTATATACGACCTAAATATTCGTAGTTTCTACTTCTGATTCACAATTTTGTGCTAGAAATTTACGTGTGTAGCATTTATTCACTGTCTTACGTCAGAGTCACCAAAGTTTTCCGTATATTCACAGGAATTTTCACCGGAACGCGTTCCGTACAGGGGAAAAGAGAAAAGGAGCTCCATAAATTAAAAATACGGGACATACCCGTATTTCATGTAGTTTGGAGCTTGGAAACAAAAATGCTGAAGCTACAGGCACGAAGGGTTTTTTTTACGCTTCTGTGATCAGAAAATCGTTTTTCCTGCGACAGTTAGGATACTATTGCGGCTTAAGGTGATATTTGTCATTTTTTTGGAATTTGGTTATTTGAGAGAATTTTCAAAAAATTCCCCCTTAATGCAGTTGTTAGTTACCAAATCATTATAGTTTTCAAAATATAACACTCAAATTCCGGTACAAAAGTGTCAGGCAGGTTCAAAGTGTTGAATGTAGTCTAAGCGCAGCATACTGTATTTGTGATATCAGCTACGAAAGGAACAAAAACAACTTTTTCCTCTATAGTTTATGGTTTAAGCTATTTATTAAATTAATATTAACAGTTTCGCTTGAATGAACAAAAATATATTTAATACAAATCTGACCCTTATTTTCAACAAAATTCAGAGTGCCAATACTCGCTCACCCGTCTACTCATACTGAATCAGTATGTTCTGAACACTATACAGATCGCATTAAATGAAATTTGACTGGAAAAAAATATCCAGAAGCAAAGCTTAGTATCTGCAGAATTCGGGAAATTAAGACTTGTGAGTGTCATATTTTGAAATCTATAACGATTCGACAACAAATAACTATATTAAGGGGGCACTTTTCGAAAGCTCTTTCAGATAACCAAATAAAAAAATGTGAAATATCACCTTAAACATATTTCTTCAAATATCAAAATTTAGCACAAGTTAGTTGTAAGAGTTAATTTATATTACAAGCACTCAAATGTTACTAGAAAATGGGGGGGGGGGAAAGTTTATGTGCGTTACTTCCATGCAAATTATGTGATTATACGCTAGGTAACCACAAGACGGCACTAGCTGTAGATCAGTGGGAAGGATCACGGGGTGGCATGATTTGATTAGTTTTGAAACTCTGCTTCAATAAAATATATTCTGACATTTTTTAAAATATTTATCATATATTCAGTAAAACACCAGCATAACGGATAATAATTTTTTTTCGAAACAACTAAAAGAAAAGGAAAATAACAAAAATTAATTAGCGAATTTACGGAGAAATTCCACGCGAATTTACAGCAGATTCTGTGAATTTACGAAACAAACCCGTTCTTGAAGGAAACATAGTGTTATAATTTCAAGAAGAATTCTGAATCATTTTTAACCACCAAGGAAAATGTTACTAACAGCAAGATTTAAGCTGGACGACGCTCTCCCTTTACTTTGGTCCCATGCATCTTCCTTCATCTGGTCTACAGCTTCTTCAGTTTCTTATATGAACACACATCCAAACATTTTCCCTTCTCCTTACTCTGTTTAATTTTTTGTCTCTCCCGCTACTTGTTCTCGCAGCCTACCTGGAGGCTTGTCATTAGTACAAATGGTGGCTGAGGGCGACACTGGAATACTCTTGAAACATCTCGTCTCAGTGCGTAAGAATAGTTGGAATAGTTGACTGTACTTTCGCGTGCTCCAGGTAAATAAAGACAAGTGCACTACCCGCAACACTCGAATTCATTTCTTCCGCGATTTTCGTATTTGTATATTAGTGAAAACGTCCGTTATAATTATCTTCTCTCGCAGAAAAAAATCACTTTAGAGGACAGTGTAAATTTAAGTCACTTGTTTACGCATGTGTAACGGTTTTAGTGGTGTGTAGTGAGTTTTTTTTACAGGGTAAGCAATATAATAGCCCCACATATTTGAGTGTTTTAGATAACATGTGCTAGTGCCAGGTTGTGGTTCCATTTTAAATTTCTACTAACAAACGCAACTTCAAACTTCGCGTCCCCACCACACGTATTTACCGTTTTATAATATCTAACATTAGTTATAAAAAGGAAACGAAATGCATTTAATAATAATTAAACTGAATATCATTTAGAGAGCATATTACAAGTTATAAGAAAACTCCCGTTTTCCCGGACGCTTTCATCCACTTTCCAAGGGAAAATGTAGGACTGGAGGACGCAAACAGAAGGACTGCTTACCCTGCCGAAGAAACGCGGCAGGGTAACTCGCTTGCGAGTTCGATTCATCGCTAGTCACTCCCGTCTGTGGAAATAAATACTAGATAGCAGCACTATGCGTGTACATTACGGGAGTTACGAAAACTCTATACCTCTAACCGGAAACGTGTTTAAATTTAAAGTTAAGGCGAAAACTATAAAGGTTCAAACATTTCCAATATGTATAGGGTAAGCATTGTTTACCTTGCGTCTACTGAATAAACGCCACCGAACGTTTCTTATATGTATGTCATTGGCAGCTTGAACACTCCATAATTTGAAAATAAAGGACGGTTTTCTAAAGTTCTGCCCGCCTCTTCGTGCAATAATTGGGCGGGATTATTTTTTTAACCCACATCAATCCCTTCGCGCAGCCAGTTAAGATGTTCCAAATACTACCGCTTTGCCAAGACCGATATCATCTGCCAAGGTGTAGGAGGTGCTCGGGGTCCCATAAGGCGGGTGCTTCGAAAACAAACAGTCAAGTTACAGAACAGTGGTCGCGAATCGGAAATCGTGAACTACAAACGTGAGAAGCAGAAGGGACGTCCAGTGAATACGGAATTTTCCACGGAACTTACTTATTTATGACAAGCCCAGTATTCGCGAAGAAGGGGATATGTCGCTGTATGACTGTGGTTTTGGGGATTTAAGAAATAAACGTCTTTTTTTTTCTCTCTCCTCTGCACAGAGAACTGATCTACAGCGCATTTCAAAATGCCATGTCGCAGAACTTTAATTGTGAATATTCTTTGTCCGAACCTTGATATTTATTGTTGAAATCATGATAAATTGTGAAAATGTTAGATTTTCCGTAATAATGAACTGTGGTAACATTTTTAACAGTTTTGTCATTTTATGGTACTTCCTTTTTTGATCACCATTGCAGTATAAGTGGTTTCAGGTGTGATTTCAGAATCAGGTCAGTGGTGGATGGTGGATTGTAACTGAAAGGCCAACTTCATGGTTCCAGCCGTACACTTTTTAACGATTTTCTTGCAGCCAACGAAATTTCAGTAGGATATGTGTTTTTCACACTCATGATATCCAGTCACACAACAGATATTAACAAAAAAACTGTTTCTTTCGAGAAACGATGGCTTTAATTTCATTGCTCCAGAAGAAATTTCAAAATTTTCTGGCTAAGAATTGGAGTAATTATTTTTGGAAGTCGCATTGCTAACGACATAAACATGACCAATTTCAAATGCGTATCAATCTCAATGACACAGTTAACATTTATATAGGCTGTCCACGTTATAATGAGTACTTTCGAAATCAACCTTGGGAAAATGTCACTGCTCCATACCTGCATAATACGTTTTAACGGACACACAGCCGAGCACGCGCCCAGTAATGTTGGTAACGACGGAGAGGAAAGTAGTTCCACATCTTACCGCTTAATTAAAAGTGTTACGTTAAATATTTGTGAATACTGAAACGATTTATTTTACTTTAATGTCTTATTAATGTATAATACCTGTAAAAATGAGCACACGTGTAAAATATTTACTTTCTTAATGATTTTAAAGTTTTACTTGGACGGCTCTTGAATAAATCTACCAGGCCCATGGCAATGTTGATTTTACACGTGGTGGAAGAATACACAATGCGCACACAAATTGATCTTAAGCAAGGCTTTCAAAAGTGCTCAATTTATTGTGAACAACCTTTAAATATTTGTATGACAGCAGCCAAAAAATATACCGGACACTCAAGGTGCGTTATGTGTATTTGGCTCTTCGTCAACACTGGATACATTCCAAACTGTAATCTTTGCTTTTATTTCAGGAATTACATTTTTTTTTTTTTTTTTTTTTTTTTTTTTTTTTTTTTTTTTACTGGAAGTTTAAACTTCTACCGCGTCGGCTGTCAACGATCTTTTCATTACTGTGCACGTCAGATTTAGGCCATGGTAAGGACTCGGCGTGTTGAATCCACGAAATCAACTAAAATCAAGAACAGAATAATTTCAAATGCTCGATATATTTTGATGTGGTTTGTTTTATCGACTATATTATCGAATTAACACAACAGTTACGTCAATAAAGTGTATAATTAAAAAAACCAATTGTCGTCGATTGTTCTTCTAATAATAATGTATCGAAACACAAAAACAGGATATATGCAAAAATAACCGCTTTAGAATTTAAAAAAATTTACTGTAAAGTACTCTATAAAGAACAAATCATAACAAAATCTCCGTTGTAATTTCCGTTGAATTTCATTTGAAATTTAAAAGGCAAACTTAGAAAAGTATTTTTTCTTTATGATACGCAATTTTTGGCATAATAGAGCCATACAAATATATGTATGTATGTGTGTATATATATATATATATATATATATATATATATATATATATATATATATATATATATATATAACTTTAATGACAATTATTTCCAATATCTACTCATTTTCAAATTTGCATTCCTAATTATTAGCCAAACGATGGCTACTTTTAAATCAAATAATGTAGACTGTATCAACTAAGATAGTTACTAGCATTCGAACACCTTGTTAATTAATTTAACTCTAACAAAATATCCTGTATTAAGTAGTTCAAAATATTTTTTTAATTTTTGTGTTTCGGGAATTAAGGCACTGCCTGACCTTTTCATAACACGTAAGAGCGCTGCTTACCAAGCTTGCAGCCACAGATTTCTAACTGGCAATCAATGTAAGAAAGAAATTTCCTCTTGGTGCATCAGTTTCAAAGATAGCTGTTAAAACAAACAAAAAAAATCTTTGACGCGGTTTTCTTAGAGAAAATAGCCATGTTACGAAATTGTGAAATAAATAAATAAATAAATATAAAATAAATAAATAAAAAATCAACATTTATAATTGTTATAAGATACAAAGTTTGATATTGTTATCTGTAAAAAAAATTATAAAACATAAAAATTGGCAAGATTTCTTAACATGCCAATATTACATAAGAAATGTCACTTAGAATTTTTTTGTTAGAAACTTTTATGTTTAAAATTGATGCACTGGGAAAGAATTTCCTTAACATTGGATTTAGTTTAAACTCCATACCTGACGGTTTAGTAGGCAGGGACCTTAAGCTGTGGAATGCCGTGCATCGATCCACCATCCGCCACTGGCTGTAGTTGCGGTGCAAGAGACTCAACGCAATAGATGCAAGATTGCAAGAGATTGTTGCAGGCGAATAACAGATACATCCCGTCCTACATGAATCACAAACAGCAAGCTCAAGCATCAGCACATCTGATACTAGGTTTGTTGCGCCTTTGTTGGTATCACTACAGACTGTTGACTTCGAAACTACTCATGACCTTCCCTGCAGTCGTTACGAATAAATTTAAAACATATAAAAGCTGTTCACGATTAAGGGAGCACTTTTGAAATCAACCTTAGAAAAATGTCACTGCCCCTGCCTGCATATATTTTAAAGGGCGCACTTAGCGACATCCGTCCAGTAAAGTTGGTTACGATGGATGGAAATTAGTTCCGTATATTAACGTCGAATAAAAATGGTTAGGAAATCATTTGTGTTAACTTATATTATTTCTTTCACTTTCTGTTTTTTTTAATGCATCGAAGAGTGAAAATTAGCAGATTTGTAAATATTTTGTTTCACAGTTTCAATTGACCGATACCTGAACAAAGTGATGAGGTGCATGGCAGTGTTAATTTTCATAAGACGGAAGAATACACAACGTGCATATAAGTTTATCTTAAGCAGGGCTTTCAAAAGTGCTAATTTTACCGTGAACAGTCTATAGGAAATCTGTGACATGTGAAGAATTCATTTACATCTCCACACAAAGATTCGATAACTCGATAACAAGTTGCGCTCCAAGGTATAGTTAAAATTATGCATTTTCAACTTCTATTAAACTCTGAAAAGGAGGTGAAGGTATCTCCATTTTTTTTGTCCAGTCAAAAAAGGAAATGCGGGGAAATGAGGGCAGGAGAGGCATGTAATGAATGACCGCTTCTCCATAATACAAAGTAGTTTATTAAAAAAGAGATTATTACTCAATACAACTGTATAACACTTGGTGTCACTGTAAATTTGCTATATTTTGTCACACAACATATGTACACCAAACAAACAAGGCACCGCACGAAATATTATTATATTTTAAAACAAAATAATAAATTGTAGGCACTGAATATAATTTTTGTGTTTGACAAAGAGGCAAATATAAAATAAAAATAAAAATAAATAATAGAACAAGCGTTCATAAAATTATCATGGTAATTTAAATAAAAAATGGTTTAATCGCTGTGCTGGGAAAAAGATACTACTAATCCTGAATTCATCGTTGCAACGTCGTAAACAAGAAAGACATTGCACGATATTTTGCAAATATGATCCCGACTACTAGTTTGCTATAAAGTCATGAAAGAAGTTGCCCGACTTTAGCTTAACCTGACTATATATAAATTAACTCGTTATTTTTTACGGCTCGACCAAAACACGTAGTTACTGAAATTTAAGCATTGGAACGTACAATCTCTAATCTCTATAGTCAGCAAATATTAATCATAGATCTAATAGTGAGTGTATTTTTATTTTCCCCGATTCATTATTATAAAACGGCTCCAGCACGAATCATATGAACATTTGATTTTTAGTGAAATTTGTTCACTAATTTATCAAGTAAGATATTAGCACTTTTCACTAAAGGGTCACTGAATGTTAACTGACCCTAACAGCTGTTAAAGCAAACCAAAATCTCTTTCTTCTGTCAAATCCAATATTTTACTGTTTCGCCAGTACATCTAATCTTTAAGTTACAGTGAGTTTAATGGAAAAGAATCTTTTCTTTTTACTTGGAGTCAGCAAACTAGTCACTGAAAGGTTACTTAATAGTGAACTGAACCCAGGCTGCAAACAAATTTCGGGCACTACATCCCCCCAGCCCCCTCTTATTGCTTTTGTAGCTTGTTTTTTTTTTTTGGTAACCTATCATAATTTGATGTTACGCCTATAATGGAGATTTGAGGTAGGGATGGGGTAAGTTTCGTTTCAGGATTCAGATCCACACGCCTACATGTAAGTGAATTTTCACGCAATGGAGTGGTTGTCTCTGAAAAAAAAAAGGAGGGAGGAGTCATGGCCACGATTGGTATTAGTGAGAATACATGTAACATTATTTTACAATTGTTCGAAAATATTGAAAAATAAATAACAATATTTTTGTGATGGAGAGGAAGGCCTGTGACCCAATTTATTTTCCCACCCCTCCCCAAGAACTTCTCTTTTGCATGGGAGAATGATATCGCTGAAAAAAATGGAGATTTCACTTGTTTTCAGTAAAATCTCCTTGATTTTGAGAAATAATTTGTATGTTTCTAATTGGAACGTAATGTGTCCCAAACCAACCGTTGCTCAGATGCTGTGTCTTGTTGTGGGCAGACCTCGCCTATAGACTGTACACGGTTAAATGAGCACTTTTGAAAGCCCTGCTTAAGATCTACTTGTATACGCCTTGTGTAGGCCTACTCTTCCGCCTTATATAAAATTAACATTGCCATGGGCCTCATTACGTTATTCATGCGTCGGTCAAGTGAAACTGTGAAATTATCAGGAAAGTAAATATTTTACAAATCTGCTCATTTTTAAGATTCGATGCATTTAAAACAAAACAGAAAGCCAAAGAAATAATTTAAGTTATCATTAATGGTTTCGTAACATGTTTTATTTGACGTTAAGCTATGGAACTACTTCCCATCCATAGTTACCAACTTTACTATACTCGTGTCACTCTGTGAGCCCGTAAAAATATATGCAGATAAAGAGTGGTGACTTTTTTCTAAGGTTGATTTCAAAGATGCTTACTTTATCGTGAACAGCCTGTAGCACGCGAGTACAGTGCCTTGAGGGAGTGCCACGTCTGACACCCTGATATCTATAATAAAAATCAAGCTTGACAACCACCGAAATATTAAGATGACCTGAATAAGTGTGTATATATATATATATATATATATATATATATATATATATATATATATATATATATATATATATAGTTCAATGTTAATTGAACATATTTGATATCAATCTTTCAAGAATTCCGTACTCGAAAACAATGACTTAAGAACGTACACAATGCATATTGTTGGCAGCCAGCTACGAAACGCAGTTCTATGACATAATGGATTTTTAAAAGTGTAACGCATGGCATGCTAGAGAATGAAATCGTTCTATTTTTTTTCAATGCATATCAGACTAAGAATTGACCAATAGTAACATATTCAAACAACTAGAAGAAATATTTTTATATAGCCGGTTTGTGGCTGAGCGACTTTCACAATCGTATCTACCCGAAAGAAATATGATCTCGAAAATAAGATGACTCGTCGACTCCCACAATTTTACTTTGGTTTACGAAAAAAATATATTTATCCACATACTATTCGTACGTGTAATATATATGTTGTCGCTTAAGTACGGGTTTCGCATCGGCAAACAAATATAGTTAATACGTAGTATACTAAATCTAAAATGAAATGAAGTCTAAAGAAGCAACACTTTGTACATCTATATTTCTCTGATTATAAAGCACCGCCTGACAGTGGTTTTAAGATCTTGTTAAGTGGCTTGTAATGTAATGAATCTAATGTCTCGTCTTTGGGTCTCCTACAATGAGTAAAGTCCCATCTACAATTGATTCATCATTGCAATAAACCATTACAAACATTCTTGAGGATGCACATTGAATAACGTGGTTGGCTATAACTGACGTTTTAAGTCGCGGCGACGCTAAACATTAAACGCATCGCGTTAAAAGTTGGCCAACTTCCAAGTCTTTGCGTTAAAAGCTTTTATGACGTCAACCAATCATAATTCGCGTCGTCACAAAAATAAAGCGAAAACAATGGCACGGACATGTAGATAGACCCATCATAGCAGTGCATTATTGTTCTCACCATTTGAATGAACCCAAACAACAAATAATGCAAATAAACCTTTGTAAAATAAGCTAAAGGCTGTTCACGATAAAGCGAGCACTACTGAATTCGACCTTAGAAAAAAGTCGCTGCCCCAATCTACATATATTTTAACGGGCGCTGTGAGTGACATGCGCCCAGTTAAGTTGGTAACGACGGATGGGAAGTAGTTCCATATATTAACGCCGAATAAAAATTTTTAGGTAACAATTTCAGATAATTTAAAATATTAATTTCGCTTTCCGTTTTTTTTAATGCAGCGAAGTGTAAAAATGAGCAGATTAAAAAATATTTACTTTTCTAATAGGCCTAATTTCACAGTTTCACTTGACCGACGCATGAATAAAGTGATGCGGCCCATTACAATGTTAATCTTATATAAGGCGGAAGAATGCACAGCGTGCATGCCAGTAGATCTTGAGCAGGGCTTTCAAAAGTGCTCATTTTACCGTGAATAGCCTACAGCTAAATCATAAAGTCTGCAGAATTTTTTTTTCTTTTTTACAAAAGTAATTCACAGTTGGCTACCCTCCATTTCATTACTTGTTAACAACTGTGTACATGCCAGTTTTCTTACGGTAACATTAAGCATTTAATGTTAAGCGCCAAAAGGATTGTAGACGAGTCAGCATTCTCGAAGAGCCCTCCCTGGAAGCACGCGAAGTAGCAGGAAGGTGTAGCACGAGGAGATAAGGAAGGGTGCGGTGGTAAGGGAGGCAGCTGACCTTGAACGTCCCCATCTCGCACCGCCGCGCCAAGCAGGTCCTGCCGACTCCATCGCCATCAGTCCCCGCCGGCAGCAGCAGGGCGAATGGAGCGGAAAACTGAGCTCGTTTATCGCCGACCTCATTACTTACCCCCACCCCCAAGAGGCTGACGTGACTGATTCTCTGATTCAGTAGTCCGCGCTCAGAACTCGTGGTCACGGCTTTTCAACCTCCCTGCTTCCCAACCCTCCCTCCCTTGTCTTCCCTGATCACCACACGCCACTAGCAGGAACTCTTGTCGTCTTTATATCCTATGCGTCACCTTGGCATCCACGCAGCTGGGAGAGAGTTGAGTGCATCCTCGTCGGCATTAATCCTACACCTAGGAGAGAAGATGGCGTGGAACGGCGTCACATTGTTATTCGACTGCATTCCCATTCCGGCATTTTATTTAAATTGATGTACTTTATTGTGGTCAGTTCGCGGTAAAATTAACTCTTTGCGTACTTCTTGTTTATTCACGACTACAGTTTTTACTTTCGCTACATTGCGGCAGATCTACCTGGCTAGTAAACTGTCGGAAACCAAATTATTTTTCATCTGTCACAGTTCAATATCTAATATGTGTAGAGAGATAAAAAAAATTAATAAACCATTTCAGTTGCCGTTATTTAGCGTGCGACACTTTTAATTGGATTTAAGGGCTTGGAACTGTTTTTTTTTATACGCTACCTACATTACGGGAAATTATTTTCGTAGTCACTGTTGACGTTAAATATTTTAAGAGCTGTAAAGGAGCAGCAGTGGCGCAGTGGCTGGCGCACTCGCCTCCCACCACGGTAATCCGGGCTCGATTCCCGGCGGGCTCACTCCCGGATTTTCGCATGTGGGAATCGTGCTGGACGATGCAGCTTGCCGGCGAGCCTTCTCGGGGTACTCCCGCTTATCTCCACCTCTTGCATTCCAGCGCCGCTCCATCCTAGGGTCTCATTTCATGTCATGTTCAGGGATGACGGGCACTCGGAGGGTGTTGCCTCGCCCTGGGCCCACCTCCCACACGCATATATTATTAGGGCTGTAAAAATTTCGGCTTCCGAAGAACTACATTTTAAATTGGAAGTTAAACCTTCGCACAGTTATTTTATTTTTTATATAAATTTTTTCAAATAAGCTGCAAAAATTTTAGAATATATTTCCGTAGTTAATGCTCACATAAAAGTGGATGCAAATAAACTAATAACACACTTGCTCAAACATTGTTATAAAAATTGTCAGAATTCACAACGTGCCAAGTACGTTAAGCCACTACTTACTTAAGTGGGTGTAAAACATGAGAAACCGGTTTACGCGACCAGCAAAATTAGGGCATTACGCATTTAATCAGACTCTAAAACGTATAGCTATCTATATTCATAAATCAGTTACGATATTTATGAAGACGTTCCATCTGCGTTAACGTTAAAATATCATTGTTAAATTTATGTAGTGATACCGAAGAAAGTGACTGACGTGATGCCGTCTCCGATCGTTTCTCTAAATATATTCTATAAAGCACTCTATCTGCACTGTTGAGAACATGGTTTTACAAAACAATTTCAGCAATAGGCCTATATGGATTGTTCCTTAAAGAAATAAAACTTCAATAGCTTTCAAAATATTCTTAAACTAGTGCTAAAATATAGTTACTGCTAGCATTGAAACCAATTACAGAACTATCTTGCTGTTGTAATTTCTCACTTAGTTTCTCTCAGTAAGCCGAATTAAAAAAGTTTGTCAGAGAAAAACCATATTTGTACAATAAAAATATGTCTATCGAATGTATGTATCTGCAATTTCTGCATTTACTTGTTAGTTTCACAGTTTGCGAATATTTCAGGAGAACCAAAGCCGCTATAAACCAATTTAATATCTGTCTATTTTGGTTATAAAAGTAAAACATTTAAGTAGTCCATAAATTGTCGCCCACGAAAAATATTTCCAGCCAATTTTGGTATTTAATTTTCTCTTGATTAATATCGAAGTGTACACTAAATTAGCAGCATAACTGAAAAAGTATTACAAGATTTTAGACTTTCGTCGCACTGTGAGAATAGTTAAGAAAATGTGTCAAAAATTTGATGAATTTAATTCAGTGGTAATACACAAATTAAGTCTACGAATCTTGAAGGCGTGCCTAGCTAGTGACATACAACGGACATGTTTAACACCAGCGTTTTTAAATTGTACTTTGACGTATTATTTCAATGCTACGTATAAATAACACATGATGTTTCAAGCAAAGGTGAAAATAATAGCAGTTTTGTTTGTTATACGTAGGCTATAATATATAGCAGTATTTATGCCCAAATTAAATGTTCACCCTTCGCTTTCGGCTATAGTGTGAAGTCGTGTGTAGTTTCCATCGAATGAAATGGGAATATGAGAATAAGTGGGACTGCGCAAATATGTTACAGTCTTCGCACGTGTATATTTTTTTTCACGCATTTCACTTAAACTACAGATACGAATACGTCTTGCTATAATTTTCGTACAATTATGTTAATTTTCAATATATATTATTACATTTTTATAACGGAAAAATCTCTATCGACTAAGAGGTTTTCGTTTAAAATTTATCATTTTTCGCCAGACAATAAGCTATTGCAGCTACAGTTATGGTGGAACATGCGATTACGAAAATGTGGTTAGGGCCTACTGTCTGTTTCCTTGTTTCTCTCGCTATCTCCTCAGAATATCAACAGATCTTATTAAACTCTGGTGAAACACATCTCGGATGGGGTCCTAAAACAGAAAAAAAATTACCTAGAATATTAAAATGGTTGGCAACAATGCTATCTACGGTTATGATAGTTGTAATATGAAAATATAAAAATTATCAGTATGTTTATTACTCTTATGTACATAATCTGAGCGGTAGAAAACGCTGTGGTAATACAGCGGATAAAATAACATGACTTAACGACAGACGACATATTCATAAGTAGGGTCTACGTGCCGAAACAAAATTTGAAACTCGGAAATGGAAAAATGCTGGCATTGTAAGTTAAAATAAGGATGTTGTGAAGTAGTTACTGGATTTTATACTGTCGTTGCTATGAGGACTATGTTTTCCATTTCTGATGGAATTAATTAGGGGAAAGCGGGGAAATGGCCCGCACTTAAAGGAAATCGCCAAATACAAATGTAAAAATCATTCAGTTTTAGTTCGTAAATTCGATTTTGTTTCCTATAAACATTCCGATACACGTTAGTTTCATAACCATCAGCTAATTGGCACATCGAGCGGAACAGTATTTCAAAACAAAAACATTGAGACTGCGGGCTATTGCCCACTCTTGTGGAGTAATAGCGCATTTATATGTTTTTACCATATAAAATGCACACATAAGCAAACAATGTACTTATTTTTTAAATATTTTTTTTCTATATTATTCAAATTTGAAGCATAGTTAAAAGGGTTAGCCAAGATATGAAATAAATTGAGTTGTAACATCTGATCACATTATTTATGAGACGGATTGCATCCAGTAAGTAAATAAAACGTTAGTTTTAAAAACCTCAAAATAAAGATTCAAATAATGAAGTAGAACCACGAACATGTTAATATTTCTTCATATAAGAGAATATAAATATTAGTGATAACATTTTTTGTTAAAATGCATCACACCAATATATATATATATATATATATATATATATATATATATATATATATATATATATCAACAAAAAAAATCAACATAAGAAAATATATGCTAAGAATTACTTTTGTTAACGTATGCTTCAAACCAATAGTCCACAAGATTAGGTAACATTTTAAGTATCTACTTCACAGTAAATGCATGTTCATGAAACAAAATACAGTATGTTTATACCCTACTGAAATAAGTATTCATAAATTTCTTAATTAGGCATAAATATCATGCACTCTTGAACATATATCTGAAAATGAACGACTTAAGACGATAGAATTTCATACATAGAAAGTAATTTAACACTTACTGATTGACACTTTGATTTAGAACTAGCTAGATATTTTTGAAGTATTTGGTTCATTTGTCAAATGATCTAAAAAATAAAAGCTTCAATAGTTCAAAATTTTGGTGAACTAGTGCACCAACTTGAATGTCTGCTGCTTCCATGTAAATGCAAATAACAAGTGAGAGTATTGTTTAACCACTGGCGGGAACAGAAGTCCCAGCTACTACACTCTGCAAGTACCCAGTTTGAACACAATGAGGTCATATGAGCTTCAAAACTTGCGCGTGAATTCGCCACACCCATGCACATTCATCGGTACAGCAACAGCCACCAGCTTTATTCCTGCTCGTCAGGACGCTTTCGCGTTTTTTCATAGTCCAACGGGAATGTGGACTGCACATCCTATATTCGACGGGCGGCATTCCGTGCGGAGATATAGAGAAAGTCAAGCACAAATTAATGTCGAAAAAAAATGAAATGCACGAATTTCTGCCAGGAAATATAGACACTCCATGAAAGCGCAACCCAAGGAGCAATTTCCGCCAACTTTGCCAGCAAATCTCTCTTTAGGGCAAACTATTTTTTTTTTTTTCGGCATAAGCTTCCAGATATAGAAGAATGCATAATCATATATTTTAAAATACTGTAAAATATTATTATACAATTTGCGTATTTTAACGATTGAAAAAATGTTCGATCAAGATTATATTTTTAATCAAGAAAATTAAGCCTATTTCTCAATGCTCCGGAAAGCACATTTTGCAATAATATTTAGGATTGTGTGCAAGAAAATATTTGTATGAAAGATAAAAAAATATTTCTTATGGTTGGTTTAATGCACATCTACTTTAGCCGCGAGGTAGATGACTTCTGTAACTAATACGTACATACCAAAAATCAATTATTAAAAAAATTTAACGTTTGTACCAATTTTTTTTTACGTACATTGAGAATAATTATTATAATGGTCTTTCTTCGTGGCATTTTAGCAAAATATGCTTCCTAAAGCATTCATAATGGAAATACACATGCTCTTTTTTATTTCGATTAAAAATATACCTAAATTAAAAATTGTTTAAAACATTTAAATAATTGAATTCTAGCAAAATATTTTGCAGCGTTACGAAATGTAAGCGTTCTTATTTCATATGAAGCGTACACCACTTGTTTCTAAAACATGGGGACAAACGTTGGCAGGCAATTCCTTAAAAATATATAGCCTAAGACGAAAATGGGCGTACAACTTATCCCATAAGATGATTATTAAAGGAGTTATGCGACCCCAAAATTTGAGTTCCAAAATGCGTTTAGTTAAAAATAAGAGAAACCACATATGATGTAAGCAACAAATCTGTGAGTGGTGTTTTATGTAAAGCAGACGATCTTACCCGTCTAAAAACGCGGTTGGTAATGTAATCCTCCTTATTTTTGGAAATGGCTGTGGCACCGCATGTTTGCATCAAACTTTTTAACACAAAGTTCTACGCACTTTTTAAAGACAATCAGTTAATCAGCACGTCTAAATTAACAAAAAAAATTTCGTCTTATCGGAGCACTCTCAGGTGAACAGTTTGTGAGATAATTCATGTTGAGCGGGGCCACGGTGGTGTAGTGGTTAGACTACTCACCTCCAACCAAAGCGGACCGGGCTCGATTCACGGCCGGGTCACCTCCGGGATTTTCGCAATAGGGAATCGTGCTGGACGATGCCGCTGGTGGGAGGGGTTTTCTCGAGGATTTCCCATTTCCCCCGCCTTTTCATTCCGGCGCTGCTCCATTCTCATCTCGCTTCCTCCCTCATCGGCTCTCAATACCTCGATGTTAAGAGCCGCACAAATATCTTCACTCACTTACTCACTAAGTTCATGCCATACATTCAAAACAGAACGTGTGTAGAATTCCTGGTAGGCAAACCACAATCCAGAGTAATGCAATTTAAATTAGGATTTTTCAGGGGCTCACATATCACTTAATAATAACTATATGGGAAGAGTGATACTTATATTTTAGTCTTATATTTACGTCAGGGATACACTGCCGAAGTTTGTCCTCGTATTTTAGAAAAACGTTTTATAATCCTTTTTCTGATAATTATGGTAAGGGGTGTACTACTAATGACTTCGGCATGTTCTATAGGCGGATGTGGTGCTCGATCGTAATTCAATATCAGTACCACTTTAAGGGCGAGAGTTAAACACCATCTTGAATATCTGTATTTTTACCACCATTCAAGTACCAGATTATTTTTTGAAAATGTTACAGTTTTAGGGCATATATTATAATTTAATAAGAGATTGTCGCCTTTCGCCTTCTTAAACTACTATCGCTTGTAAGACCATTCTTAGAAAATAATACATAATTGAATTGAGTTGAGAGATTCGAACGGCTCTTAACGAGGTCTTGAGAATTAATGTGGGTGAAATGAGATGAGAGTGGAGCAGCACCGGAATGCAACGGCGAGGAGAAACGGGAAAATTCGCGAGAAATCCCGCTGACCAGCGGCATCGTCCGGCACGATTGCCACTTGCGAAAATCCCGGAGGTGACCCGGATTGAACCCGTTTCGTTATGGTGGGAGGCGAGCAGGTTAACCGGTCACCCAGCCACCGTGGCCCCACAAAAAATAAATAATTAAGTCCCATTTTTTTTCCAGTTGGCAAACAAATAATGGTATTCCATTAATATTACGGCACCTATTCAGTAATATGAGCGATATGCTATACTACGCATTTTTTAATAGAAAATTTCAATATTGAATGCCGAATGTATTTCATGACTAAAAACTGGTAAAACTCCTATATCTATCTTACCTCCTTAGACTGGTCGTCTGCCTTCGCGTTTGACGTCCAGAAGCGTGCTAGCGATTAGGGCGACACATCCTCGCACATCAAACGCTTCATCGTCTCTACGCGCAAGATTCTAAACTGCCGTGCAGTATTTCCGTCGTGTTTCCTGCGCCTTTGGGATTTTAAGCTGTGATCCTAAAATTTTATTAATGGGAAGCCTGTAGTAAGTTTCAATGCAGGCTCTTATCGTAGTTTCGCTCGGGTACGGACGGTAGTTTTTAAGGCAAAAAAAGGGTAAAAGCTTTCCTTAACGAATTTTGGAAGCCTAAAAAATAATAAGTACTGATTGCATTTGTGACTTCGTTAAATTACCCCTCTATCTTCGTCTGGGGTATGATTTCTTCGCAGGTAAACATGATGGAGTCACATGTAATAGTTTTGTTTAAATAAAAAAAAAAGAAAAAAAAAGCGTTTTTCGAACATCTTGCAATAGAGATCAAGTGTCAAGCAGACGAACGCCTTACGCAAGATTTACAACAACCCGTCACGTCCGTCCATCATCCGTCCGTAAATCACGTGACCAACAGCCAACCAGAGGTGGCTATTAATTCTATCCGTCCGTCCGTCAAAATTTTGGCAAGCTTGAACTTTTGACGGACGAGCGGATGAAACTACAGCCTTCTAAACTTGCACGTTTTGTTACTCGTTCATCCCGAGTTCTTTACAAGGCTGTGTAGCGTGTGCAGTGTTTTATTTTGGCTGTTTTTTGTTTTCATGTGTTTGTTTTGTAACTGTGAAAAGAAATTAAGTTACATGTTCCCTGAAGATTAAGTTGATAATTACGTTTGGAAACACGAGCTCCTTTTGTGCAACAGTAAAAATAATAAAATTACGCTTTATATGTTATTTAAAATTTTTTCCATCGATTGATTTCCGTTACGTGCGTGTATGTACGTTTTGGGTACGGAAAAACATAAAACCACCAAAAAATGTAACTATTTATGGAGATTTTTTCTTATTTGCAAACATTTTGTTTTTATTAGTTTGCAGTAATGAACTTAAGGCGGACGTACGAAGTTTGGATGAAAATCGCTTGGCTGGGAGACGGACGAATGTATGACGGACAGGCGGATGACGTACGGACGCGACTGGTTATTGTAAATCCTGCTTAAGGGGTCTGCCTAGTTGTCGTATGGACGTTATTGTAAGCTATAGTGCCTATCCTAATTTTTGAAAACCTGTGGAATATTTCAATAATAATATTATTTCAGGAGAGAAATGAAAGTTGGCATGTTAATGTCAATTTATAAATTCGGTTATTGAAACATAAATATGGTCGTTGAGAAATGTCAAAGTCGGCAAATATCACTCTGAGTAGCCATCTGTTTACGACGTTTTTTTCCCCTGAAAACAGTGTTTTAAAATATAACGACGATGCTGTATCTGTTCTGAACAGATTGCTGTATTAATACTCTATAGACACCGTTTAAAATTCTGAGGAAAACAGAAGCTTGTTGCTTGTTATATTATTTACTAGGAAGGCCTCTTAGGGTCTCGTTTCTCACCTTTTTTTGACTGAGAAGCGTGGCAGCTATAAGGGTTACACTAGCACACTTTACAACAGCGCCATCGCCGCTACGCGCAGGGCACTGAATTGGCGTGATGTGTTCTCGTAGTGCTGCGTGTACCTATGGGACTTTCAGCGGTGACTCTATCGTTTTGTTGATGAAAAGCCTGTAGCGAATTCAATACAGGCTCCTATCGTGTCCGACTAGAATGTTTTAAGATAATAATCATATCATGCGTGGTAACTACATAGTACCATCCCGTCCTCATCTTGGGTGCGATGTCCTTTCATCGGCAAACATACTGGGGGCACGTTTAATAGTTTAATAAAAAAAAACATTATTACAAACACTCAGTCACGCCGTTGAAGCGGGAGGCAGGTGGATCTCTAAATCTAGATTCACAATAGCCTGACGAACACGACACGACAGACAGATATGACGCCGGAGTTCGATGGAATTTCATATTAAATGTTATCCAAAGTTCATAATACCCCGTCGAAATCTGCCCTACAAGTATGTTAGTTGGTTGTTCGAAAATTCTAAAACTGCAAGTTATCCTTATAATAACCAATATTTACCTTTTAAAACTCGCGATAATGTGAATTATTAGGTATTTTGCTTTTGACAATATTTGAATTTATACGACAAATAACAAGTATTTGGAAACAAACCTGAACGTTATTTTGGCGGCAAGTTAATATTGTTATATACTACAGTATGGAAATACACATTAAATTTTGTTTTCAAATGTTGTATTTACATTTCTATTTTGCGCGCCCCGACGAATCCGACACGATGGAAAGTAGAAACACAGAATCTACTTTTGTCGGGCTGACGGGGCTGCGATTTTGTCAGACCGACGTCACAGTGACCTTGCTTTCCGTTGGCTGCCACTCTGATTTCGTCGTGTCGGGGTTGTCGTGTCGGGTTCGTCGGGGTGTTGCGACCCCAGCTTTAAGCCTACAGGTTAGATGCATGGTAGGCTTCCTTCCCTACAGGCTTCTCTCAGACTGTCAGCCCGACCTCCGACGCACTCCCGTAAAGTGTCCGTCGCAGTTCGGTTCAGCGGGGACGTAAACTTTATTTTCATCCCCTTCTCCCTTCGGACCGCCTCCCTGACGCAGTGGGAAGTGCGCGCCAAGGGAGGAATTAGATCCGGCGAATTGGCCGGAGAGGGAATGGGTTCCCCGCGGCCCATTCGGCGATCAGGCAATTCGCCGTCGACGTAGCACCGCCACCCCCCCCCCCCCCCACACTCTTCCACGCCCATCCTCCTACAGCCAGCCTAACGGGGATGATCTGCCGTCTCCTGCGAAATTTCTCTCCGGCACCGCATCGTCACGGAGAATTTTATGACCCCGTGAGCGTGAAACTATCGACGCGGAATGCCCGCACGTGATACAACTTGTTATAATTTAAGCTTTTTAGTTTATAAATCCAACTAATATCTAACTCAAAACATACGTTTGTGAGGGTCGTACTCAATTGGTTAGAGCTACTCTATGATTGACTCAAGGCTTAACCTTTCCATGGTTTGACATATTATTATTTACCTCGGGTTTTGCACATATTACATTAACTGGGCACATATCGGATGAGCTAGCACGTTATGCATTTATGATATTTTAATAAAGTCTAAAGAAGCCTAATATGAAGCCACCATTCCTGTTATTTACTGGACCAATCTTTCCCACCTTGCATGATGCCGAAGTTTCATATAGACATGGCTTCCCACAGTTGTCCATTCTATAACAAACTGAAATATAACATCATGCATGGTCTATTCGCAGTATATCCACACTTATCGAATCGAACTTCTGCAGAATTATCCCATGTATGGCGTGTTTGGTACTTTCTTAAATATGACATAACTATACCATGAGCGTTTTGTACTTCAGTTACAGTATAATTTTCTTTGTTAAATTAAACATCTATTTTAATTTTTGACAAAATTAACATGAATAAAAACAGCGCGGAAATGGATCTGTTAGTGTTGATAATATCTAATACGAAATACTAAATTCAGTGCGCACAAATGCGGGACGTTGTCTCTTTCGGTAGTTTTCTAAAGGCTATTCACGATAAGTGAACACTTTTGAAATCACCCTTAGAAAAATGTCACTGCCCCTACCTGTATACCTGTATATATATATATATATATATATATATATATATATATATATATATATATATATATATATATATATATATATATATATATATATATATATATAATGAGCGCCCTGAGTGACACACGCCCAGTAAAGTTGGTAACGATGGATGGAAAGTAGTTCCATATCTTAATGTCGAATAAGAACTGTTAAGAAACTATTTGTGATAACTTAATGTTTCTTTCGCTTACTGTTTTTTTTTTTTTTAATTTATCAAAGTGTAGAAACGAGCAGACTCATAAGTGGTGGAGCCCATGACAATGTTAATCTTACATAACGAGGAAGAATACACAGTGCGCATACAAGTAGATCCTAAACAGGGCTTTCGAAAGTGCTCATTTTATCGTGAACTGCCTATAGACTCGGTTAAGCTCTGTTCGTATGAGACGGAGGAATATCCTTAAAGTTAAATTTAAGCAGGACTTGAGAAAAGTTGGTAGTGACCGTGAATGTACCATAGCGACAATACTATCTTACCTTTTAAGAGGGCTTGTTTGTTTATTTTCTGTTCAACGCTTTTGTGATATGCGAAGTGAATATTTTAAAATGTAGCCAGGTGAATTGCATCCAGGTGAATTGCATCCATGAGAATTAAAAAAAATAATAATGGCAGGAGTTGATTGAGTTCGAAGGGTTTTGGTCGGTGCTGAGCAGTGAGGCGTTGAAGCGCCGGTAAAGGTGACATAAGGCGAAGATGGAACAGCGGTGGAATGCAGGGGTGGGGGTAAAAAGGAGCTCCACGAAAAAACCCGCCGGCCAACGACAATGTCCGCCATGTTGCCCACATGCGAGAATCCGATCGACCTCCGCCGGAAATCGAGCCCGTTTAGCCGTAGTGAGAGGCGAGTAGGATGAGCACCATCTTCCCCCCCCCCCATTACCCCCCCACCCAGGGAGCAGGAATTGTTGACAATACAGAGAAAATTTGCTATATTTCACGCGCATTCTTCATTCTGCTGTGTGAAAGTCTCACTCCCACACGGTTATATACCTATAGGCTGTTTACGATGAAATGAGCACTCTTGAAAGCCCTGCTTAAGATCTACTCGTATACCCGTTGTGTATACTTCCACCTTATATAAAATTAACTTTACCGTGGGCGTCATCACTTTATTCATGCGTCAGTCAAGTGAAACTGTGAAATTTTTGGTATAGGCTATTCACGGTAAAGAGAGCACTTTTTAAGGGCCTGCTAACTTTTTCCTTTCAATTAATGTCTACGTTTCCGTCACTTTTTAACGTAAACATTGCAATACGACTAATAAACACAGTGTATACATTTCATCACACTCAGAATTTAACGTCTGAGACTGGAATAAAATATATTTATTAGGGGTTAATGCCCTTTGGGAGGTCCTTAAAAAGTGCTCACTTTATCGTGAACAGCCTATAACGATAAATAATTTACAAATCTGCTCATTTTTACACTTCAGTGCATTAAAAGAAAGAAAGAAAGCGAACGAAATAACTAAAGTTATTGCAAGTGGCAACCTAACACTATTTATACAACGTTAAGATATGGAACTACTTTTCATCAATCGCTACCAAATTTACTCAGCGCATGTCACTCAGTACGCCAATTAAAATATATGCCGGTACGAGCAGTGACATTTTTCTAAGGTTGACTTCATAAGTGGTCACATTATCGTTATCGTGAACAGCCTTTAGCTCCATCGACATACTAATATCGAAACAGTTCTGAAACCTTTTGAGCATTTCATCTTGTATGTGGCGTCTGCCTGCAGAGGAGATGCAGCAGATATTCTTCCTCTACACTGTAAAAAACTTCCTGAAATTTAATGGAAGTTTTTAACCTACGGTGTATGGAAATAGTTCTAAGAATCAAGCTGAAAACGTGGGAATGTTTAGCGTCGCTACCATACAAAGCAGGGAACTTCCTTGCGCATTTGACTCTTTCCTGAGCAACTGTAGGAACGTTGCTATGGATGCATGGGAAAATATTTTACCGATCGCGCTTTGTAACTGTACGTATACACTGATGTGGTAAATTTAAAACTAATTTCTTAGAGCTTACAGTCGCTGCACAAGCGCTAACTTGCAGCTGAACTATCCGAAGAATTAAGAACTACCAGAGAGGTTCGCTGACTGGATGCGCCCATTTTCTCGTGTCGGTCAAGTACACTTTGTCATTCTTACAATCATAAATATGTCACTATTATGCTAACTATTACAATGATGAGTATGGTGGTGAACAAAGGTTCCCGTGGCAGATACCTTTATGGCCTTGCCTTCTGGGTTGATTCCACGCCTGTTTTACAGCAGTGGCGTGTGGTGAAGTGTTGCAAGGTAAGCTGGCGCTTGGTCACTGGTGTGCATCCTCGGTGCACGCAGCAGGAGCCAGTAACCACCGTGCAGCCTAAGGAAACTGGACGCATTACGACCACCCTCAAGCGAGAACCAAGGGGCCCCATTACCCGCGTCCTGTGCCGTCAGCTGCAGATCTCCGTTTTACTGAAGTGTAAGCTAGCAAGCAACACGGTGCAGCACAGAGCTAACGCCAGATTACCTTGCAACAGTTCACCACACGCCACTGTATTACAGCTTGAACCGACGTCTCGGCAAGTCTTCTCACTGCCGCATTCAAGGGGATACTGTATTTTATTGATGATAGTAAGGAACGGCATGTGGATACGTTAGGGAGAACTGCAACACAGACGTGGCATCAACCCAAAATACGAGAAGATTATTGATTATTATAAAACAGAAAGATATCAACTTAAGTATCCACGACGTTAAACATAACTTACTCAATAAGTTAACTTCAGGCTCTACTGGGGAGTATAGTCATAATTAAAACATTCTTATTATTGATATTACTAATGAAACCTGTAGCAGACCGCTAAAATTTTCTCAATGAGTTCTCAATGAGTTACGCTTCTCATTATGGCTCAGATACCTTTAGAAATTGTATGATTACCTGTTGCCTAGTCACAAAAGCCAATCCAAACGTACACGAGTTTCAAGTTTTAGAATGCCGTGAAGTAAATTTTTTAATTTTCTCGTATTATACTCACAGGGTAAAGGTTTAAATTTTCATCCCGCGAAAGAGTCCTGAACGATCGAGAATACGTATTAAGTGTTAAGAATTAAAGGTCTGTTTCGAGTATAGAATAGATTTTTTTTAATGAATGAATGTAAACATATTTTATCATTTCAAATAAAGTACTGCCATAAAAATTACAATCACTTGTCATGATTTTTGTTGCGAATGGAAGTTGCAAATATCTAAAGATCGGGTGTCTGATCTCGTGAAAATACATTGTAGTACAGGAATTAAACACTATAAACAAACAGAGAAATGATCACACGATGGCTGAATAATCGGTTTTTAAGGAAGAAGATAGCTTCAGAGCCAGCATCAGTTTGTTACATTTATAGTTTCAGCACGAACAATCCGATTAATTACTATAGTTGATCTGTTCAGTAAAAGAACCCCTCTCTATGAGTAACAGAACGTTATGTTGCAGAAACTGCAATTACAGTTACAGGAACATCGAAACGACTGTAATCGACAAACCTGTTGGTATTACTGTCGACGTTAAAAATGTTTACATAGTTCTAACAACTCACCTGATGCTGTCCCTGTGTTAGCGAAATGTTGATTTCTAAAGCCATACTGTTTACATAGTTCTAACAACTCACCTGATGCTGTCCCTGTGTTAGCGAAATGTTGATTCCTAAAACCATACTGTTTTCTTTTCTTGTGAAGTGCCCCCCCCCCCCCAGTCCCACAATTTTAATGCATAGATCAACCTATCACATCGTAATTAAGCTATGTTAGAGCCAGAAGGCTTTCCTTTAATGAAGCGGGTTTCACAAATATAACAAATGAGAACAAAACTACCAAGCTAAATACTAACGTTTAGTATGTTCCAATGTGAAGGTTAACCTACGTGATAGATTTTGTCATGTTATTGATTAAAATTGGCTTATAGCGAAGTTACTCGATGTTTATACACAAAATTGTATAGTATTTAACAATTTCTTATATTCCTTCAAACCATTTTCGTTTCATGGGTTCGAGAATATTTTACGAACTATACATTTTAGTCATTCTGAAAATGTATTCTGTGATGTACAATTAACAGTCAATGGAGATCTATATAGACCAATACTTTGTTGCGCATGGCAGAAAACTGGCTGCCTCTGGGCGATTATGTTAACAATTGCAGAAGTGTCATCGGCGTGATTTTCAGCACTAGCGTTATTCCTGAGTGTGCATTCTGCGTGCAGTATCCAGAGGTTGAAGTTATTAGCCCGCTTGTGCATTCTATTTCAATGATTACTACTTTCACCATTTTATAGAAAACCTTCAAATGCATTTATATTTGGCTACTTGCACGCCGAATCAATCGTAATGAGGTTTCAGAAGTCGAATGTTTTGTGTGAGTGATTATTTTCCGTGCAGATCTGCTGTTTACGCGTGTCTTCAGACACCTCTGCTGGGGAACATTGGAGATACAGATAAAACTACTATCGCCATTGAATTCAGAGGTATTTTAATGGTCTACAAATTAAGTTTGGTGTGGTTCATTGTGAGAACCGTATATATTTGTGGCCCGTTTCTTAATTGATATTCGATTTTCTGCAAAGAGCAGAATTTTAATTTTGTCCCATTAACAAAACGCTCTGTGACGGGCAGCTTGGAAGGCGCTACCTTTGATTCCACTTTGTAGTACGTCGAACTAAAGTCTGTTCACGGCTAACTGAGCACTTTTGAAATACCTGCTTAAGATCTGCTTGTATATGTGTTGTGTATCCTACCGCTATATATAAAATTAACATTTTCATGGGCCTGATCCTCTATTCATGCGTCAGTCAAGTGAAAGTGTAAAATTATTAGAAAACCATATATTTCACTAATTTGCTAATTCTTACAATTATATGGACAAAAAAGGGAAAAGAAAAAAACTTCAGTATTCACAAATGTTTATTTAACAATTCTATTTCAATATTAAGACTTGGAACTATGCACTTTTTCTACATCGTTACTAACTTTAAAAGCCACGTGCCAGTTAAAATAATGCAAGTAGAATCAGTGACATTTTTTCAAATGTTGATTTCAAAAGAGCTCAAGTAACCGTTAGCAGCCTATATACAGTAAAGTTATTTACCTCGTTATCCATCAGTGTGCTGGGAATAGCTTGTTTAAAAAAAAAAGAAGTACATTCTCTCTTTCCAGCTGGCAGTCGCTATCGCAAAAGGATGGACAGATCAGTGAGCGAGCGGCGATATAGCAAGGTATTTTCCAGGGTTGGCCGAAGTTGTCGGAAAAACGGGGGCTGATACGGCTGGTAAAGGGGGGTGGGGGGGTTGAAACGACCGCCCGGCCGCACATCCACGCAGATACACACACGCGGGGGCTGTATTGAAATCGCGCTGGCGTTATCGTCGAGGCTGCGGAGCCAATCATATGAAGGGGTTTGATGGCGAGGGGGTGAAGGGGAGGGAGGGAGTGGGGTCGGCCGGGGTTGTTCCGTGTATGGGAGTTTAGCATAGCGCTTGCTCGACTGTGAAAAAAAGGGGGTTGATGCGTGAAATAGGTTTACGGACCCGAGAGGCGGGGGGTGGCGTCGCATAAAGAGGACAGGGGTCCGGAAAGGGGAGAGAGGGGGTGGGGGACTTCATCGAATTTATAAGGGGAACGTGTTTTTTTATTTCTCATTTTTTGTGCGCCCCTTCACCCCTTGTCAGTGGCGCAGAGCCGCGCGAGAGAGAAAGCGATCGAGGGAGATGAAAAAATGCGATCCTTGGAATGATATCCGGACAAAATCCTCGTATTGAGCAGGCCAGCTACCGTGTCACGGCTGTTTGCACCCTATAATTAGTTTGATTTGCATTAAGGATTATTTTCATTATTTATTGTCAGACAAGGAGGGTTGTGGGGGCCCGAAGGGGGTGAGGCAGGGGGCGAAGGGGATGGAATAATATAGTGCGCCCTCATCATTTGGTGGAAACTCGATTTACCCCCTCCCATCCCTACTCACGCACGCAGTGGAACTTAACTCCGGACGGAATCGAACGCAACAACTCCGCGAACTTTTAAAGCGATTTGGACCTTTTATTTGTTTGTTTTTTTCTCCCACTGAACTATAGACCCTGCAGAGTGCTATCAGAAATATTTGCACTCTCGTAAAAGCTTGAGGTATATCATTCACGAGTCAACTCGCATTGTTTTTTGCTTCTAATTCAAAATACATATTAAGGGGAATATTTTTTAAATCAAATTTCTCAGAAGTAATGGATAATAATGTAGTGTTTGATTAGTACACGTTATGACTGGGAAACTGGCACTATGTAGAAAGGAATTTTAATAAACCACAAAAAAAAATAAAGAATACTTTATTTTAGCGTACAATTCATAAGTATATAGTAACGTAACTGTTAAAATAATGTTATCTTTAATAACAAAGACCTCCCTCCTAAACAACTACTGAATTTTAAAGTATTCCGTTTGTCAATCAATTTTTGAAACATGTGCATATTTTTTTTTTAAAGGAAATGGAACTATAAAGATTATAAAGCTTGTTCTAGAAATCGGATGTAATATAATTAAACTTTAAAACGGATGGAAGATTTTTAGTGAAATATTGAAACTTTCTTCAGACCCAGAGTGACTGTCTCAATGTAGTCCCTTATGGCACACTTCAGCCCCTAAATAACTTTTGAAACTTTTAACCTACTTAGAAGAAATGCAATATTAGTTTACTGGATCACATTTTATACTTACATCACAAGAGAAGTGCTTCATTCACATCGCAACGGAAAGCTGGATGAAAAGTCTTAGAACGGGCACGCAATTTGCAACATAACGCTCGCAACCTTGTTCGAAACAACATAACAGTGTCAGACTGGAATCAACTCATGTATGAATTAAAGAACACTGAAGAAAATCATCGAAAACTAAGCATTCTCATGGCTTTAGCATCCTAGTTGCACAGGGTTACCACTGATTTTCAGTAAATGTTACTGCTGAAAATCACTGATTAGTCGTTCATCGTCACTGATTAACGAATAAAATGGTAACGCTGAGAAGTGAATGAGCAAAGACTGTGAAATCACTGTCTCCGAACACTCACTCAGATTTATACTGAAACATAATTTTTTTTATAATCATAATTGAACTGAATGACTTCATTAATTAAATTCTGTATCAAGCATGGTTTCTATGTTTTTCCGAGGTTAATGAATGTAGTACAAGAGCTGAGGTTTCATCTCGTTAATTACGGGTGCGATGATAGCGTACATACGGCAGTAAATAATTCAAACATTTTATTTTTGTATTTTATTAACCGAAAAAATTGTCGTCTTTCGAGCCTGTTCTTAAGGGGACTATGTAGCTGCGCGTTCAAGGTCAAGAAGCGAAGGAGCGATATGAATTGCCATATTCAACCACTTTCAAGATTTTTTTTCTCCATTAATACACTTAATTTGATAAAAGTAAAAAATAGGGACATGGACAATAGTTTTTTTTAATTATATCTTGCAAAACTTCGTATTTCCAGAACTTTCATTTACCGAGATAGGCCTACGCATTTACGCGCAAACAACGATTTCACAGAAAATGTCACAGTCCTACATAGGACCCTAAGTGGGATAACAATTTATTTCGGACATTCACAATTGCAGAGCTATGCTGTGTGTTGCAAAAATTTAAGAAAAGAAGCTTTCACAAAAAAAACCATGCACTTACTCTTTGGATAATGTTTACCACGTACAGCTAACCCAAACGTGTGTATAAATATCATAAAGATACTATAGAATCCGACCGCTTATTATGTTTTCTCAAATTCACAATGAGTAAGTGATGCTCGTGGATAAAGGCTGTTCACGATAAAGTGAGCACTTTTGAAATGAATCTTTGAAAAATGTCACTGCACAAACCTGCATTATATGTTTTAACAGGCGCAAGGAGTGACATTCGTTCAATAAAGTTGGTAACGATGGAGGGAAAGTAGTTCCATATCTTAACGACGGATGAAAAGTGTTAGGTAACCATTTGTGATAACTGAAGTTATTTCTCACCTTTACTGTTCTTTTTTAATATATCGAAATGTAAAAATGAGCAGATTTGTAGAATATTTACTTTCTTAATAATTTCACAGTTCCACTTGACCAAAGTAAGAATAAGTAATGAGGCCAACGACAATGATAATATTACATAAGACGGAAGAATACACAACGTGCATACAAGTAGATCGTAAGCAGGACTTTCAAAAGTTCTCAGATTATGTTGAATAGGCTATATCTGATGTTAACGTGTGTAAGGTTAATTCTACTCAGGTTATAAACAAAACGAGTTTTCTAATGGGTCAGTTTGGCATAGGGAACATTTCAGCTGCTATGTGCGCAGTGTTCAAAATAGGGGCCACATTTAATTAAAGTTTTAAGCTACGTGAACAATAAAAAAGAAAGATTTTACTTAGTTACGAAGTCATTTTATATTTGATTTATGATTATTACAATTGCTTTGTATTTCAACGCAGAAAATATAGAAAATCCAGTACTCATTCAACACTAGCCCTTACCAAGTGGCGAAAACTTTTAGTTGCCGAAATAAAACCATTGATCTTATTGATCTTACCAACCTGAGTAGAATAAACCTTAACCTGTGCCTTAACTCGCAAATGAAACCTGTTAAAAAAAATAGTTCAAGCTGTAGGGATAAAGATCGTTCACGATAAAGTGAGCACTTTTGACGAGCGCCCTGAGTGACATGCATCCAGTAAAGTTGGCAAAGATGGATGAGAAGTAGTTCCGTATCTTAACGACGAATGATTCCTTCTTTCTTTGCTTTTCGTTAAAGGCCCACGCCTCTCTTCGCCTTCGCGCGCATGCCTTTATCAACACCACAAACTCCAAGCTTTTCACCTGTAGATGTAGATGGATTCTTCCTTATATTTGCTGCTTTAGCGGTTAAAATTGTATTCGCTTTATGTCTTTGTTCTAAATCGTTTGTTCGATGGTAAACTATATCGTGTTCTTTACACGCGTTGTCCAAAGAGTTTATTCCTCGATCGTTCCGTGCCAGATGTTTTGCAAGTTTAGTTCTGGATCCACAATAATTGTATTTCGGTAAATGTAATTCAAATGGTAATTTATTAATCAATGTATTCAATACACCGCGTCCTTTTTTGATACGTTTAGTACGAACCTATATATAGTCCCGCATTTATAGTTTTACATCAGTACATTACATAATGTAATATTGTGTAAATGAAGTTGTAAAACAAAAAGTACATCTACCGGTAATTGTAAGTACGAAATAAAACGTAATTGAAAAGAAACATGGTATTATTGTACCATCAAATATACGTTGTATAATAAGCGGTTCTTCTTCAAATGGAAAAACTTGTGTTATTATGTCGTTGTTGGAACATCCGAATGGACTTAAATTTTAAAACGTATATGTGTTTTCTAAAACAATACAACAAGAGAAATATAAAAAATGAAGCATTACCCAATTCCGTATTTATATCTGACGATGTTTGGTGTGAACTGCACGGTGAAATACAGCAATACTTAAGTTTTGGTCAACATTCAAACGTTGATTGTTTTTATCTATCGCAAAGTTACGCACATATACCAAAACATAATTTACGCGATAATACAAATATGGTAATTGTGTTTAAAATGGATAGTATAAATCTGCAACATATTTAAAATGATCATGTTTTAGGCGGTATGACATTTACAAAGTTCAAACATATATGTTTTTACTGTTGGAAAAAAAAAAATCTGTTTTTTTTTTTTTTTTTTTTTTTTTTTTTTTTTTTTTTTTAACGATGCAGTAAATAAGCGATATGTGGAAGACTTAAGCACTATTACGCTAAACGTATTTAAATCATAACTAAACGACATTCAAGAGAAATTAGTAAAGTTAGTTGATTTTAATGGTGTTTATAAAAACCCGAGTGTAATTGCAAACATTTACAACAATATTCAGAATGATTTTTGAAGAGTAATGCATTTAGAATAGAAGAACTTTTAAATGGATTTAGTAAGGATTTTAGCGATATGACAAACATAGTTTTTACAACACATTATACAGAAATGGAATAAAATTTAAGATTTGTAATTAATGAAGTAGTAAACGCTACTATTACAAAACAACTTGAAACACGAATGGAACAAATAACGCAATATATAAGAGATGAACTGATTAATAAAAGATTTGTTTAGTTACGCAAACAGATTTGAGAAAACAAAATAATGATTCGAAACACAAATGAACTATTTTATCAATGATTTGAAAGCTAAGGAAACGATAGCAAAATTAGATGTTGTTTGAAGTAAAGTCGATAAGATTGAAAAAAAAAGCAAACTAATCAATATATTGCGTCAATTAGAAAAGCAACAACTTAATTCATATATAAATAGATTGAATTTAATGTAATTTAATCAAAACATGTCTGCCTCTGCTTCAGAATTACATAGTGTTATATCTGCTGTGAAAGAGAAATATTTACAAGTCAAACGAGTCCGTATGGAACGGGATATTTTAAACGAAGAAATATTTAAACCTGTTACGAGTAGAATTGATACATTGCATTCTGTGCTGAATAAACCTAAAGAAACGGTTTTGGAAATTAAATCGGAAGAAGGACCTTTTACAAAGAACAACCAACTCTTTCTCAGTTAACACAACGTTATTTAGGTTTAAAACTATATACGTCTATACGTGATACGAGATTTGGTGTTTATCGACATGAAAACAACTGGCTTCTGGGAGATTCGTTAGTTAAATTTTTGCCTGAGAATAAAATTAAAATAGGTGATTACGTAACTGATGTCAGTGACGGATTATTTGAATTATTGTTTAAAAACTTTCCAAATGGATATTCTCACACCGATTTGCAGAAATATAAAGAACTTATTCGTCGAACGAATCCTAATATTCGTTCAGGAGATGAAAACCACCCGAAAATACATTCAATAGGATATATAGTAGGAAGTGGAATATATAAAGATGAAATTGACTGTATAGTGGAACAATCCTAATGAATTGTTCGATAGATTAAAACTTCTCATCGTTTTGAGGGAGTCTGGGGATAATTCACATACGAACTAAATTGTTTCTATTAGTGAAGAATTAATGGAAGATCGTTATATTACAAATGAAGTTTAGCAATGTTGCTCAAGAGCTTCACGCTCCTGCGAGGATAATATATCCCAGAAGAAAATTTATAACTCATGGTTTAAATGATCTTTTTAAGCCGATTTGTGTGAAATGACATTGCTTTGAAAATACAATAAGGGATTCAAGTATATTTTACCCATAATAGACGTTTATTCGAAATATGATTGGGGTATACCTTTGAAAAACAAAACTGGGAAACAGGTTCCCGATACAATGAAGATCGTTTTGAAAGAGAAAAAGCCAAATTCGCTCCAAACCGACAGAAGAACCGTTTGTTTTTCTGCAGCATTCCGGAAGCTAATGACTGAATATAGTATTAATCACTATGCAATGTATTCGGAGATTAAAGCCAGCACTGTTAAACGTTACAACAAAGCGAATAAGCAATTAATATACAAGCATTTCAAATCGAGGGGGACTTACAAATGGGTTGACATTTTGACTGAAATAGTTCAATTTTATAATTTCAGATATCATAAAACTATTAAGATGGCTCCCGAAGATGTTATGGATAATAGTTTAATGAAAACTATTTATAATAATGTTAAAGTCATCGACGAAAGATAACGAAAGTTCAAAGTTGGAGAATTTATATGTATCTCGAAGCAGAAAGGGATCTTTGAGAAGAAATTTATGGAGAATTGGCGTTTAGAAGAATTTAAAATTATTCCAATTAGACAAACACAACCCAGAGTGTATTACATAGAAACGTATGACGGAGAACCAATAAAAGGTGGATTTTACGAACATGAACTGCAAAAAGTCAGTTCTACAAATGAAGATTTGGTTGATAAAATCATTAGAAGGAAGAAAGATATGTCCTTGGTTCGATTGAGAGGATTCTTAAAAGCACACGACTCCTGGGTTAAGAATCAAGACCTTAAAAGATTCTAATACAATGTTTGTAAAAATTACTAATACTAAATAAAATATTTTTTATTATATTATATATGTTCTTTGATTTAATAAACCTCTGAATGGGGATTGGATGTACAATTTATTGTGTGACCAATAACCTTTTTGATTGGATTATCGTTTCCTTGGATTAACATTGGATCTATAATCCAGTGTGATTAAATCTTTTAATTGTGACATTCACATTTAGGTGATGATCCATTACATTTGATATGTAATTCGACTGGTAACTGTCATAGATTCGTTTATTTGTAAATTTGAATTTAGGTGTTAATTGGGTGTATTTGGTACATATTGTAATTCATTGTGTTTGGGCAGTATTCCATTGCATTAGATTCCTTTTAAATGTAACGTATGTGATTGTTTTTGATGTTATGTTTCTTGGAATCGGGACAAAATTCGGTGCAATTTTACAGCTTAAAGTCATTTAAGATGTTATTTGTTTAATTCCTTGTTGTAATTTCCTGGAATTAAAATATTTTTTTTGGCAGAATTTTTTTTCAACTTGAAGACATGGGATGCGATTAAGTTTTAATGTTATTTACAATATATTTGTAACATGATATATTTCTTGGAATTTTGATATTGTTTCCCAGGATTCATTTCTCGAATTAGATTTCTATGGTAATTCATGTTTTTTATTTAATTGTGACGTAATTCATAATTAGTTTATCGGAATACTTTTCCAGGTTTCATAATTGTTTGTGGTAGGTTATATTTCTTTGCTTGTATCGAAACAGTTCTTGGAAATTAGTTAGTTTTAAGAGTGCAAAATACTATTCAACAAGTTAAAAAGTTTTTGTACAAAAATCTTTATTAATTTTTACAGTGTAAACTATTTTTATGGTGTAAACAATTTTTATGATGTAAACGATCTTTACAGTGTAAAATTCATAAACGATTTTGATGGTGTCGAGAAATTCACATTATTTTTAAAAGAGTATTTTGAATACGAGGTTTAAAATTCAATACAATGTTGTAAGTGCAGTCTGCTTGCTTTAAACTTGTGAAAAACAGGCGAGGGCGGTTGGGTCCTGGGATACTTTGAATTGTATAGTAAACACGAGCTACAGGGAGGGCGACGTGTGTCGATGAGTGAAATTTTTTGGCGAGGCGTGGTAGGAGGGGAAGTGTCCAGTCTCCCTCCCACTGTCGTGCATGTGCGGAGGCGAGCAACAGGCTCTGCGCGTGAAGGGAAGGTTATCGGGGGATGGAAGAGGGCGGGTATCGATAGTGGTGCGTGATGCGGATGGCGGTGCCTTTCTGAATCATTCTCTCATTCTCTCGCCCACTTCGCGCTGTGTATATCTCCCACCAGTGCATGACCCAAACTCCGGACCGTCCGCATATTACACTGATCCAACTGTGAACGTTTTCCCCCTCATCGATTCTTGAGACCAAAGTTTCGCCCGCTCCCACACACACTCAATTCTCGGCTATCTGTTACCTGGTATTGTACACGAGGTTTTGGAAATGACTTGTACCTGTATATTTTGTAAAACATGTCGCTGTAGTCGACTGCCTTTCCCAAATAAACTTTAGCAAGATTATATTATATTTTCCTATATGATAACCTGTCTAAAAGTTCTGGTCTAGGAAAAACTACATGTGAAATATGTATTTTTGTCTGCTAGACGAATAAATATGTCTTGTTTCAATACTTGTAAAAAAAATGTGTTTTGTATTTCTGTGTGATTGTTCATATAATAGTTTGCTTGATTCAAATATATACTTGTTGGAATTTTAAATCTGGGGATTATCTCGGGGTTTAAAGAAACTTTATTTCATGGATATAAAATTTAATTGGCAGTAGTTGTGACATTTTTTTAATTCACTGGGAAATCGCTAGGTTCTTGTGTGACCTTGGATCAGCATTGAGGGTGGGGTGCTTGGGCCTGGGAGTTCTCCAGCCAGCAGAATGTGTGCTTTAGCCTCGCGGGGAAGGGCTGGGATCGGGGTGCGTAGCCATGGCCTTGGAGAAGAACTTGCTTTACGCACAAAGACAGCTTTTGGAATAGGGATGGGAAGGATGGTCTGGGTTCTTGACCTCGAGGCACGTCCCTGTGGACAAAGGGTGGAGGGTAAGGATTCCTACAGGCGAGTAGGGGGCGATGTGAAGCTCTCTACCCAGTTGTTGCCATATTGAGTGAGTTGTGAAAAATGACGATCGCGAGCAGATGGGTAAATGACCCCCAGGGACTCGCAGACGTGGCTTCGTGAGGAGGGGGTATAGGGGTGGCTGGCATCCTGGACTCATGCCAGTTGTGAGGGCTGGTGGGATGGGGTGGCTATAAACAGACAGCCCCCAATCTAAATGCAAGTAGGCAGTTGATGCCATCTTGCTAAATTGCCGAAAAATTGACAATTGAGAGCAGCCCATGGTAGCATTGCGGAGAGGGGTGGGAGGTGGTAGCTGGGAGGGGGTGGCTAGAAGCAGGCAGGCCCAGATCTGAAGCTCACTGGACACTCGGCTCCATCTTCAGTTGTTCATAGAAGCTTGGACTAGATGGATGTATACCTCAACAGCTCTATCGTCTTCACCGGGCGGTTAGACAGTTGGAGGCCGAGGTTATGATCGTGGGTTACCACAACTATGGACCAGCGACCATTTGGTGCTAGCCGCGATATTCGTTAAGCGATATTATTTGCTCTTGTGTTCAGATCTCATTCACAGTATAAGTAAACTTTTTTTTTAATTTATCGGGAAATATAAATTTTCATGTGAAAGACTGATATAGTATGTTCGATATCTTTATAATTGTGTCAAGTGCGTTTCTGAGCTCAGTCTACAAAAATTCCTAGCAGTTTAAAAATACCGCTTTTGTTAACAATTGCAGTGAATCTCGTAAACATTTAAAAAAAATTCCTTTCATTTACGAGTTTTTACTGTAATTTAAACACAGTTGCTTATTGGCCATGCTACATGTACCTACTCACAGCTCGATGTAGTGCTATTAATTCATACATCGAACGGACTAATTTTAATATCATTTCCGGTACATGATTGTGTGTGGTTTAAACCGTATTCAGAGTTTTTTCCGAGTAGCTACAACCTTAGTCGTTTGTCAGCCTCCAAACACACTCAACGTATATATTGTCAGGCTCTCAACATAAGATCGACTCAGTGCTTCACTGAGCTCGCAGCCGGACAGACGTATTTTGTGAGAGGTGCGATTTAATTACGCGTGTTAATCAATTAATTTCTCTTTGCGTATGGATTACATTCCTCATCGCCAGTCTCGCAGGCAGACAGGTGTGTAAGGTATGTGCGAGAGGATATATATATATATCTTGTTCATTTATTTTATAGGGACATGCTGTAGATAATTAACTCCACATTCATGTAATTGTCATCATTTATTGAGTTTGCACTTGTCGACACCAGATGCTATTCACATAGTTAAAATTCTCTCTTGTGTAAATTATATATCTAAGTTCGAGACTTACGTTATGTTAATTTCCATACTGGAGTAATTGCATGTCTTATTCACATAGTTGTTTGAAATTTGCGATTCGATGTGTGTAATTTATTCATACGTAGAATACTCTGAAATTCTCTAATATTTAATTGCATTTGGAAAACATTCATCAATTGTTTGTCATTACTAGCACATTAATCGCATCTTTCAATGTCGTCTATCTCCCACCACCATCTGCATGCAATATCCCCCAAGAAACATAAAATTTACACTTAGGTCACTCTTACAAATTCTCTCGCGTGTTAAATATATTCGTAAAAATTGCCTATCACCACCAACATCTCTACAAACATATCAAAATTAGAAAAAAAATTTAAAAAATGACACCTAGCACACTCTTGCACTAAACTCAACACCTATATAACATGTTGCAACCCACCACTTTGGTCATCTCCTGCAGAACACCACAGCGACAACATCGTACAGAGCTCCTCCCCACAAAAAGAAAGAAAGAACTATACACAACAAGAAAATCAAGAAAAATAAATAAAAAATTGATCCGATTAAAAATTAACCCGTTTTGATTAACCCTTTCAATAACTATAACCCATTCAATTTTTGATCGGATTAAAATCGGATTAAGGATAACCCTTTCTATCAAATCGATAATCCATCAATTAATCCCATGCGGGGTAGGACCGGCCCGCCGCTACTACCGTTAATCTTACATAAGGCGGAAGAATACACAACGTGCAGACAAGTAGATCAAAGCAGGGCTTTCAAAAGTGCTCAGTTTACCGTGAATAGCGTATAGCAATAACATTATTTGTATCTCTATGAAATATTGATTTGCTTCGATTACCTGCAACACTTTGTACTTTTGTTCTTTTAAAACTGTACCATGTTATGACCGTCTTGGTGTTGTATTTTTATAGAAATGAATTACAATTATTAACTTTCTGTTCTTGTCTGTTCATGATTATTTCAACAAAATCTAACATGTTATGGGGCCAGATTGTTGAATAGTAACAGAAAGTACGATTCTCTGGGTGCTGTTAAGTAACCGGTGTGTTTTTAGTAGAAATAGTGTTTGTAGAACACATATTACGGGACTTAAAGCATATAAATTGATGCAGTTATAATCAGCACCTGTCACCAAATTGAAAGGCGAGTCATACTGGAGTAGTTGGAAGTTTCAAGTAACCAACGCAGCTGAGGCGAAGGGGTATGGCCATGTTTTGTTAGGTGGAGAATGTAAACCAGAAGGAGGTAGGGAACTTGATTTATGGAAATCTAAGGATTGTAAAGCAAAATAACTTATTGTCAGTAGAATGGAAGAGGAACCAATGATTCACATATTACACTGTAAATATTCCAATGAGAAGTGGTCAAAACCCCCGTCTGTCAATATACGAACACAAGTCAGACACAAGAATTTATTTATTACACGAAAGATTTTTTCATCAAGTTATGCAGGAAAGGGAATAGCAGCTCACATATCTACTATTGCAGAGATTCTTTAAAATTGCAACAATTAGGAGGAAACGTATCTGACAGGCAAACCATGACCAAAATTGTAATACCACTTCCTGACAAACTGCAATTTGCTGTGTCTAGTTGGGACTCTGTTGACCCACAGAAACAAACCACTCCTCGCTTAATAATGGAAGAAAATAGATTCAAACCGCAAGAGATTGATAAAATCTCAGACTAGAAAGAACTTGCGGTACAGCCATGACATAAAAAGTATTTATTCTGCCACAAAAACAATTATCCCAGCTTCATATATTTCAAAACCTCTGATGACAAAGCAAAATTAATATGTCACTTCTGTTCAGAACCCAGCCATTTTCCAAAAGGATTGCCGATTTCGAATTGAGAAGGATATTGAAAATAAAAGTCACACGTCAAAAAGGAAAGGGGTCAAACCCAAAATTGTAACAATGCTTTTATCAGTTTAGCTTTGTATAGTGATAAATACAGTATTCAAGAAGGATACTTTTATTTGGTCAGCGTTGCAAGTCAGCATGTGTCATCAAAGAGAATATATTCATAATTATGAGGAATACCATGCAAAAGTACAACTAGAATATGGAAGGCTCCTCGAAATATTGGGTTTTTGTAATAATAATGTTATCTACTTTGTAAATGATAAGCCATTGAAAATATCATCAAACATATGTTGCATGTTCCTGGAATATAACCTAATCTATTCTCTGTTTCTCAAGTACTTTTTGATCGGAAAGGGTGATAAGTTGTTTGTAAATTAGTCAAGTAAAATAGTGTTACTGCTGTAGCAAGACTTAGTGCAAGGTTTGATTACTGATGTTGAAATTGCTGTATCTTCAATTAAAGCAGACAAGAAAACAGGCGCGCGGAATCCGCGGGTTAAGCCACCATCGGTGAAGCAGGTAATCGTATGGAATAGTAGTTATGGTAGTGCTGCCTGGGAACTCTTGCATGTGCTCGCTTGCGCCCATCGGCGCTCGCTCGCACATCTCGACCTGCAGTTGCAATGGGAACATTAATACATAAGACTTACGATTTAAAAGTTAAGACTTACGATGTAATACTTATGACTTAAGACTTACGATGTAAGACTTAACACACTTAAGATTTACGGCATAATACTTAACACTTAAGATGGGGGAGGGGGTGTAATTTCGAAGGGCCTAACTTCCCATTGGGCAAGGGTGGGGTATAGAAAGAAAACCCGCCCCCCACCCCCAAATCATACAAAAATCGGCCGAAAAATGCTCCTTCTAGGCCAAAAATAAGGTTAAAAACGCACATTTCCAGTCTTTGCAGCTCCTCCCTGGGGAGTGAGAAAGGTCTGGAGGGGGGAGGGGATATCAACAGAGGAAGGTCCAAAGGTGTGCACAAATTCAGTTCCACGGCTCTAAGGGCCATTACACATGGACGCGGATTGTCCGCCCTCCGCCACCCGCGCGTAGAGCGGAGTACCTGTAGTCGAATATGGCGGTGTTCAGATGCACGTGTATTATCCGTACACGTAGGAGACATCCGCCGAGCATCCGTGCCGCGTGTTCCCATTGGTTCAAGTTACTGCGTGCACATGACACTCAGAGGTCCAGCGCGCACGTGCTGTACAGTCACTGTCATATCCTTGTAGCGTGCATGTCACTTCACCTATGGATCTCGATAATGGCAGTGGAATCTTATCTTTGTATATGGGGTGCATCAAATGTAGAGCACAAAAACAGGGATAAAAGGCTGAAGGCTTGGCAGGAAATATGTTGTTTCGTGGTAGACGGCTCTATGGACAAGGTATAGACAACGAAGAAAGGAATAAGTAAGCAACAGCAAATTGATACATTTAACATAATGGTGTGGATTTGGAAGTATATTGTGCATTCTTGTATAAATGAACGGTGAACCAAAGAAAATATGTGAGTATCGAACAGGCGATGTAATAACACGCCATTTACGAATATGAATACGCACACCTCTTCCCCCGTACCCAACTCGCCCTGACAAATATTACACTGATGTCCTTCTCTAAGCTAATACGAATTGTTCAACATAGTGAAATATTCGAAATAAGAAATATGACTGTTAGGTTGTAAACTATGTCGTGTGTAACAATGACATCTGCGTATATATTGGGAAACATTTTATTGATGAGATTGTTTTCCAGTGTTAATCATACAGCTAGTAGCGCACAATACTTACAAAGCCACTGAAATTAATTATGAAAATTAAGTCACCAGCAAATACATGTTATTTGTCAGCGACTAAAAATTTAGCATATTGTTACGATGTTTACGTCATTATCATTCCATAAGTCACCAGAATACACAGGTGGGACAAACAAATGTCCAGCGTAATATAAACTAAAAATGTTTTTTTTTTAATTATGAGTGTAGGTAAACAGTCTGGTACTATACTGTCGCAAAAATGACGATTACAGTATTAGTGTAGAAGGTTATGAGCTTTAAACCTAGGAACATATTGTTACTAACTAACGTGATACATATAGACCTAGTAGATTAGCAACCCGTTTTGCTCTACGTACCACGAAGTACAACAGTTTAATGCATTTTTGCACTTTGCCATGGTACCGCTCCCACACCTACAACATAATCTGCAAATATTGCCCGAACTGTCTTGCAGGAAAAATCAGGTACGTACCGTGCCTACATTTTCACTATCTTAAAAACCAACAACTGGAAGTGTATGTTCGAAGGTGTATCCCTCCCTTGCTCTCACAAAGTTGTGGAGCACACAACATGTTTTTACTACAGAAATGGTAGTATTTATGTTTACATTAATAGGTCTATGAAAAATGTGTCGCCTGTTGCTGAGAATGCCAAAAGAACACTCGATAAATCTTCGAGCGTGCAATTGAGATTCTCTTCTTATATGTTAAATTCTTTCTAGCAAAAGGTCCCAAAACATTTCTTGTTAACGCAAAAGCCTCATCGCCCACTATGACACGTGGTACTACTGCTGGTCCATCAGAACCAGGCAAAGGTTTTGGTGGTGGTATTTCCAGAGATTTGTTTTCCATACTGTCCCAAAATACACTACGTTTGAACACACTCGAATCACAATTTATTCCATACGCCCCAACATCAATGTAAGAGACGCAATAGTTGGCATCGCAAATTGCCAACAATACAATTGTAAAGAAATGTTTGTAATTCATATAAAGCGAACCACCTTTGATAGGTTTGATGATCCGAATGTGTTTGCCGCCGACGGTGCCGATGCAGTTGAGTTAGTTGGCTGACATTTGAAAACCATTACTTATCTCTTGTCATATCTCCGATGTAGGCGCAGGCATACATTCGTCTTTGACGTTATCCCCAATTGCCTGACATACTTCTGGAACAATTTCTGAAATAGTTCATATGCCAAGTCTGTAGGAGTAATGGAGGTCGGTGAAAGTGTTGCCGCTTTGCAAGATATCTGTACACGTTGATAGCATGCAGTGTTTGGCGTTGCTTTAAGAAAAGAACTAATTTCTGATGAGAAAAGGGGAATTACGCATCTTGCCGGCTAACGCAGAAAATTATTATTTGATTCTTTATGTTTGAATATTATACCGTGAACAATGTATATTTAAGAATCGCCTTTTGTTTCGCAATTTAATAGGGATAGTGCATTTCTAAACTTTTAGTAAGTCATAAATACATTCACGAGCAAACAGAATTTCTATTTTAAATAAAATCCATCTTCTATTTGCTGTTTAGTTTACCATTTTCTTAGGGTCATTACTAAAATACCTTTTCATTACAGTAAATGCAATGTTATCAGCAGCGAATCATGCATTGTGTTCAGACACTCATTGCATTTTCGTTCTCCTGCGACATTTATTGAGCCGTATAGAGGCCCCCTTTCCCTTTCCACGCCACACACCTCAAATGCACTCTTTTAGAAGATCGTTCTTTACCTTACCTTAGAGTAACAGCAACACGTTCCGTCGGACACACGGGTATTCTAACAGCATCTTGTAATTTTAACTTCGGCTCCAGTTCTCCTATCAGTTCGTCAAACGATTTCACCGACATCCGAAAATAGTTACGAAACTTTTTTCCATTGTCCCCAAGGTCTATGTAGTGTCACAAACGAACCTTTGATATTTCTTTGTGCAACTAGCGGATGCACCCAATACCAACATAATTTTCTTCTCCGGTTTTTGGAGGCACGCAAATACGTGGCCATTATTGATGTGACACTGACCATGTCTCGGGACTAACTGCAACTATCCGTAATGCAGTCCGCATACATGCGAAAGAACACCATGGATTGTCCGCCCTCCACGCGCTGGTGTCGCAGGGCGTACAATCCGCGTCCATGTGTAACGGCTGTAAGCGACATTCTCACATGTGCTACGGGTCGTAGGTTTAACGTGTTGTTACAAGATGCCAGAAGCGTATCCGAGTTCGGCTGGATTTACAACCATTCGTAGCGTCCGTCCGTCATCCGTCCGTCAAACACGTGACCCACGGCTAATCAGAGGTGGCTATTAATTATATCCGTTCGTCCGTCAAAGCCTTGGAAAGCTTCAACTTTTGAAGGACGAACGGATGAAATTACAGCCTTCTAAACTTACACGTTTTGTTACTCATTTATCCCGAGTTATTTACAAGGCTGTGCAGTTTATGCAGTGTTTGTTTTGGCTTTTTTGTTTCACATGTTGGTTAATGTAGCTATAAAATGAAATTAAGTTACAATTTGCCTGAAGATTAAATGACAATTACGTTTGGAAACACGAGATCCTTTTGTGCTATTTAATTTTTTTTACATCGATTAATTTTCGTTACGTACGAGTATGGTTGTTTTGGGTACTTAGTAACACAATACCGCAAAAGGTTTTCACTTTTTATAGAGAATTTCTTCTTATTTGTAAACAGCTTTTTTTGTATTAGTTTGCAGCAATGAACGTACGATGGACGTACGAAGTTTGGTTGTAAATCGCTCGGCTGGGAGACGGACGAACGTATGACGGACGGGCGGATGACTGACGGACGGACGGACGGGCGGACGCGGTGGGCTGTTGTAAATCCTGAGTTCGTGAGTTATTGCGTCGTTTTTTTAAAGGCATATAATAAAAGTTCTTTTGACGGAAGATTTAAATTTATTGGTTTAGGCCTATATTTATTTTTGAAGTGAACTTAGTTAACTGGAATCATTTTGGGAATTTTAAACTTAGTGGATTGGTGATCTCTTGGGTATTTTAAATTTTTGTTTGGGGCCTATCACACTGGTTTGACGTCTCGGCGACCAGCCAGGCATGGTAGTCGGCAGAGAAGGCAAGGCCCATTGCACTTGGGCCAGTGCCGTTTATTCCAAAGATGCAAGGTAAGCAATGCTTACCCTATACATATTTAAAATGTTTGAACACTTATACTTTTCGCCGTAACTTTAAACACATTTAATTCTGGGTTTCCCGTTTCCGATTTGAGAAACAAGTTTTAGTAATTCCCGTACTGTACACGCATAGTGCTGCTATCTAGTATTTATTTCCACAAACGGGAACGACTAGCGATGAATCAAACTCGTAATTAACAACACGCCACATGCTCGACCATGGCCCGGCAGGGTAAGCAGTCGTTCTGTTTGCGTCCTCCAGTCCTACATTTTCCCTTAGAAAGTGGATGAGTGATCGGGAAAACGGGAGCTTTCCTATAGTTTGTAATATCCCTCAAAAAAATATCCAGTTTAATTATTATTACATTCATTTCGTTTGCGTTTTTATAACTAATGTTACGTATTATATAATGGCAAATACATGTGGAGGGTAAGAAAAGTTGTAAGTTGCGTTTGTTAGTAAAAAATTGCTTACCCTGTAAAAAAAAAAAAAAACCCCCACTACATGCCACTGACTTGGGCAGTGTTCGGTGGCTTCGCCAATTCGCCATAGCGAAGCGACTGTTTCAGTCACGATTTCGCTTATAATTTCATCCGTCACCGAGCTCTGGAGGCATCGCTTCCATGCGCAGCCAATTTTAGCGGTGTCTGCGTTTTGCCGCGCTACGACAAAAAAAAATGCGATCGTCGGACCGTCTCGACGGCCGTTTGTTCCCCTCCGCGCCGTCTGTCGACGAGAGTCGTACTAAAGTTTTAGTTCGTTTCGCTTCCGCCGAGCTAGTGGGCAAGCGCACCTCTGTGTCCTACGCGCGTCGCCATTAGCATTTTGTTACCTGCACTTGCAGACAGCTACACGCATCTGGTTTTGTCTGCAGTGTTTTGCAGGATTCTACTACTGAGAATGTAGTCACGAGTGCGACCGAAGCTAGCTACGATATAAGTCAGCTTATTTATTGTTGCTGTAGTGTAGTGCCGCGTAACAAATTGGTCTTCTGCTATATTTAATTTTTCTCTTATCGAGTGACCGGTTGCGTGTGCAAGGATGGACACTTCATTGTGGCGTCTTGAACCCTCCTTATGGGTAGATGTGCCACAACAGACTTTTTTTTCAAACCTTTTATTCCCGAAGTTAGGATGGGTCTCTAATCTGCGTGGATTACTTGTGTTTGTTCGCAGAGGGTTAAAGTTTCATAGCATTTTTTGGTTCCTGCTTTCCATTAATTCCAAGTCCGTGAGCGTACCGTGCAGTGACGTCTCCTGGGATTATACCTGTTCTGGCCTTCCGTCATCATGTAGTATGGCATTGGCAGTGTGCTGTCTCTGCTGGCAGCATCTTGGTGGTCCCAGGTTGTGGTGCAGATGCACGCGGATAAGGCTTACGCTTGTGCAGATATGAACTTTATGATTTTGGTTCAATAATAATACATTTTTGATCGCATGAAGAATTTAAGTATAGTTGTTAATATAAAATAACGTTAGGAAAGTAATAAATAAACCAAATAATGTTTGTTTTGGTATTAATTATGAATTAATTGTAAGGGTCCCCCCCCCCCCAAATTGTTTTTACTATCAGGTCCTAGTTACACATAATTAATTCAAATATATTTTTTTATAATGTAATTTTCACAACCTTATTATCATTCACAGTAAGAAGTATGGACATTAATACCAAAAAAAATTAATATGTTCATCCTATTTATGTCCCATACAGTTTTGTTTCTGTATATTATTTCAAAATACAGTAGTGGTCACCAATATGTTAAGACATTGTGTTCTTTATTTAATAATTTCTCTCTGAGTACTATTTTAATATTATTTTAGCCATATTTCTTTATTTGGTGGTAATTCAAAAATATACTGTTACATGCCACGTTTTACCAGCAGTAGATTTAGTTTAAAGGCATGGTAGGGTAACAGTATGGAGGTCTTCATGAACATAAACTAGCAAAATTTTATTTCTAATTTATTCACACAGTTATTATTTATAACATTGAACTAAATGTCTCCACTATAAGTCTTCCTATTCCCACTTAGTGCAATTTTTTACACCTACCTAAATTTTAACAAAAATCCTTATCAAGTCTGTATATTTTAGTTAGTCACTTAATTCACACTGAAAAATCACTCGATTTCTCTATTGCCATAATTCCAAATGTCTGTCACTCACCCATCCAGTTCAGTAGTCCGGCCCGTCCGTCTCACTCTCCACTGTGCCGATGCTCGCAGTCCCAGACTTCATTACTGCTGGTAACTTTCGCCACAATTTGACGCTCTTCTGGCTCGTCGCTTCTCTGTCTTCGCACACCTGGCGCCTAAGGTCGCACAATCCTCTAAACTCTATAAACTGTCGGCTCGGAAGCCCGTCGCAGCTTGAGCAGTCTCGCTGGCCCGCTCTAGAAGGTTCCCCATGCACCCCGAGTCACGCTGAGAGAGGCTAGGGAAATTACCAGAACATTCATTTAAAGATGACCTTGGGAATTCATTCCGCTGAAGGCCAGGAGCACGCGAGTACTGATGGGCTCCTCTGGCGGCGGTGGTACACGCGCGGCGGCATGCCTTTGAAAATCTTTGCTTGCGCCTCAGGTTATAAGCCCTGACCTTCGCACACTTCTTCGCTTACTCGAAATGGGGCCGGATCAAGAGAAGCGATACAGACCAGTAACACGTATAATCCATTAGTGGTTACTTCAGACTTTTCTGAAGACCTGCTATAGTTCTACTTCCAGGATATTCCTCCGCCTCGTACAAACTAAGCTTTACTAAAACTGAAAAATCTCACCAAAGGACAACGCACCACACTCGTGTGCACTAAGTGTTACAGTATTTTGTATAAGGACTGTTTCTTACCATGCATTACCAACATACCTATATTCTCCCTGTTTTTATTCAAATTATTTTCAAATTAAGCATTATAATTTATAGATATAATATGAATAACATATCAATCTAACAGAAAAAAAGTAACTTTTATGAACACAAGTATAAAACACTTGTAATGCATTGCATATGTTGGAAATAACTAAACACTTCATACTTGGGGAGATTTTTCAAAGGTTTGTTTCAAAGAGGGTGAAGGAACCGCGAATAGACTATAACAGTACATTATAAATTCGAATCAGTGGAAAACCACTGATTCGCAGTGAAATTCAACTACTTGAATCAGTGGAAATGGCTTCACTTAGAATCAGTGGAAAACCACTAATCGTTTCAGTGAAAAAATTTCATCAACTGAATTACTGACGTGAAACAATCAAACAGATTGAAAAAGTGACAGCCAACTGCAGCGGCAAACTGAATAAATAGTTTATACTGAATTTAGCCAAATAATTACGAGAAATATACATTTTTACGATAGTTTACTATTTATATTGCGCAATTTACAGTAATTTAGAAAATTACACAATTTTCCGCTGCTGGCTTGATTTGTACTCACATACTCTTTGTGACTCGCGTTTGGACGATTACCTTACCGTCTGAAATATCAAGTCGAATTGATAGTGAAGAGGAAATTAAATGTTTATATCGAAAGTGTGTAGTTTCAAATTGTATGCCCTTACAATTCGTTTTGGGTTTAATTGGTACCGTTACAATTGTTAAAACGAATAGTACATATGATTGCACTCTCCTCGCCGCGTTATATGCAGTTTAAACTTTCAAACAGAGAGCTGTGATGATTACATGAAAACGAAATGAAAGACTGAATGTTCATTGTTACCTCATAAAATGGTGTTTTGAAAGACGAAACACATTTTATAAAGTATTTTGTGTTGGTTTTATTAGTTTATTCGTTGTTAATTTCACTTGATACACATAGTTTTACGGCCATTTTTAAACGTTGTTTGACGGTAATTCTTACACACTGTTTAAGTTATCCATTAGTCAAAAACAAACCACTGAAAAACAGTGAAAAAAAATTACTCATGAATCAATGGAAAATGTCACTGAATCAATAAGCGAAGGAAAACTGGCATATTTTCACCAATTCATCACTTAAATTCACCGAAGTGACTTTTTAATCAGTCAGTTACTGTTAACTGATTGAAACAATGGAATTATCACTGATTCAGATATAGGATGTATGCACAAATTACTTTTACAATGTTGATAGGGAGACTTGTTCCTACTTTTCGACATAATTTTCTAGAGAATTTACGAATCTGTTCCGAGGGTATAACAAACTTGAATCATTACTCTATGAAAATTGTGATTTTGTTGTTCCCACCAATCGCGAACATAATTATCACTGGTATCGTCTCGAATTCATCTCGATTTCTAACTACCCTGTATCTAAGTGTTAAGTGGTATCCCGGTGGGTAGGGCGGGAACTTATTGCGTCTCAGTGCTAGCCCCTTACGCCTACAAGGAAAGGAAATCATGCAAATATACATGCATCGTGGAAAGAGGGATTGGGCAGCCATGGCCAACGATTTAGGCAATGACTACCCTAAGGGTACTTATAGTTAACTATATCTATAAATGATTGGGAAAAACCGGCATAGACACCGTAAAAACCCAGTCGACATGAAAGAATTCAAAATTATTCATGCATTAATCAGAAATGCTACAGGAGACAGTGTTGGAAACATACTCTTGTTAGTAGAGATGAAAAAAACTAGTAGAGAGGGGCAGGTACTTTATTTTCTTCTTGGCCTTAATTATGGGGAGGAGCGCGAAGTCATCTCCCAACAAAATGTCTCGTAAGTGGTCCAAGCATACGCAAATCGCCTGGGGTCAAATCCTGAGAGTAAGGAGGACACTTCATAATATTGTAATGTAAAAACCTATTATGCTCCTGTCTGCATTACCACGAAAAAGCGTGATAACTCTAGGTGAAATGCATGGCCTCTTACTACGATTCGCCGCCTTTAATCGTCGTTATGTTGGACAGTGACGTTTAGCTGCGATTGTTTCTGATTGCTGAAGCAAACATTTTGCTATCCTGAACATAGAAGACATGACTTAGCCTGCTAAGGGTGCCGATTTTACCTTCTTTCTCGCTGGTGGTATCATATTCTTCCATTTCATCGAAGAAAGTTTGGTTTCAGAAGTGTAATGGGTTATTCATACATGTTTTATTCATGGAGGTATTAGTCTATTGAGTGGAAGCCAAGACACGAAAGCTAAGCTGATAATGAAATACAAGGACAGGGCTACTAGATGCAAAAAGGTTCATGTTTTACATTGCTTACTGTGTAACTTTCACCACTCATAATATGGCGGCTGATGTAAACAATCGGTCTGCGCATGCGCAGTTGAAAGAAGCAGACAAGGAATCGGCTTCGCTTGATAAACGTGGAGAAGATAGGCTGTTGCCACTCCATCATCTATTACCTCCATTGTTTTACTGCCTGTTTCGATCATAGACTAGATGAGGTAGACCGACCTCGATGGCTGCGCACAACCAATCTCCGTGTCTCAACATTTAAATGCTTTTCTGCCAACACGTCTGGCGAAAATGGCGTGGTTTGGATTTTAGGTTAGAAAACTAATCTTTAAACAGATGCTTTGAGATGAATGTATACTTGCTCTAACCAATTTGCAATGCAGTTTGATTAAATTAAAATTGATAAAAGTATTTTATTCATGTAATAGTGCCTGTCATTTAAAAATTAAGATATAAAGAAACACGTTCATCATTTTTGACCATGTGACTTTGACAGTTGTGTATGATTGGGGTAGATCAATGTTGGGTACGTTCTCAGAAGACGAATAAACGATCTACCTCATCTTTAGTCTATGGTTACGATGGTTTACAGGTAGGCATTCCCTTATTAATTTAAGAGTTGTATGTGTGTTAACGAAGTAAATATATGAACACCTTTGTTCTGTTGTGTTAAAAATTTCGACAGCCTGCGTGCATGTACTACTTTGAGATAGTGGAGCTCGTTGTACCACTTGTAAGTTGTGTTACCTTAACGATTTCAATTGGAGGACGTGCATCGGATTGTGGCAATGCACTGCATCATAATGCACAAAACGTGAGTTCCCCAAACACACAAAGAGCTATTGCTGCAAGAAGATTACTTACCGATCCTCTGAGGGAACCTTAATTATTTAATCCACCTGCATTTCCTCTGATCTTCTCAGATAGTACTGTCCACAACAAATACTTGGTTATTTTTTAACAGGAATGCGGATATCAAAGTAAAATACTACTATCTAAAAGTAAAATACTGGTATCCAACCGCTCTCACAAACAGTACCACGAACAGTGCGGTATGAATGGAATAGTCAGGGTGTAAACTTGGACTTTTTCCTGAGTTCTTTTATTTAGTATTGTTTCAACAAGTTCATGGTAGGAATTCTATCCATCCATGTAAATAATCCATCACGTAAATAGCATTTAAGTCTGCATTATATGTAGCTCATTTATCACAGCAGTTGTAGTACACTGCCCAGTTAAGACATTGTTGCATCCTCGACACAAATATTCGACGTCGTATTGGAGAGGAGAGATTTATGTCTTGAGAACCGATCAGGGTGAAACGAGGTGGAAATGTAACAACGCCTAAATGCGGAGGGTTGGAGGAGGGGGGAGGGGGGGGGCGTTATGCGTGAGTAGACCCGACAAAATCCGCCGACAGAGGCATCGTCGGGTACGAATCCTAGCGCGAAAATCCCGGAACTATGCCGCCGGGAATCGAACCCGGTCCGATTTGGTTGGAAGCAAACGCTTTGGACGCCAGACCACCGCAGCCCCTGCTGGACGTTATAATTCGTGCCAAATAATGAAATGCAGTCCACACATTTACATAATATAACCAGTCTCTGAGAACATGGTAATGTTACCATAGCTGTTCACTTTTAATAAAGCAGTTTTTGGAGTCAATATTTCAAAAGTCTCTTCTCATAGTTACATATTTTTTAACGTAAGCGGTGAACGAATTACTTTTGTGATTTTGATAGCAAATTAAGTAAATAGTAAAAAAAATATATAGGTATTAACGCTTTAGTAAAAATTGTTATAATTTTATTTCCCCATAAATTAATTATTTCGTACTACACAAATTTAAGATGGGAAATTGAGTAGTAAAAGCATATTTATATTTCCAACAAGATAAAATTACCACTCGTAAGGCGCAGGAGATTTAGACATTAGTCTGTGGCAATATTAATTTTTACTGGCTGAAGGAAATGCGTAAATGCAGAAAGAATAAAACAAACCGTGAAATAGCCAGAAATACTTTTCTAGCCTCATGTCAGATTCTTTTGAGATTAAGGGTCCTATGTACTGAAACGTTTTCTGTGAAATCGTTGCTTGCGCGTAAACGCGTATCTCGGTAAATAAAAGTTTTGGAAATATGACCTTTCGCCAGAAAAGATAAAAAAAAAAAAAAAAAAAAAAACAATTACCTATGGCACTCGTTTTTTACCTTTGTCATATTGAGTGTATCCTTTGAGAAAAAAAATCCTCAAAATGGTAAAATATCGCATTTTTAAAGCTTGCAAATGCAGTTTCCTTAAGTTTGCAAAAGTACAGCACAAAACTATGGACGTAGTTCAATCCGTGGGCTTTTATCGCGTGTAATGAAACCCCTTTGTTACAGATCTAATTTGCACAGTACAATGTTCCGACGGAAACAATGTACGCCTTGCGCGTAGGAGCGATGAGGCGCTAGGCGTGCGTGAAACTGCCGCCCGTATCGCTCCCTCGCTTCTTAACCTTGGCCGCGCAGCTACATAGTTCCCTTAAAGGTCGGTTTTCCCAATAAGGTTGGTGTTTCATTGTATGTGGCTTAAAATTAACATGATTTTATAACATAATATTTATTTAATTCAAGAGGCAGTATCTTCGAGAACAAAATTCTATGCATAGAAGACTTGACCTCGCATTGTAACCAAAAATTGTTTGAACATCGAGCGATTTGTATTATAAGTGTAAAGTTAATTTTCAGTAACTTCTTTCCTGGGAAAACGGATGATTTATATTGATTTATTTCAATAGTGTCGCAGATCAACTGAACACAAAACCATAAGGTTATATTTATTATATGCATTTGAGCTACACATATATTTTGGACAGTAATATTTAATTGATTTCACGTATTATTTGAATGTTACTATAATTATTTTCGCATGTTTATTATATTTTATGTTAACATTTAATTTCCTTAATTTTCCTATGATAATTTTCACACGTTGTTCTGAGTTCTACTTATGGTTGTGTCACTATTTTTATTATTGTATTAATATGTTTGATTTCATTTTCAGTATTTGTTTCATAATTTTTAAATGTAAATTATTTATTTGTTTTGGGATTTAAAGACAAAATATTTTAGGCCTTAATTTTATTTAGTGAAGGTAAAGCCGGAAGCGAGCCGTGATTGGATGTTGGTTGTTCGGAAGCCGGAAGAAGGGTTTTCTGGAAAAAACATTGAACATGTAAGGCGTCTGAATTTTCGTTGGAATTTTACTTTTGAAATTTCAACGCCATTATAAATTTATTTTAGAAATTATGCTCCCAGAAGTTAAGTTTTGGTAGTCGCCGCAGCAATATTTAAGAAGAGGCTGTAGGCTAAGTCGTAGATAATTATTTTGAGTGTTAAATTGATGAGGCGAAAAGTACGCCGAGACTACGACGCCGGCGCCATGCAACGACATAGCACCAGAGGAACTCAGGTGACGCCAAGGCAATTTAACGTATGGAAAGCTTAAGTACATGAACTGTTTTTCAAATATTGGACTTTAAGGAACCTGAACTTATTTTACTAACGTGACTATTTTGATTTTTCAACGATTTGACTGTGAGGTCCATGAGTATGTTAAACCAGTAATCCCGAACTTTCACATATGAGATAGTATAGCCGGCGCAATATGGAATGAGGAGTTAAAGGCATATTTTGAACTTTCAATATAAATCCAGAATAATTTTATTTGTTGAAGTATCAGATTTGAGATAATTAAGTGATGAACTGACTTTTAACATTTAATGAATTATCAGTGAATGTAATCCAAGAAATTTAAGTAAGAGTTTACCAAACTTTCTGGAAATTTAGATACAAAGAAGGCTACTTCCGGTGGAACCTGATTAATATTCTGAACTGAAATCTCAAGCAAAGGATTTATTAATTTTTTTATATGCAGTTTCACAGCATTTTTCAATCTTTTATTTAATTTTAATTTTGCATTCTGATTTATCCCTATTCTTACTTGGATGGTGGTATGTCATTTATTTTAGTTATCAAACAGTATAATTTCATTTTTGAGTAAAGAGATTTCTGTCACACTCACATATTTAGTTTTGCACCTTGTCGAATTATTCACATGTTTGGGTCTGAATTTATTTATTTCCTTTTTTCAATAATAAATTAACTATCGAGGTTACACATGTTTGATTTAAATGAAATACTGTGGAGGTCGGAATGTGTTTTCTATTGCATGAGGTTTACAGCATCGCCGTAGAGCTTCTGATTCCAGTGTGGTAAGACCAATGCCACATCACGAATAATAAGGCGCCCAAAATCTATCATATCATCATAATTATTCTTTCTTCCAACTCACACAAAATAGATTTACACCCACGCCATTACAGACACTGTTTCAGAGTGGCGCACAACGAGAACCATTACAAAAAAAAGTGGCTATCCCAACGTGTTGACTATTACAAAAAGTGGCTATCCCAACGTGTTGACTATTACAAAAAGTGGCTATCCCAACGTGTTGACTGTTACAAAAAGTGGCTATCCCAACGTGTTGACTATTACAAAAAGTGGCTATCCCAACGTGTTGACTATTACAAAAAGTGGCGCCCAGGTGGTAACTATTACATATTACAATAGACACACGTATTTTGAATAAACCGATAAATGTAAGGGCCTTTTACTTTTACTACCTAATAATGGGTAGGTAAACACCGAGCCGAGTGCAGTGTAACTCAAGACAGGGAAAATCAGAGGACGTGGTTTTGAAACATTAATTATTAGACAGTGAATAAATCAATTATAATCACCTTATTTATTTTTGTCTCAAAATTACAAGTTTTCTTTGCAGTACGATATAATTAATTACCTGCTGCTATATTTACCGCCACCCTTCATTCACTTGTCATGATAGCGGGAAGGTCCAAAAGAAATATTCCTGTCAGTGATATGTAAATTGCTGCAGTAGAAATCCCGGAGGACCTACTTAATATATCCTTAGTGTTTTTATCATGCTATAGTTACTAGTTTTGGTGGTAAACATTTGCGTAACTTCGAACATAGCCATCACATTTCTCGTAGTTTAAGTAGGAATATTAGCGGACCACGATGAGATGAGCAGATGTTAAAACGTATTGAGACCATTCTTGAATAACCTGCGAATCACACAGTCTACGACATCATTGCCATTTATATATTCTGTACAATAAATCTGAAGTAATAAGAGAAAAGCACAACTTACTGTAGCCTATATTACCAAAATGTCGAAATTGCCCACCGTTTTGTTTTTTTGCATACACACGTGAATACGATAACTACACTTTACAAAAGCCAGTTTTGATAATACACCAAAATTTCTCCATGAAACATTGTTTTTCATAACAGTTAGCGTTGCTGTTCGAGAATAACGGAAATTTATGTAGTTTTAGCGGCTGAATAGTCAACGAGAAAACACTTTCAAACAGTTCCAAAGAAAAATGAGTTTATTTAACTCCCATTCTCTGATCACCAACGAATAAGGGAGTAGATAACGTCCTTATTTCTTGGTCATAGGAAAGACTGCCCATTTAATATGCTTCCACTATTTAAATTTTGTAAAGCACATGTTTAGAAATCTATGTTTTCATACACCGTCTTCAAATTAAAAATACACAGCCGCACTGAGCTGATTATAATTTATTTCAACGCAGAATACGTGGTTTCAAGTCACGTTACGTTATTTGTCACCAACTGTGTGCGTTACACTATTAAGCAAACCTGCATCACCAAAATAAATTTTAGTTTTTCTCAGAGAATCTGAACAAACTCATATCATCTACCCTAATATTTACAAACAATGAAGAAAGGGGCGTTATACCTGAGCATGCTAATGACCCTGTCAGGAACACCCCAAATTAACACAATTTTCAGGTGTAAATTACTTTCCTCAAGAGACCTGCAAATAAGAAAGAAGAGTCGAGCGAGGGAACGAATACACAAATAATTGACAAGAAGAAGGTAAGTAACATAAAATAATAAATTGTTACAACTGCTAAATAGAGGCAATGCCATGAGCTGTAAATTATAAATTAAAGAATCAAACCGTGTAAAATTAAAAATAAATAAACAAAGAAATATTCAGTTTAACCATGTTTTCGCTCCTCAACTCATCTGGTAAGTAAACTGAAGGAGCCATCGTAAGTGTTTTGGTAAATGTAGCATCTGCATTTTGTCTGTTGCGAATTTAAATAAATAGTGGACCTCCTAGTGACAAGTAGTCACGAAGAACTTCAATTACACACGTAAAAGTTTGAACGATTCTTTGCTCATGTTAATTTCGGTCGGGTAATTCATTCTCTCCAATCGAAAACTACGCCGCCATGGCGACATTAATTACTGCATGTAAATTCATCACACCGAATTAAATTAAGTGTATTGAGTTTGAGAAATATATCTTTATTTATTCTTAAACTTTACGTAAGATGGCTGTAGCAATAATAGTTTCTTTCCCAGTACTGTAGCCAGGTCATTGAGTAAAGATATAGCCTACACTAGAGTGGCCACGGGATAAGAAAAAGTCGTGGGCTAATGCAGAAGGAGAGCTAGTGTTTTTGACTGCTAACTAGCAGTCTAAATAACTCGCTACCCGTGCGGTGTTGCCAGTGCCGCACTGCAACACCCTGGCCTTGGCTCACCCACGTGTTCGTTCGCTTTCTGCTGAAAGCGAGCCTGTCACACGCGAGTTATCAGTGTTCGCTGCAGCTGTGAATACACAACTCATGATAAAGGCTATTCACGTGAAATTAGCATTTTCGAAAGCCCTGCTTAATATCTACTTGTATGCACGTTGTGAATTATTCCGCCTTATGTAACATTAACGTTGTCGGGTGGCCTCATCACTTTATTCACGCGTCGGTCAAGTGAAAATGTGAAATTATTTGAAAAGTAAATATAACCCTGCTCAGCCTTACACTTCGATGCATTAAAAAATAAACAGAAGGTAAAATAAATAATTTAATTGATCAAAAATGTTATCTGACACATTTTATTCGACGTTAAGATATGGAACTACTTCCCATTCATCGTTACCAAATTTACTGTGTGCATTTCAATCAGTGCACACGTTAAAATATGCGTAGGTAGCAGCGGTGATTTTTTTTTCTAAGGTTAATTTCAAAAGTTCTCATTTTATCGTAAACAGCCTTTATTCTAGTGGCGACCATGGCATTTGTTTCATTTCTGTTGTAGAATTCCGTATTTGCTGAAATTTGCAGCGATGTCAACTACAGTTTGGTTATATTTACCTCTGCGAAGAGAATTATCAGAAATATATAACGGTCATTGTTTTCAAATCTGTTATATTATTGTACTATAGTTAGGTGCTCATTATAAAATACGAGTACTGTTAGCACTTACAAAAACAAATTCGTTATTAATAATGACTGATATCATACATCATAGTAGCGTTTTCATTCCGTTCTCATGTGGAAGGAAATTGACAGGAAATGATTGTTCACTAGTCGAGAAATGTATGTTAGACGCAGGAAGGTCTACAATGTGACTCAGTGTTTACAGCTTAGGGTTGTGATCTACTACAAAGGTGACTGTTCGTACAAATAATCAGTACATTAGATTTGTCGATTCAAGTGTCATTAAGCTGTGTCTGAACCTAGGAATGCACTTATGTAAAAAAAAAAAAACCTTCTTCACTCAGCTCGATACTTGATACTTTCCGACAGGCATACTTGTTTGCACCCATTACAGCAACTAGCCAACTGATAAGATTCTGAACAAGAATTTTGATGGGAAACAAATACTGAATCTGTGCTGGAACGTAGGCACATATATTTGAAATGATCAACCCATTAGGAGCTGTAGCTGAAAAGCGCATGCCAATAAAAGTGTTGCTATTAATCAATCACAGACTTTTTATTTAAAAAAGAATGAATGAATATTTGACGCATCACACGTAGTTATCTATAATACGTTATTACAACTTGTAAAGACTAGAGGTAAATAGTATTGTAACACTAATAATGGAATGAATAAAAATACATTTTTGAACGTTGACATAACTTTTACACCCATGCATGCCTTGCCTTGTAAATTAATTGCCACGCCAGGTTTATAACAAATCACAAAACAAACTGGTTATATTTATCTTGGCTCGTCTAGATCATTAAAGGTTGTAGATTAGGCCTACACATAGTTAAGATCTTTTCTCGGCGGCCTTTTTCGAAAGTTAATGCTCCATACCATGCTTTAGAAAAATATATGTTGGGAATTAACAATTAGGAACTACATATAAATCGCTTCTCAAAATAGTAGCCAATGGGCTGTAAGGGCGCGAGACGTACACACATTCGTTTCCCCGTGTACGTGCATGTGTCATTTCCCGAGACATGTACAACATTTACGTACGCAGACGAATGCGAACGCTGTATGAGCGTGCATCTCATTAAGCAGAATATCTTAGGCATACTGCGGGGAAAGGACATTGATGATTAAGTATAAGGCTCAACTTAAACAGATGTTTGTTTAAAGGGATAGTAAAATTTCCGTCTCTGTAAGATCCATGTTTACAATAATGACGTGCATTAGTGAATATATTCTGAAAAGCTGGCAGCTGTGTGTGTCTACAGTTACACGAGTGTAACACAGCACACCATTTCATATTCGACACTGAAACCTCGAACTCATAACAGTGCGAAAATGTTGGCACTGAAGTTATTATCAGTAATGATTACACTAACGAACGCACAAAAACTATACATAACAAAGAGAGTCGCAATATTGTACTTCATTACAAAATATTACTATTTCTACACTAAACATTGGTTGACTCCAATGACTCAGTGCGACTCGCTAATAGTTAAGCTAAGTTTACAATTTAAAAAAATTGTTCATTAAGAACTATGCTGTAAGCGCGAACCTGTCATCCGGTAACACGTCTTCTGTATTAGCAGTTTCCAATATTGTTTTAATTCTTAATTCTAGCCAATGGAAACAGACAGAAAGCCTGTTATGTTCACCTTTTTTCCTAAACTAACTTTGTATATCACAACCATGTTTAATCAGGTCATACCTCAAAGCCGACATTTTCCACCAGAGTAGCTTATTTGTGTGAACATGTATTTTTGTTAACATGTGTACACACACGACTTTTTAATATTGCTTATACTTACGTTACTGTAAATAACCATTTCCCGTCAACAAAATCGTCTGCTGTGTTCCGAGTGGTCCACGCTTAACAAGTTTCACTTAAGATATAAAATAGTAACTATTTCTTCCAATGCTTAAGGAAATCCCAACAACGCACACGACCTGCTAAGTTCCATTGGAAACCAATATACGAGGTAACACACTTCCGTTTCTTACACGCCTTAACTCATAATTAAACTCTTAAATTTTCAATTGTAAACCCAGCTTTACTTCAGACTTCTCAGCTTACGCTACATTAAAGTGTGCAATTGTGTTTAAACGCAGTCAAATCAAATAATTGTTCAGTTCACAGTGTTATGCTTTTTAAAAGTGACTTATATGTTGATATTATTTTTATAGTTTATATTAAGCTTACAAGTTGGGGATAGGCGTAATTCAAAGACGAATACTGATTATCTCTGTATCGTCCCTGTATTGAAATCATACAAATTACATCTCGTTTACAAACCTTTTAGTTAGTATTTATCTCAGAGTAGCTGTTATTATACTAGTTAGTTACATTACAGAGTATTATTATTTAATTACTTAATTACATTAAAGCCACTCTGGGTAGTTTCTAATAAACGTCGTCACCTTGTCCATGATGCCGTAGGCTGATGACTAGACGTATGTCGGCAGACAGCACGCCCCCATCTCTGGACATCTTCCTGGTGCAGTGTCTCGACAACAAAGACCTCGTTCGCCGTGTTTCCAGCCGTAATATGTGGCCCATATTTTGTAACTATCGGCCCACCTGAAAGGGTTTGTTTAGAAACGTTCAATCCTTCGCTCCACTTCTTCGTAGTATGTTTGTGCTCACGCAATCAGACTATCATGCCTGTTGCTGCACATAACAATAGTGTACAGTTTTTACCAAGAAGAACAACAATTATTTGTAAATATCTTTTCAGTACTTCTGTCACATGAATACACAACAATGTAAACTAAGAATACGAGAATTCTGTCACAGAATACCCTTCGCAGGCTGTAACAGCTTAGTTTAGAGATAAAATAACGATTCCGTATTACCAATCAAAACCAATAGATTTGGGGTAACATGAAGACAAACACAAAACAATAGTCTCAACATTACAAAAAAATATTTACAATACCTACTATATCAATCTGAAATAGAAGTAATCTTGAAGAACACATATGATTAAAATATATTGACTATTTTGTTGTATGAGACGTCCATATAAACGTCATTCATATTTAAGAACATAGATAAATATATTGTTATCACAATTGTGATTCAACCCATCACTGTTCAAAGACGACCTCTATATACATTGGCACCACTGGACATTACTGTCGTACGCGCGCCAAAGATGTTCTGCTCGACTGTTGCATCGCTTGAAGCCGGCATCGTAGCATACTGTAATTCCGGCAGCTCTCGTCTCATTGAAAAATTTGTGTAGACCTACGCAAGTAGCAGGTGAATGAGTCTGTTTCTGTTGTAATGTTTGCACCGAAGTCTACTCTTACTCCTGTTCGATGATAAACATTACTTGTATACCAAACTCTACCTGACTCCACATCCAGTTAAGTGGGGTAGCAGTAGCTCAGGCTCATAATTAATGTAGACGATACAGAATATGATAAAACACTACACATTTTATTTAAGTCCAAAATATATAATATTCTGTCGTATGGATTTACCCTCTGATTAATACATACAAAACCCTAACTTACCTCTCTATATTTAACTAGGGGCCCAGCCCGTGACCTTTTTTTAGTATTGTTAAGTGCCTAGAATAGTTACCATGTTACAAATTTTGGTTATCATACAAAGACTGGAAAAAAAAAACAACGCATATATATGTAGGTAATAATGAAATGCTGTGAAATTAACTCAATAATGAAGCGACTGCTGCCCCATTTGATATTTCTCTATCCACTTGGCCCCTGAGGTCCCACTTGATATAGTTATTTCCACTAAGCTACTGCGGCCCCACTTGGAATCACTCTATCCACTGAGTCACTATGGCCCCACTTGATATTAACTCAACATTGAAGCGAGACATTTAAAGTAAACAAAAATGATATTCCATCCTTAATATCTCTATGCAATAATCTCTATGCATTAATACAAAACTTTCATAGGAAAAAAGTAATTAAAAATTATTTTTTAGGGTAAAAGGTAATGATTGCGTCATCCGATCTTGCTGAAATTCGAACTTGACCTGTATTTGACCCTGAGGATTCGCTCTGCCAAATTTGAAGAACTTTTGTTGAGTTTCAAGGGACTCAGAAGTATTAAAGAGGGACAGACAGACAGACAGACAGAGATCGTCCTAATATATAATAGGATACTGGCAATCTAAATCTCATTTAATAGTCATTCTAGCCTTATATACAATTCCACCCTAGTAATGTTAAGTTATGTTCCGGATTCTCACGACCTAGGCCTGCACCGAAGTGAATAAGTCGTCTCACCAATGTTTGGTTATATCGTCACGGGCAGCGCTCCTCTAGTTATACGTCTGGAAGGTGGTAGCCTTGAAGTCTTCTCTGGACTCGTCCACCTGGATCTTAGCCCTCTGCTGTCGTGTGACTCGACATCTCCGTCGGGCACCGGCAGCAATCTCGAGTGGCAGCGTGATGACTTGACATAAGAGTGTGTTTGGGGGGGGGGGCGCCTGGTGGCCCCCTATTTATGTGCGGGATTTGTAATCAACCTGTCGTTTGTTTATAGTCTCAAGGTTTGGGCGGCTGCGTTCACTACACTGTGTTCATAACTGAAATGCACATAGTTAGTTGCACAAACAATTTTACACCCGGTTGCATTTTTCAGATTCTAATAAAGTATTATGTTAATTCCTAGCACCTTATATTTAAAAATAAATTTTCTTTCATCGATTTAATATATTAACCTGTTGACCATATCTAATGTCCACACCACATAAATGTTTTGTGTTTTAAAGCAGTTTATGTAAAAGCACTTGACGTACATTTGATGTACAAAGGTTGTACTGTCGTACGATACCGAAGCATTGTATAAACAATTCAGATTCCATGGATACATTAAGTGTTAGTGCGATTAAAACTTTCTGGACGTAATGTTTGTATCAGTACATTAAGAATAATTACAAGTATGTCTTGCATGCGACGTCACAAAATTGAAATGTAACCTGATTAGTTATCATTACTCTCTCGTCATCAAATTATTTCTAACATTACGATTCTCGAGCTAATTCATGTAGTTTAACTGTATAATGGGCAATGGTGAAGCATTAGCTTCAAAATCATATTTCCGTATGTTTATTATATATACATTCGACATTAAAATTAATGAGATTCAATAACTCGACATACAACTGCCCTCTATGATACAAGTGATATAATTATTACCCTGCATACATTCTGAACAATTATTAGATTTAATAAACATAATCTTTCACCAATAGCAATTATCAAAGACAAATTCTTAAACAAGTAACAATAACAAATCTTCCCGACAACAATCAACATGTTGATAATTAAAGATGATTCTTCAACGGAACAAACAAATAAAAATCAACCCTGTTGACAAGGTAAGCATATGAACAAGTAAACATGTGAAACATGACACACACACACACACACACAATAATGCCGCAGAATACTCAGATGAAATGAGAATCACCAAACCAAACTTGACTTTGACCGATATTGCAAGAAATAATCTAGCAGCTACAACAGCAGATAGTCTCTATAGCAAAATTATAACAACGATAAAATTCGCTATTTGTAAAAAAAAAAATTAAATAAACAATCTAGCAAGAACACTGGAACGATATACAGAAGACAAGAAACTATTTTGAGACAATCAAGTATTCAGTAATCAAGTATTTTTGGGAATGTACTTCCAAATTATTCCTTCTCACTTCCTTCTTGTTATCCTCTCCAATTCTTCTTCCTCGAAGAAATGGCCACAATATTGCTTCTTGAAAGATAGTTCGATTTGAAAGGCACCTTATAAAACCGTAGGCATCTGAATCTTGTCTTGAAATCAATAACCCTTCAGGCCAAATATCTTGGTAGGTATTCAACAAAATATTTGCCCAAAAAATATTTTCTCTCTTCAGTGAAGGTATATTTGTCTGGCCTGGTCTACAATGATACATATATCACACGAGAGCATGGTGCGTAGATCAATACGGCAATAATGACCACATATTAGACATAGACCCTCACATAGGCCTAATGCATAAGGTACAGCATAATACACTTGAAACATACACAATACCCATTGAGAAAAAAACATTTTACACTGAGACAATAGTAATACACTTTAAACAGTTGATTCTTTACAAATGGCTCAATCGCAGTTCATCACTTGTAGACATCGCAATATTACTGACTTATAGATATGCATATGTATACCCTTCCTCTTCACTGTAAACAATAATAATACCAATGCAATACTCAAGCCTTCCAAGCAATATATTAATTTTTGCAGTAGTAGCACAATGCAACTAAACTACTGGTTTGTTATACGCCTGCAACTGGGTCAAGCTGTATCTCCCTACATATTCTCCTTGTAGATCTACTAAAGCATAGCAGTTTTAATTGATTATTGCAGTAACTTTGTAGGGACCTTTAAAGATCAAGAAGAAATTTTTAGTCAGTCTCACCCAGAATGAACTAACATGGTGCGCTCATTTCGAAACAAGGTTACCGATCTAAATTTGTTTATTTTTGACATCTTTGAAACTTTTAGAGGAACTCTGCTCCTCTGAATAATCTTAACTTTATTAACTTGTTCATTTCAGTTCAGATGGTTTGCTGGTATTCAGGGTTTGGTGGTGATCTTTCGCACTGCGGTAGAGGTATGATGATAGGTTCCGAGTGCTTCTTTACTCGAATTATTTCCTCTATCATTTGGTATATGAATATGACAAACGGATACACTGTTAACATACCCACCATTAAAATGTCTGCCAAAAGTACGGAAACAATCACACGGCTTTTCAAAGTCGAACCGCAATGGTTTGGCCGTCGAATTGACGTGATTCTGGACATCAAACAGATCTGTGAGCACAGAATCGAATTCGCGTTTTACAGTCGAGTGCCTCTGACTGTTTTGTGCGTTGGCAGTGATTTCAGAAATACTCGAATGTGTTCTCTCGCTGCTCAGGTCATCAGTGTGGGTTTGATGTCTAATCGACGCGCTCTTTCACGTCTCGGTAGACGGGTTCTCTTACTCCAAACCATGCATCGTACTGAAATGTTCCGCGCGAAATGCCTGTCCGAGTAATAGTGGTGTGATCTGCTGCTTCCAGTTTGCGGGATTTCCTCCATTACTTTCGCGTGGAAGTGGTCTGTTTCCTACGTCTCACGCGACCCAAGTTTCTTGCTATACGCGACGTACGTACTGGATTTCTCTTGCGTTTGACATGTTTCAGTCTTCATCTGATGTGTGTCTTGGAATGTAATGCCCCTCTTTAAATTCTCTGCAGCGTATGAGACTGGAGAATCCATGCTTTGACTATCAGTTAGTACGGGATTTTCCTGGACAAAGATTTCGTGTGTTACGTTTTGTTTGACGTTGTCAACCCGTCCGTTTATCTCCCCGCGCGTCGATTCTATTCTGCACGCGCTTTAGAATAGCATACTGACATTCCTGGCGAACTTGATCTTCTTCAACCTGCACACGCGGCTCGCCTACGGTAAGTACAAACTGGCTGTTCTGCCCTCTCGTTTTGATTTTCGAGATTAGTGTTTATTTGCTGAATTTCGGACTGCAAACTGTTTTAAAAATTTCGAAGGTCTGCCTGCATTTCTTTCAAAGTACCTTCCGTCTGCGCCTGCATTTCCTTTACAGTATTCTTTACGGTATTTTCTGCCTGTGCCTGCATTTATTTTACGGTCTTTTCCGCCGTTCCGTCTTTCCTGCATTTCCTTTAAAGTATTTGATGTCTGTGCCTGCATTTCCTGGAACAGGGAAACTAATCGGCCCATGTCGAAACCCGTATGCGTTACATGTGAACAATTTTTCCCAGGATTTTCAATTGATTCATTGGCAGTGTTATTGCGTACTGTATTTCCCACGTCAGTGTTGGGAAATGATTTTCTGTTTGAGCGCTACGTGAAAAATTTATTTGCGACACGGTGGCAATAAATGAAATTTCAACCTCGTTATTGGTATCGTTATTCTGGCGTAAAGCTACTTCCTCCATAGCTTTAGGTGCTTATTCTTCGGTGCCATTATTGAGTATAGAATATATATATATATGTTCCCACTTATATATGTATGAACCATCTTCTTCATACGTGGGGCACGTAAAAACATTGTTTGCAATATATATATATATATATATATATATATATATATATATATATATATATATATATATATATATATATATATATATATGTACGCACGTTGGGCGGCAATATGAAGAGAATGGTTTATATTAACGTTTTACCTCTTGCAAACAATGTTTTTACGTGCCCCACGTATGAAGAAGATGGTTAATACATATATAAGTGGGAACATATTATAGGAAAATATAAGTTATGGGTGAAAATAACATAGGACAAGGTTTTCAATAGGGATAGAGTAACATATATTATTATAGGTTGTAGGAGTTCAGCGATATATTAAACCGAATATTAAATTTTAATTAGAAAAATCATAATGGTTAAATTCATGCCGGTACCTCAATTTCGCGACATACCACATGCATTAACATACAAGCATTAATGTAACTGGTTCTCGACTAGCAGTGGTCAAACTCGCGTAATTATGGGCAACTGGGCGGTAGTTTCAATTTTTCACGGGATGATAGATTTCGTAAAATAAAGCGTAGTTTATTTGTTCAACAACCAACACATTTTTTTCTTGCATTTGGTATGTCACAAAAAATTATAACTGAATCGTTCAGCCCCAATAAAATAATTTGTTTGAATTTATCAGTTTACATAAAGTCTTTGGTATCTCGGCTGGATTTTCCCAACTTTGGAATATACACTTCCAAATAAAAAACTGGCTAGAGGGATAACTCTGTCTTCCCTCCTTGTTTATCAACAAGAATCACGTTTTGTACACCCCAAGCCAACCCAAAAACATGGAGCTGCTGGATAGAAATCTTTTGATTGCGACGTTACACTTCAACGAATTACCATACATTTTGGAGAACAAAACCAAACGCAAAACATTCCTTTTTCGCTAACAAAAACAGATCCTGAATAATAAACTTACATACTTTTTAACAATTCCGTCAGAGAGATTTAAAAAATTACATATACAGACAAGTAAGACCTCAATTATTAACTTGAATTAAAGTGATATTTCCAACACAACATTAAAACGTATAAATTAAGCTGAACATGCAATAGTTAATTTAATATAATGAACATATATAAATAAATACACATCAGGAATCAATAATCTCATAAATATTCAGCATACACACATAAATCCAATAAGGTTTTTCTTTTCAGTACTACTGTCACATGAATAAACAACCATGTATACTATGAAAACAAAAATTCTGTCACACTGTGCCCCATGTTTTGTTGAATGTATAAATACACATTTTTCATGAACTACCACTCATTTTGTTGGCACAATTATGCTATACGAACTAAATGTATCTTGTATCATAGAAGTTCATATTCATGACGAGGAGTGTTAATTCATACAACAAATTTAGTTTCGTTTCGTCCATCGTGGGCAATCTCTCCTCTTTACTAGCATTCCCCTACCACTTAACAGTGCTAATTTAAATTTTGTAGTAAAATGCTATCAGTATGTAGTGTATCATATTTTAAAAACAGTAATTCTTCCGATATTTAAAAAGGGATTTATGAAGTTTATGATGCCTAAGTTCTGTGATAAGCATGGGTCTTTTAAGTCGGCACTACACGATACCCAATTTCCGCTATTTTATGTTATACCCATGGGCACAACAGAAGGCATTAAAAAGTTTATATACCATAAGAGAATAAATAACGCACCAGTTAATACCCACGCATTACCTAAAGTGCTAACAGTAAATTGTAAATTGCAGGTAAAGCAAATCGCAGGAGGTCAGGGATACAAATGCAATCAAATGTGATGAAATAAATGAGGACAAGTGAGGGTGGAAGGGACAGTGACAAGATAATTTGCAAAACTGGTGAAAAAAACTGCTTGGTATTCATACTGCCCCACATATGATACGCTAAACAATGAGACACAGCTGACATATAAGCACAAATGGTATTTCCCTTACCATAATATAATGGCAGTAGGCTGAATTGCTTATAGTCTCACAAGGGAAAACTTTCCCTTGCTCTAAGCTCCAGCACACATGAAGAACACTGACAGCATGTGGGTACTGAAGGAACAGAGGATGAACCAAACTACATACAACTCTACTAATAAAAGTCATACGTAGGTGAAGTGTGGCTTTTAATAAGAACTAATTACTTTGTTTCAAAGAATAAACTTTCACCTTAATCCGTAGCAAAATATGGAGCAGCTTCATAAATATTGTATTCACCCTTATGTCTGTTACGAAATAACAATTATACCAAAGGTATCTGGTAGCTGATGAAATAATGTTCTTAAAAGTGTCAATAAATAAAATTATATGTTTTTCAGTGAAATAAAACAATTCAGTTAATGTGTCAAATTTAACATACTGAATAACTTGTTAATCATATTTAAACTTAGATTGGCCTGGCTAGATACAAATGATTAAGTCGGTAGATCAGAGCTTTTAAAGCTCAAGCTGTTATTAGTATACTGGAAAGGTGTTAAATGAGTAGTTCAAAAGTTTTCTTGCACTTCATAACTTCACCGATGGACTATCAAGAGCTTACTTATAGGCGACGCAAATATATTCCGTATTTCAGCATTTATTAAGCTCTGCTTGCTCATTACCGCTGTTCTTCGAGCTTTCTCTCACTTCAGCGGCTATGAAAAACATCCCGAGCAATAATCCACTTGCCGATAAACATATTAAACACTTAAACTCTCCGATTACAAACGGAGTCTCAGCATCCCTGGCTGACTACATGGATACCCTTTGAAAACAAGACGGAGACGAGGTCCATTCATTACCATGTCATTTTCAGTTACTATTCCAAATTTAAATTAAGCTGGAAAGTATAGGGATTAAATATAAGGCACATTCATTAAAGGTACCTCGGTTGTGACGTCATAAGTCACTGCCAACTTAGGTGATCAAAAACATTATGTTTACAGCTCCATCACAATAAAACAAATAAATAAAATAGCTGCTGCGTAAATAATAACGAACAAGATAGAAAAATAAAATTACTGAATAATTAACACAACTTTATCACATAATAAATATTACGTAGAATCCTCAGTTAAATAAAAAAGTGTGTGAAAATAACATGAAATATTACATGTTAAGGTATGCAAATTATATACACAAAAACCATACATCACAGACAGCCTCACTAGACTTCACTCATTCTGAACGTTTTAAAAATACACAAGGAGGTTGTATTTAAACTCTAGTAACATCAACAATGGAACTCTTGTTCCCTAAAACTATTAGTTTGCGCTTACTACATTGCGTGCAAATATTATTTTACGTATGTCACTTCAACATACACGTGTAAGCATAAACTTACAAAATAAGTGTACAAAATAAGATTAAAATGATCATATCAAGGGTACATGAAAGAGTGAGGGTTCCAGCACTTAAAAAATTGAACAGGAAACATATAATCTCCACCGTGATAGGCTGGTACAGCAAGTTGCTCTCTTTTAGCTCTCTTTTTTATATAAGAAAAACAATATAAAAGAGTATCAATGTCATTCTTTTTACTCTCTTTTTACCAAAATTTCGTGTGGAAATCACGTGACTCTGGCCGCTGGTGTTCAATGGCTGCCGACAAGGAGATATCGGCATGTCTGCTGACCGCCAACAGCCAATCAGGACACCGCCACCCCGTCGTCTCCGTTGCGGCAGTTTCCTTGTGTGGGGATGCTCAGCAGTACTCGAGTTGACAGGATCACGGCAGGACCTATGTCACTTGCCATGCCATGTCGGGCGTGATAGCTGGTAGGGAAAGTCTGCAAGTTGCTTCAAGACTTAGCTGAAACATTGCTAGTACAATCCTGATGTACTGGCACTACTGAAAACATCCAAACTGAGTGCTGTTAGGTAAAACGAGTCTCGTTGCACTGGTGCGCTCGTCTCTAAGCCATCTGCATTAAAAACAAATGTGCTTGAGTTTGTGTGAGAAAAACCACGTGTGCTAAACAAATCACTTTCACAAACACTCCTCTTCGTTACCTGGAAACAGTCAGTCGAGTAACAAGCACTGGTTACTTAGTGGTGGTGTCCATAATCACACGTCATTAGACATAATTAACAAAATATACACAGATCAACAATGGCACATCGTATCACCGTCTTCAACCTAATGACGTTCTACCACGATAGCCTCACATATAAGTGCATTTCGAACAGGACGTATAGCATAACGTTAGAAATGCAACAATCGCAAAACTTGAAGAAAACTAAAATCCACAACTCACGTGGAAACAACATGAAAACTTTGTGACATCTCGCAAACGACGAAGGAAATCACGCAAGATGAAAAACTTTGCGATATCTCACAGACGACTAAAGGACACAGCAACATGAAACAGTTAAAACCAGGCTGTTTCTCTCTCAATATTAACACGAAACTATTTACGTACATGAAAAAATCAACACTCCATTAGCAATAAATATGGAAGACATTAAAACATAAATCACGTCGACTATTGGGACTATGCAGGAGATGACGAATTATTCAACCAAAAATAAATTCTCAAGACGACAACTTGTTGGATTATTTACCATGAACTATGTGGATTAAATTGGAACCACAGTAAGTAAACATCTCTTTAGAGTATCTGTTTTATTTATGGAAAGAACGCGTTGCTTTGTGTTAAAAGGAGACGAGGTTCTGTCTTCTCTGCTTTTTCCAGATACTAGCCAAATTCAGTTTCTAGGAGAAGGGATGAGCATCGCCCAAATTATAAGTAAGCTTCAACTAGCTGAGTGCGGCCAGTATAGGTTATCCGGTTGCAAACTACAGGGCTTAATCCGTTTCCCCACTGATTAGGTATTTTTCTGTCATATAACGCAACAAAATAGGCACTTCTTCACTTAACATTGACAAGAGTTAGTTGACTTTACTAGCCAATTTCCTGACACCGGACGAATAGTGGTAAGCATAATCTGGGAAGAAACGAAAAAAATGCCCCTAGCCCCTTTCTACCTCATTTTGAAAATTAGGCGGGATCTCAGGCTCCTGCACCAAATACTGATATTAATAGTCAATAACTTCATCGCTGATGTTATCAATACACTTCATTCAGGCATTAAAAATGCTGCTGTTTGCTGACTGGAACATCCAGTACTCAAATTCATACTGCGAGTTTGCTCCACCGATTAATGCGAGGATTAAATCTCCACTCCCAATGGGGTGTTATATGGCTTCAAGTTGTAACTTCCAACTACTTCTCTGGTTGTCTGACTAGCTAATTCATAGAAGTTCTCATTGCATCTGCCGGATACCACAGATGGTCCAGAATATAATAGTAACAGTTTAGCTGTCATAAAATCCCACATTTTACTAACATTAGTTGCTCGCACAAAAACAAACATTCCAATTCCCAGAGCTTTTAATTTCAAAGAGTTGTATTAGTTGCCCCTTCTCTCTGCAGCAATTTGTAATCTTGACCAATAAATTTTATAATTGGTCTCTGAATTCCCTTTCGCTCAACTGCGTATTCTCAACAGAATCTGGCGGTACTGGTAATCTGGAGGGGTCGAAGACACTCGCCAGCTCTGCTGCTTCTATTGGCAGTATATGTGCATCATGTTTTCCAGTGATTTTATTCTTCTTTCGGCCGAATTAACCTGTGCATTTCTTACTGTGGCTATGATTGGCACATACTTGGCCATGCCGTCTTGCCACATGTTACTAGTAAATTGCGTACCATGTTCTGAAAGAATACAAATAGGTTGACCAACCTCTTCCACAAAAGATTTAATCTTTGACAGTACTGTGCGGGCACTCCCTTTAACTATTGAGTACAGCTTACTGTACTTCTAAATAATATTAAGAACTATAAATATACATGTCACTCGACCTCGTGACTGTGGTAGTGGTCCGAACAGATCTACTGAAATTTATTCCAACGGACACTGTTAACGATAGGTTGTAGAGCCCCTGTTAAATTTTCAGTAGTATGTTTGCACCTCTAACGTAGATCCGAAGTACGGATGTTAACGGTGATGGCTCGTTGCATCCCTTTAAAATAAAACTGCCTTCTCGGAGAGTTAGAAAATGTCTTTATCCTACTGTGACCAAGAATAGTGTGGATGTCGCTGACTAGCTCTAGCTGCAACTTAGATGGAATAACTATTTTCCCCTCGTCCTCGAACTTGCCTCTGTAACTGTTGTGATAAAATAACAAGCCATCCTGGCTAACATAAAACATGCGGCACAGCTCGTTCTCAGGCGGTAACAGCGTAAGCCTTTCATTAACATTTTTGCAAAAATTATCATCTTGCTGTTCTTGCGAAATATTCTGAAAATTTCTCTGCCAGGTGCTGGTTGGCTGGTTGGCAGGTGCTACCACAAACCCTGTATGCTTGCGATTCGCATGGGGTGGAACGTCGTCCAGAATGCGACTAAGACAGTCAGAAACCAAACTGCTTGAACCTTTGCTGTGCAGAAAATCCATGCCAAATTTTTGTACTAATAATGACCATCTGGTCAGACGACTGCTAAAAACTTTGCCTCTTTTAAAACTCAAAATTGCTTCACGGTCTGTCTGAAGGATAATCTTTTTACCAAGGAGCAAACTGTGATATTTCTGTAGATACCAAATGACAGCTTACATTTCCTTCTCTGTCACCATGGAATTCCTTTCTGGCTTGCTTAACATGCGATTTGCCATGGCAATGGTTTTTTCTTGCCCTTCATCATCCAGCTGCGACAACTTAGCACCTAGTACATACACTGAAGAAGCATCAGTTAGTATAGGTAATACGTAGTACCTATCCTTGGATGATGTATTCCATGCTCCTGCAAAAACAGCTGTTTTACTGTCTCAAAAGACCGCTGTCTTTCCTCGGCCCAGTCCCAACGAACGTCTTTCTTCAATAGCTCAAACAGTGGCAGTGCGGTACTAGCCACTTTATCAGAGTAATTCCGATAGAATCCAACCACGCTGAGAAATGCTCTTAATTTGCTTGATGTTATGCGGTGTCGGAAAATTAGTAACGAGACGTAATTTGTCTGGTGCAGTTCTAATACCTTCCGGTATCAAGATAAGCCCTAGAAATGGCACTTCATCTGTACAGAAAAGAGATTTCTTCAACTTAACTGACATCCCAGCATCGGCTAATTTTGACAAAATTATTCCAATGTGGTCCAAAAGTTTTCCGAATGTACTGGATACAATCAGTATGTCATCAACATAAGATCTGGCGAACTCTGAACACCTGTCTCCTAAAGCCTCATCCATGCAGCACGAGAATCTGGCTACTCCATAGCACAGTCCGAAAGGTAAAACTTCGAAAATATACTATTGGTTTCGAAGTAGGGAACCGGTATATGGGCATGTTTCATATGCCAAAGGAATCTGCCAATATCCATGAGTCAATATATTTGAGTGCATATATTTAACATTGGAATACAGCTAATGAAATCTTCAATAAAAGTAGGGCTTTCTCGGCTCTTCACAGTAATTTTATTTATATAATGTCCATCCAAGCAGAGTATCATGGTGCCATCTTTTTTCTCACACATACCATTGGGCTTGCATAAGGGCTCGTGTCTCGATGAATAATTTTCCATTCCGGCATTAGCTTCAGATATTCTTCTGCTTTGTTCAGCTATTCGGTATGAATCGGATACGTCTTCCGTTGAAAAGGTTCTCCAGGAATAATCTGAATATCTGCTTTAAATAAATTATTCCTCCCTTCCTTTTCTGAAAATATAGGATGTGTGCACCAGTAGTGGGACGGTAGGCTTACTGGATTTAATTTATGCAAAATATCAGCCAGTGCATTTTGGGATGGCTCTCACGGAGCGAGGTGTAACACCCCACCAAACCTTTCTGTTGGTGGGTTCCGATCCCCCATGGCACTGTTGTGAGAGTGCTTATTCCCATCTCCATCCCACCCCACCCCTGCCGACGACATTTAAGGAGGGCCCTTTTCCTCCCACCTCCCCTTTATATCTCATGAGTGTGTCGGATGTTTGAAAGGGTGTTCTCGACGTCGTCGTGAACTCGGTGACCACCAGACTAGTGGGGTTCCAGTGAACGATGCTTTAGAAACTTATATTTTGTGCAATGAGATCAAGAAGATATGTTTACTGCTTGGGAGCTGGAGGCAGATGAGGAGGTTAGATGGGGTGGATAGGTCTTCTCTGTTCGGGATTTGGAGGCAGACAGGAAGGGAAATGCATATGGTAGAGGGGAGAGGTCGCATAGGTTAGAGACAATTGAATGGCAGATTGAATAAAAATTATATTAATTAAATTTAATGAACCACTTATACATGCAGCATTGAATATATTTATTACAGGTACCGAGAGAGTAGATATCGCATTGAATAAATAAATAAATAATTTATTTAACTAGAATATTTAATCGTGCATTATTACATGCATTGAATATTTAATCGAAGTGTTGCATGTACCAAGAGAATACATACTGCAATTACATAATTTAATTACACAAGTAAGTGTACCATGACCCTGTTGCATAGGATTGAGAAATTCGAATCGCGCATTGAATAAATAATTCGATTAATTAAATATAGTCATGCACTCGCCATTGCATATGCGATAATGAATTATTGAATTATTACATGCCACAATGAACAATTTCTAGGAACAAAACCACTGTACATGTCCGCTCCCCATCACAGCCAGCTCTCAAATGACCAGATTTTCGTTAATATATAATACAAATGCCTCTGCTGGCCAACGGTCATATTGGAATGTGTTTAATATATAAAAGCTGGGAAATTTATTTACAAAATTATTGTTTGGAAGCTGTCGAGATCACTTTGTGTGCGCAACAGGCGTTCGTATTGAGACACGTCTTGTACTATGTATAGCTTTGGGTTATTAATTATTGAAATTAACTTAAACTATATTATTCAATTTTTATAACATAATAGGGTCTACATCAAGTCCGCGTGCTATGAGAGATGCAAACCTAATTTCACATCAACTGAGTGACAAACCCGTGTAAATAGATTATTTAATTATATTATTTAATTGCACACTTTTGTACTTAGCGAGAGACTATGCAGGCAGATGCGTATTCAACAATGAAATATTTAATCATGCAAATGAATTACTTATGTGAAATTATTTATTTATTCATGCAAGTAAAATAATAACAAATACGCACTTGCATTATTGATTTTTTACAGGAGTCCAATATACATATATACTTATACTTTAACCTGTTCCAATATAAGGCATTCAAGTCAGATGAAAGCCGCCAGCACACTGTGCAGGATACGAAGAATCTTTAGGTGTTGGGATGAGTTCAAAACAAACAATAGAAATTTTCTAGTCCCGCTCCCTCTCGCATCTTACGGGAATGTGCAAGATGCCAGTTGACCCCCGGCCACCGGTCAACTATTCATATCGCCCTCTGTAGCCTATGGCCTGTCACACAAGCACAACTGTAGCAAAAATATTTTTGTGATAAAAAATAGCCTGGACGTCCATACCAATGTACCAATCAAAATAGGATTTATTGGTAAATGCTAATATCTTGGTCGGCAATTCTGTAGCAGTAGTGGGTGCTACTTCTTTATTGAATATAAGAATTATAATGGTCAGTAATGATGAATAATTAATATAATTTACCACTTAAAATATATATTATTAAGGATAATCATCCATATTTCACTGTGCCTCAGCTTGAGAATCTTTAAGATGAAGAGCAAGAGTCAGCATTATCTCAAATTACTAAAGACAATTAAATCTGGGTATTATTAAAAATATATATATATATAAATACTAAATTGGATGTTAAGCTCAAGCAACTCTTAATGCTTATTACGGAGAGAATGAAACAAAATAAATTTGAATTGACATAACATGGACACTCCTTGTATTATAAGCTTTCTACAAGTGTCAATATTAATTAAAATATTTATATATATATATATATTCGACACAAGAACTTAAAAGATGGTATTACAAGAAAATGATAGATGAATTTGTTATAAAAAAGTTAGTCAACCAAGTAAGCATTAGTAGGTAAGGTGGGACCCCGACTAAATGTATGAGTCACGCTTGTATAAAGCACATAAATATTTAGCCTTTGAAAAAAAAAAAAACAGAAAGTTCGTATATAAAACAGGTGACGTTGGACTTAGCTATTGTAGCGGAATCAGGTAGTTCGCAGGTGAATCTGAAGCTCTCTCGTTAGAACCGAACCTGGTACCCCAGCAGACTGCAATCACATATCTGCAATAGGCACTCCGACATCCTTCTGTCAGCCAAAGTCGTGTAGCTGACTCCTGAATCCAACCACTGAAGCAGCGTATAACTTCGCTGACCTGGTCTCCGAAGTTGAAACTGCCTCCGGCGAAGAACCTCCTTCAGAAATAGACAAATAGTGAATGTCTATAATTTCCTCGCGAATCCAATGATGAAGCCCTCGGTTGCTCTGGAATTCGTTGCTGACATCTCGGCCTCTGAAGACTTACAAATACGCCTTTTTTTTTTTCTTTTCGTATTTCCGTAGTTCAATCTTGATTACATTTACTCACAAATATGAAATCTTTTTTAATTTATCATCAGCGTCAAATTAACATCAATCAAGAAACACATTAAATTGGAGACATTCTTCCTTCAGCTGTCCGTATAATAAATTCCATTCGGACCTTACTAAAACGTTCCTAACATTAAAATTAAAATTATCCTTAACAACCAGTACTTCTTTTTTTAAAAAAAAAAAGAGAAAGCATTTAGTAAAACAAATATTTTCATAGATAAGTATCTGATCAAATATCACGAAGGTCTTAACTAAGGGATCTGTTTAACATTTATACACCTATTTTACCTTTTTAACAAGATCAAATTTTACATATATGAACAACTTGTGATTTTTAAATTACGTTAACATTATTCATAAAGTTTGGAAGTAAAACCAGATGCTACATGTAATATATAATTTCCTTTTTTATGAAAATGACTTTTATTCCAAGTTCATTTTACATTATACAACTCATGTGTTAAATTTTTTAGTGTATATTTTCTCAAATATTGTGTAAGGATAAAAAAAAATATATCGGCGCCCTTATCCTGCAGTGAAAAATTGAAGGCCTTAAACCCATATTAAATGGTGTTAAAATATAATGCGGAAATTATATTTAAAAAAATATAGTAATAAAAATTTTAAACCAAACAGCTTCATTTTGGACGAGACAACCAACACATGTTAATGTTGTTTTTACTTTAATGTATTTGCATAACGAGCTGAATATAATTTAACGTGGCTAAGAGCTATGGAATTTAGGAATGAGGAGATACTTTCGAGAATATTTGCATATCGAATATACATACAAAAGTAGTATTTGTATATTGAGTTGAAATTAAACATCCATCAACTGTCGAATCACATTTGATGAGGTTGGAAGTTGCTTTAGTTCGTGCTTCCATCTCCAACCAAGTTAAAAAAAAAAAGGATATTAAATTGATTATGCATTGCTTAATTTCAGCTGATGTAAATAAGTGTATAATATTTTACTAATTGACGTATCGAGAACAAGACAGAGACATGTAGAGAGTTACTACGCGAAAAATATATGCAGCCAACACACTACCCCCCCCCCCCCCTTCTTGCTCTTCCTGCAGACGCGTTGGGAGAGCGAAGACTCCGAGCTTCGTTTTAGAAAGAAATTCCATTATGGCAGCATTAAAACGACCTTGAGATTCCTATTATACCGTTCTACCAGATTGGCCTTTGGATAATAAGGGGTCGTGTAAATTAACTTAATTCCGCAAGAAAAAGCCAAGTTCTTCATCATCTCAGTAGAAACAAAATAGGTTGCATTATCTGTCACCGAGGACATGGGTGGACCAAAAATAGGGAATAACATTGACTGAGTACCTTACAAATTTCCACTGATTTCATCAATATAAGGGGGGAAAATACAAACTTGCTGAATCTATCTACAGCAACCAGAATTGAAGTTCTTGGTAAAGGGCCAAAAACCATCCAAGTATAGACGTTCCCAGGGGAAAGAAGCTACACTCGTACTATAAGGGCTCTTAATTTTTGCATTGCGGGGCTTCGCTCGCTGGCAATCCATACATTGTTTCACTAATTCCTCAATTTCCTTTGTCATCCCAGGGCAAAAAAAAAAAATTCCTTTATACGTGACACTGTCTTTTCCTGACCCAGATGTCCCCCCAAAAAGGTGTTGTGATAATATTGGATATCTGGCCTCGCAAAGCAGCTGGAATATAAATAAAGAACTTTGAGGTTTTAGGATCCTGGTATTCAATTAATCCGCTTTTAACCTTATAAGGTCCACCTTGCCCATCATCTATATCTATTTTTATATTAATACAGTCTGTATCTATTCCCTGATAATATTCTAAACTGAAATAGGCCTACGGAATGTCATGTAATACATCTACCTGAACTTCATCACTTAAACGATTTTCAATTATATCTGAAGTCTGACTTACTGCATAAATAACAGTATTTTAAACCACATTATTAGTCTGAACACAAGAATCAATACTCACCCGAAAAGCATTAACATCGGTTTGAACACAAGAATCAAGAACATTTACACTAGAAACATTATCACCTACAGCAGAACTACCAACAGCATCTATAATACACTACATTTTTATAAGCTGATTCTATACAAAATTCCTCCGGGTCAAACATACGGGATAGCGCATCAACTACCCCATTGTCGACACTCTTCACATGCTGCACTGTGAATTTAAAACATGTCACACGCACTAACCATCTTGCCATCCGACCCACAGGTTTGTTGGTAGGTAAAACCCAACTTAGTGCCTGGTTATCTGTGTGGAGTGTAAATTCTGCGTGTTCTAAATAGTCCTTTTATTTTTCCATCCCGAATATGGCTGCCAACACTTCCTTCTTATAAGCGGAGTACTGTTGTTTTGCTGGATTTAACAACCTACTCGCATATGAGACCGGTACCAGACTATTTTCCTTTTCCTGGCATAACACTGCACCTAGCGCCTTTGCACTAGCATCAACATGCAAGATGATTCTTTGGTCAAACCGTAGTAACTGCAAAACTGGAGGTGTAGCTAATTTTTCTTTAAGAGTGGAAAATACCTTATTCCGAGCTTCCCCCAAACGAATTCCACATCCTTCCTCTTTAAAGCATGTAGAGGCTCAGCGATCTTGGCAAAATCTGCTATAAATTTTGAATAAAACCCGACCAATTCCAGAAAGTGACCCACACCATGAAGATTTCTTGGAACAGGAAAAGTTGCCACTGGGAGTATTTTCTCAGGGTCCATCAATAGTTTACCATCTGAAATTACAAATACAAGGTACCTGACATAGGTCTTCGCCCATGTCACTTTATCTGGGTTTAAGGTCAGACCCGCTTCCCTTAAGGCCTCAAGAAAGATTTTAAGATGACTTAAATGTGCTTCAAAAGTTTTACTGTAAAGACAAGCATCATCAATGTACGTAAACAAGAAGTCATACTGATATTTACCTAGTACTTGAAACAAAACTTTAGACATAACTTGGGGACCACAATTCCTTCCCACGGGAAGACATTTCCATTGAACCTGACCCTAGGGAGTCACGAAGGCCATAATCTCCCGCGAAACTGGATGAAGATCACACTGTAAAAAGGCTGAGTTAATATCAAAAACGAAAAAATTGTATGCCTCTCTTACATGCTGGAAAACCTGTTCAATGGTTGTAAGTGGGTAGGGATCCACGTAGATCTGTTTATCAATCTTCTGGCTGTCACAAATTACTCAGTACTCCCCCCGTTTTTTCGGAAGTAAAAAGGCTGGACTAGAAAAATTCCCATTGGACAACTCTACAGTGTCGGTAGCTTGAAGATCTTGAATAATTTTCCTAAAGGCTTTCAATCTTGGTGGAGCTACTCGATAAGGGACGGAAGAGACAGGTTCATTATTTTTAAGTTTTAAAATGATTGTTTGCTTGTTATAATGTCCTAACTGATTTGTCACTACGTCCTTAAATTCCTGTTTCAAAATCATCAATTGCTGTTCTTGATCAGCAGCACTACCCTGGATATTTCTAGCCGAAAGATCATAGCCTCCACAGGTTGAGAGTTACAAAAAGAAGAAAAAACAGTTGTTTCCGAGCTACATCTAACATGGCTCGTGTTTTTTCCTAGAAAATTCATCCCAAGTATCATGTCATGACTTAATCCCGTCAATATCCCGAAAGGAACTTTCCACGTGAAATTTGAAATTTTCGCTTTGAAAACTGCTACTCCTGTTGAATTTATAATTCCTCCATTTGCCACAGAAAAACCCTTTCTTCTCCCCTATGAACCTTGATAAGTCCTTTAGGCAAATTCCTTAACAGAATATTGCAAAAGTCCTGATTGATCAAGGAACAAGACGTCCCAGAATCCAATAAGGCGGCAACCATAACCTGACCCGCTATTGCTAAAGGCACGTACATGAGACCAAATTTCCTTTCAAAACTCATTAGGTGTATCGATGGCTGACTGAAAATTTGCCTTCACGTGCCCCTTCCGCTGACATTTAAAACAAACATACTCCTCATATCTAACTGAATCCAGGTTTACAAAATATCCCAAAGGTGGTTTACCCAACGAAGGTGATGTTTGGGAATACCATGTTCTCGTGGGCCTCTTAGACTGTTCCTCACTAGAAGAGGCTACTGCTAACACGGTTTGTCTGTGAAAACAGTATTTGGCAAAATGATTTTGTTTACCACAAATAAAGCATCCCTTCACGCCTTTCCCTGTTACCTTTTCCTTTACTGAGTACTTTGTCTCTGGAGAGTCTGTCCTCCCCCCCCCCCCCCCCACACACAATCCATAACGGTTTTTTTTCTACCTTTGATACAAGAGTTGCTAATTCTTTTAAAGTCTTAGGTTTGGTAGCAAAACAAAAATTGCGATTATTACGAGGATGAAGATTATGAAAAACTACATAAGTAAAATAATCCTCATCACAAAGTAATCCCAGTACCTATACTAACTCAAGGATATACTTTACAAACTCTAGCATAGTTTGGTTTTGCATCTGTTTGCGTTCCATTAAGCTCAATCTGAATTTAGTAAGTGCTACCTCACCAGAAATTTCCTTAAAACAGACTAAATATTACTTTGATATTTCCCAACCCCATTCCCTAGTCTGGCTAAATATAGATTGCAAACTTTCAGCAGGTATTTTAAAAAGAGCTGTCGCATAGACTACACTTCTCTTATATAGTTGAAAACGTATTGCTGACTGGAGTTTCTCCAAAAAAACTAACAAGAGCTTCAAAATTTAACTGGGACAAAAAGGTATTTTTGAAGTCAACTCTGGCAGCACATTTTTCAATAATTTAAATAATGGAGCCAGCTCACCATCAGATGCAGAAGCCGATGCTGAACTCCCCTCACCGACGTCTTTCGCAGGTTTTTATTCCCATCAAATTCCTAAGTTTTGCCTGCAGAGAATCAATGAGCTCTCCTTCCTCCACGGTGACACCGACCTCCATTAACACGGTGATGATGGGTGTTTTTTGTCAGGCATTGAATCCAACTGGTCGCCTTGATCAACAGAACAAATGTCAAGAACGTCAGACAAAAGCAACTAAAAGTTCCTTTTAAAATGACCACGGAGCAAAGGATAAGTATTGGTTCAACACTACATAACCTAACCTATTATGACCACCATTTACCATGCAGCACTGTCAAAAACTCAATCCTAAGAAGAGTGCAAGCAAGTTTACATGACTCCCAGGGAATACCCAGGACACCTCAAATATACAACTACAAATATAAAAAAAAAAAAAAACCAAAGTATTTTTCAAAGGTAGTGTTAGATAAGTAAAGAGATATAGAGTATGCATGCAGCATAGTCATGAAGCAGAAAAATATGCTTCCAGAAAAACAACCCTGTTTTAAGTTGCACAAGGTCAATCTACATTACTAAATAGAAATATGAGTAAAGTTAATATTTATTTTTAATATAGGAATGTTCTTTCTAAAAAAAAAACATTACAAAGACCCAAATGGTCTCAACAAAATTTACTTTACAAATTTTTAGGAAGCTGATAATCCTCAAAAAATATTTGTAATATTTCATAGAAAAAATATATATCTATAAAAATCTTGTCGCACTAGGACTCTTTCAAGTATTTTGGTTGGTTATCTCACAAAAAAGATCAAAACATTCACCATATTAACACTAGAATAAAACCTAGGTGTTGAGTCAAATGGTATTCAAAACTAGAATAACATATACACATACCAGTGCATTCCATTAATTTCTCCAAAATTTTGGTAATACTTTCACAAAATTCCTTAAAATGGATAACTTGTGACTTATCCTATATTTTTTTATCTTTAAAATTTCACCTTGCAATAACGTTGAACAGCCACTTAAAATTTTTGCTTTTACGTCTTTTACAGCAAACACATAAAGTTTTACATCTCCCAACCTTGCCACCTAAGATTTTTATGGTCATTGACAGGTATTTTAAGGTAATTATTGCTTACTTCAGTTGAGTTGTGATATCAATTGTTCGAAAATGTAAATCCACAACTATTGCAAACTAAACTGGAAAAATCTCTGGCTTCTAAGCCCATTTCCAAAATGACGAGCAAAACGAAACAATGAATGAAGTTATTCCATCAGCCCAAAAACGGCAGAGAACTGACAACATACAAAGTATCATCTTCGGGAAAACTTAAATCCTATTTAGCAAGAAAAATTATTATATAAATATCATTAACTAATAACTGTCTCATTAGAAATTAAGAAGCGATTCCTTATTAAATTGTGCAGCAATACTTAAACTGCTTATTATATCCATCACATAAATATCCTGACTATAACTGAAAACTTAGAGCGTCAAAATGACGTTCCTGCATCTCCTGAAGGGTTTTACATTTTTAACAACCAGTGATCAAACTTAATATTTGACCTGTCACCTAGGGAAGACTTCCCTCGCGGAAAAGCGTCTGACCCTGATGCCAGGTTTTACCAGTGTTTAAATACAAAATACGAGCATTGCCTTGCTATGGGGGTAGCTACAATCATCCACCAATAGCGAGCCACTGTCGCAATCAAATCACCCTATAGGGGTTACCAGAATTCACAAAGGTTTAAGAACAATCCAGTGAGTGTTCATTGTGGCGTCAACTCCGTTACATTCAAACTAGCCATTCATAAGTCCGCGCACTAGACACGTCTTTCCAACGCACTTCGGGGAAGGAACACTGATAAACTCTGGTGGTGGTGACTTCAACTCCATCCAGCTGAGCAGCGCCTGGCAGTGTGCTAGCCGACTCCCATGGACTGTGATGCGCCACGGTGCCAGTCAACCAAGTAAACATAAATTAGTGCGGTATTTACGCTACTATGAGCAGTAAATTCACAAACATGGGCTTAACTCATGTACATGTAAGTGTCTATGGGTATCAACGTAATTTTTTTAGCATTATTTGTCCATATTCTGTAGTTTTGTTCCACAACATGTCTTCCGACCAATACTGTTCATGAGGCAGACAGATGAAAACGGTGTTGTGTAGGAAATGGGCAGGGGAGGAGAGACAATAGTAAGCGAATTTATAAGCGTACTTCTCTCATATTGTTCTGCACTGTATGGGTGTGTGGGAGGCCCTGACAACCCACGTACACGAGTGTTAATGGCTAGGTAATTTCCCGCCAAGATCAACAATGGTACATAGTCGACCGATGGACTATCGTTTAGCAAACATCATTCATTTGGAGCAGTATTCAACGGGGCAGAGGTCAACAACATCGTCGGCGAGGAGATTGGTCTGGGCGTACAGCCTGCAACACCGAGATTAAGAGATACAGCATCCACATTGAGGTAGTCTTGACTGCGTCTGATGCCAACCGGGTATAATCACATCATCGACCTCACCTTAACAGCCCTCAAAACCTCATTTAACTCTTTACCGTCCCACCAAAAGGCGTCATGTTGTTTACCTAATTTAAAATTGTCTTGTTGTATAGTAATAAATTTATTACGACATATTAAGTACTTTAAATTTCTTTGACAGTGTAGATATTGCTATCCATTTTGTGTGTTAATTTTGTATTGTAACTTTCTCATGATGTTTTATATTGTTATGTATATTTATTTTATGTGCCACCCAGAGGCCTTGTCTATGTAAAGTGCAATAAATGTACATACATGAAGTTATCTCGAACAAACGAATTGAAAACAATACCCAAACTCTATGAATGTAAACAGATGGCATAATGTATCAAAATAAAATAACCTTTTTTTAAATGTATTTTTTTTAAGTTTTTGTATAAATTAGCAGTAATGTAAATACTAGATATGTAATTTTTGTACAACTCGATTTTACTATTCCTACTGTGAATTGAAACTAATGGAACATGCCGGCAGCTTAGGTGCGGCGACTATCCGCAACTCGTCGTGTCCCCGGGTGATGGATAGGGGATCCCCAGGCTCTGGGGTGGCTGGAAATAATCAAATATCAGCCCACGAACCAACTGGCCAGTGCGAGAGCACCGTCGTCTTGGACGTCGGGAACCTGGGCAGCTCAATACGAGATGGCGAAGCGCATCTGCTGGAGGTGGCCTAACGATCATGGCAGGGAGGGGCATCTCAAGGAGCTGAAAAATGCGAAGAGTAGCGATCCTCACTGCTAGATTCCGCGGGCTGCCGACTGTGGGTGCGTATGAATGGATTGGAATATATCGGACCTTCGAAGCACCCCGATGTCAGCCTTCACTCCTGGGTCAGCGGATTCGCCACCACCACTGGTAGGTCCCGGATGTCTCGCGTTTCCCAAACCGACGGCCATTTTGGAGGAAGGGGAGGGGTGGCTCCCAGAAAGAACTCTCCCCACATTCACCATGGATTGGAGATCCTGACATCGGCGCGGAAGGGCGAAGATGGTGTCGGTGTAATGACTGAACTGTCCGGTTATCAGACGCACACAACGAGAAGCAGGGATGGCTCTGCATCAAATTACTGTTGTCAGTGCTGCAGTGCTGGTTCGCCTTCACGGCAGTACTGACAGTAGTTAAACTTCAAGCGTGCTTGCGCCCACACAATGACTGGCATCGGCGCGGGGGCCGTTCTGTCCCCCGCAATACACACTAGCTGCGATCTCATTTCATTTCACTTCGCATCAAACCAACAGAAGTCTTTCTTCCCGAACTAACAAATGCCCTATTTTATCCAGCCCTAATGCAGTTAAAAGGAATTATTTTTTCCTCCGCGACTGTCGCATAGATTTTCCAGGGACTTCTCTGCTTTGCTTGGTTAGCTATGCTCTTCCATGTTGACCCTTCTTCTTTCAGGGTGTGCACATGGGTACAATTGCGGCCATGGCACTATAACCCTGCTTAGCCTCGATGCATGCGCCCATTATAATAATTAAATCCGAACTAAGGCATAAAGGGCTTGCCCTGAGATGCGTGCCATTCTTCAATCGACTTAGCTACTAACATGTATGCCAGAGGGCACACAGAACTGAGAAGGTGCTCACGCTGGCGTAGGGGATTTGGGGGCCGCCAGGAAAAGATATTCTCTTCAGTTAGCCGATAATAAGGGCCTGCAAGACTCTAAATCAAAATGCTTGACACAGTAAAGCTAATATTTTAATTTATGGCTTTTCATTTGTTATGTTATTCCAATATAATGATTTATGGCAATCAGTTCAATTAATTCAAATACCACAGGTTTGAAAAAGCGAGCTGTTAGTTTTTATTTGGATGTAAGTGAGTTTATTACCCCAGTAACTCGAAAAGAGTGTAGTTAGTTCTGGTCATAGATTAGAGGGTAGAGCTTCAGTTGCATTCAAGTGTCTGTACTGCTGTCACCATCATGCACAGTTTACAGCTTGGGGCGCACCTCAACCAAGCAATGGAGAAATTGGTCCGAGATGCCCTGGCCAAAATAGTTACGTCTCCTTCTATTTATCCAACTCATGACTTACCTACCCCGGCCCGAGATGTAAACAGTGAGTTAGAACCTTTCAAATACACGAGCCATAGTCACCAATACCTGACCACCCAGTTCGATCATATTTCTCAGGTATCAAAACAGGACTACCAGCATCTGAACTTCACCAGCTACCCACCTGACACCATCACCAACTTGATAACTCTAGAACTCCAAATCTATTGCAATTTCAGAATGCCTTTCACAATGTAAACTTATCATATGGCCACCTTTCACATATCAAAAGTCAACATCTGATCACTTCTAATGCATATCTCTTGCTTATCGTAACATCTCCAAAAATGGTACATTCAGTCATCATACTGTCCTTTTAACGAGATCACAAGTGATCACCTACTTTCTGGATTATATTGATCATATCACTCAAAAATACATTGCAGCTGGTCATAATAGCAATCGCTCGATTCCCCTCACCCATCTTACCAATAATACAGAAGACCACCTCCAAATGACTTTTTCATACTCATAATGACAGACAATAAAGAATCGCATTCCACAGCAGATGTTCCACAGCTATGTACTTCATCATTCAGGCAGCCTCCACGAACACCTCCTACATATGGCAGTGGTCGGTCCTGGCCCTCACATGTTTTAAGACCACCAAATCCAAAAATAAAGAAGACGAAGAAAAACACCATAGATGAATCTGATTGTCAGCCTTCGTCAGACGACTCAGACAAGTCACCCATCCATTCAGCGCCACAGAAGACATATCTCAAATCAATCTCCATTGTTTCAACACCTTCAAGTCTTCTGGCACTCACAACCACTACAATCACCACATCCACCTGTTCTCAACCAAATTCGGCTTCACATTCATTGCATTCTCTTCTTACATTCCACCTTAATCAGCATCCTACTTCTAACATCGTGGAAGACTCAGCCATCAACAGTGACCCCAACTCCCATGTCAAAGAAAACGTAACCATCTCCCTTCATTGATTTGCCGTCACCCGGTCTCATGCCAGTCACAGGTATTCACACACTAATCAACACTACTACCTCAAATGGTGCTTCTGTTTATCAATCAGGAGAATAGAGTGATTTCCGTCAAACTCTGCAATCTGCCCAACCACCTTCAAACATTACCTCGAACACAAATCTTTTGTGACAATTCCTCCTAGCTCCTGAATACGATGTGCCAGTGGAGAATGTGATCACCAACTTTCTACATGGCAATCAAACCAAATTCAACTTCTTCCAGATTCCTGAATCACAACCCATGTCACACCTATCGTTTCTGTTCCATCAACTCCCTCTTCGACTTACTCAAATCAATCAAACATTCCTGTCAGCAAACATACCGTCATCCCCATCCTACCATTTCAACCACCTGTATTTACACCAACATACAAGGTGGAGGTCTTCGAGGGACCACTCGTAAAACTAGCAGCCACAGCTGACAACATTGCACTCGACTGGACTGAAGTTCAAGATGAGTGGACAACATTCAACAAGTGCAAGTCAAAACTCAAAATCAACTCACCACACAATTCTGCCCCAAAACAACAAAGGCAATCTTCACAACAACAATCCTGTTCTCGCCAAAATAATCAATCTGCTTCACACCACCCAGCTTCTAGTACAGACGATGATACTTCCCATCACACCACCACAATTCCCAATACCAAGCTTACCACATCTTCCACCAAAATCACTCTTCAAAAACCTTCTCATGCCTCATCATCCACAACACAGATCACAACTGCAATCACACAACCAACAAACTCATCTACCACATCCCACCTTGCTAACAATCAGTCATCTCACGACACCACACAGTCAAGTCCAGAAGACCACACCACATTATATGCAAAACAGGCCTTTCACTAAACTCAATCAAACAAATGACACAACTCAAATCTCAATTTCAGGTGGACCTCAAGGCTACCCACTACCAATGCACATCCACCCTCCAAATGGGCTGCAAGGATCACCACACCAAAATTCTCTCACATCTCCGCTTACAGAATATACAATTTCATACATGGACATGTCCTGAAGACAAAAACGGCCACACAGTCCTCTGCAATCTGCACATCGACACACCCATATCAGACATTTCCGAAGCCCTATCTGAACTCGGTATCCGACACAGTAAATTCCTCTGTATGGCGAGCAAAGGCGAATTTCCTGAACCCTTCCCTCTCTTTCAATTGGTCCCGGGGGGCACTAGCAAACTACACCAGGCACTCTAAATCACCCATTTAGGTGACATAGGGGTTAAACCCGAACTCTATGGCGGAGGTGGCAAGTGTTTCCATTGTAAAAACTTTGGCCACACATCATATAATTGCAACGAAGCTATTCGCGATGTTAGTTGTGGTGAAGGCCATTCCTTACAGAAGTGTCTATGGCCACATGGTGAGAAATCAATCTGCTGTCTTTGCAAACTGGAGAACACCTAGCCAACTACACTGCCTGTTCCAAATGGCTGCAATATTAAGAAATCCGAGATAAATTTAAAACCTCTGCCACTCAACCCCGACAATCAGAACCTAAACGAATCAACCATTCATCACTCCATGTCCCAGGCAAATCTTTTACCTCTGTATGCGCTAGTTCTCAAGCTCCTCCCACTTCCTTTTCATCTACTGAGACAGCCGACCAATCAATCATGGAATCTCCAAAATACATCATCTCCTGGTTTCGACGTCTTGATTTCTGCTCCACTCATAACAAACTCAAAGAAATTTTTCACCAATTCACCACTGCAAAAACACTTATGGACAAGTGCAAGTTACTTCTCCTCGTCTTTTCCACCCGACTCGATATTTGCGAATCCTTCCCACAAACCATCGCAGACACGCCCACAAATCATCGCAGATACACCTACAATACCATCCTCATAATGGCTCTTATTATCATTTGAAATGCCAGATTGGTCAACCATAAACATCCAGAAATCACACATATCATCGATACATACCAACCTCTTATCTTTGGCATTGTTGAAACATGGCTCAAACCACATCATACATTCACCATCCCAGGCTACAAATGTTGTCGTTCGGACAGACTTAATAAGCCCTGTGGAGGCATCCTGATACTTATCCACGATGGTGTATCACACTATCCAAAATCCATCGCACCACTCACAGGACTTGAAGCCCAAGCGACCCGAATCACTAGCTTTCATCCAGCCTTCACTTTCGTAAATACCTACATTCCTCCACGTGGCCCCTTTCCTACATCTGACATCATAAATTGCCAAACTGGACTCCAATATAATAATAGCAGGTGATTTCAACAGCCGACATACCAGCTGGGACTGTCACACACCTTCACCTTTAGAGGCAGAGCATTGCTCACATTTGCAAGGAATGCCAACCTGAAAATTGCAGCTCCCTCCTCACCCACTTACATGTCATCCTGTTCCACTTTTCAACCATCTGTCTTCTACTTAACTTCATCCATAATTAAACTATCACATATCAAAGCACTAACTCGCCTGGATTGACACCACCTTCCAGTAACAGCACATCTTAGCTAACTGCAGCGACACCTTCTCTTCACATTCGCCCCATTCAACTTCTACAAAGAAAATTGGAAACATTTCAAAACTGCACTCGACAGTAAAATTGACCTCACCAAAAAAAAAAAAAAACAGAACTCCAGAGGAACTGGATATAGCCATGCACTCATTCACATATCAAATTATTACTTCAGCAGACTCTTCCATTCCACGCCATCGTCCATGCCGCCCTGGCACCCCATTTCCTCTTTCACTCTGCATACTCGTTCGCCGTGACCGCGCCCACAGTAGTTGGCAACGATTGCGTCAGCTGATCTTGAATACTATCATACTCTCTGCCATACAGCCAAGCGGGAAATTTCCACTTGGCTAGCACATCAACAACAAAGGAAAATCCAATCACTTGCATTCGCCAACAATACAGCATGGCAGTTAATACGCAAATTCCGTGGAACACCACGACACATCACTTCCTTAAGCATGCTGGTACCACACCGAAGTCCCCAGTCGATAAAGCCACTGCTTTAGCCGCTCACTTTGCTGCCACTTTTCACTCTTCTATTCCACCTCCCAGTCACATCGGTCACGAACCTACTTCCATTCCACCTCCCGACAGCAAATTGCTCACTTCTCCACGAGAAGTTAACATGGCCATCTCCACACTCAGACACTCGGTATCACAGGGTACCGACAATGTTGCAGCAATGCTTGTTCGATCTCTCCCTTGAAAAGCTATTATTCACCTTACGAATCTCATCAATGCCATTCTAATCACATGTCACTACTCTTCCAGCTGGAAATATGCCATCGTTGTTCCGATTGCAAAACATGGTGTCACAACTAAAAAAATCACTTCATATCGTACAATTTCACTAATATCAGTTCTTTCCAAAATCGCAGAGCACATCATATTGAATCGACTCACACATTCCATTGATCAACTTCATGTACTTCCTCATACCCAATTTGGTTTTTATAAAAACACTCTGCACTTCACATCTTCGCCTTAGCTGTTGACCAGATCACCGCTGGATTCAATAACCATAAACATTCTGGCTTCATTTTGCTAGATTTAGACAAAGCTTTCGATTCACTTCATCATGCATCACTACTTCACAAATTACATAATTTCAACATTTCTGAATGCCTCATCACCATTATTTACGGTTTCCTGTCCAACTGCACATTTTGTGTCCGTGTGTCTGATACTCAGTATCGTCACTTTTTCATCCAAGCAGGAGTGCCTCAAGGCGTATTACTCAGCCCCACACTGTTCTCCATATATGTTGCTGACATTCCCACCATTCCAGACGTCACAGTGCTCCAATATACGAATGACACTGCCATTTTAGTTTCCGGAGAAGATGCCCAGATCCTGTCAGCCAGAACTCAAAGTGCACTTCACACTGTATCTCTTTATTTTCAACATTGGGGTGTTCTACCCAACCCCCACAAACCGCAGCCATGTTCTTCATCAAAAGAAGACATAAACCACCTCCCCCACCCATTCTTCTCGGCCACCATCTCTCCTGGACCATCTCTGCTAGCTACCTTGCTGTCAATCTTGACAGCACACTAACCTGGCACCACCACATTCACAAATCCATCATGTGCCATTCCAGAACACACACGAATTCACCTCTGGTGAGCCCTCATACTACCACTTCAACTCTACGCATCCACCATCTGGGCATACGTACATCCATCCACATACAGGCCGTTGTCATCCACATACAATGAGGATCTACGCATAATCCTTGGTTAGCCATGATACACACCCATCAAACTTCTATATCGCCTGGGAAACGTAGAGCCGTCAACTCACCTGATCCGACTCCACGCCGAGAAATTCTACTGCAAGGTGAGAAACCACTCGAACTCAACCATCTCCAGCTTCGCATCCTACGATTAGGCTCCAGCATCCACACCGCAGACTCCTGGACTTCCTCGACTTTTCCCTCCCTCTTGAGCCACCCTAACAACAAGATGTGTCACTGGCTGACCCTTGAGCATGTGAAGTGCGGGTGTGGTACCGCATTGATACACCTCAAGTGCGGGTTATGGTAATTTCGTTTCCTTCCTAATTCAGTGATCCATCCTTTCATAAATTCAGTATTCCGGCCTTTACTTTTCAGAATTCCCTTTTAGTTATTCTGTACTTCTATATTGTAATGTTTATTATATAATTTGTGTACATATATATTTTCTTTTGATCGTAATTTTTATTAACATAATTCCTGACCTCAAATTTTTTCATTCAATTTTGTACCTTCGTAAATATTCAGATAACCGCTTGTAAATAATTCCCTGTAAATGTAATTTTCATTTCTCATTGTACATATCATATCTGCATGTATATATACTATTCTTTTCCCTGCATGTACATAGTCTTTAAATTTCTTAGTTTAAGTTCACCTAAGAGTAAATATGTAAATAGATAGTAAATATTAAGCTCCCTATAGTAAATATGTAAATAATTGTTTTGTAATTGCTGATCACCCCCACCCCCTTATTGTTGTACAACAGTTTTTTTCCCATTGTGATTTTTACCTGTTAAATATTAATTAGTTTAAGTCCTGATGATTAGTTTTAAGAATTTCAATGTAAGCTCGAAAGAGCACTCGCTGGAGTGAGCTTATTAATAATTTAAGGCTAGTATACCTAATGTATTGAATCCTTCATATATATATATATACACAAAATATAATACATTTGATAAATCCTCATGAAAGGAACTTTTACTATAATTTGGTGGAAATTATAATAAAAGTTCCTTTCATGAGGACTTATCATTTTCCGTTGTAATTATTTCTCCATGGGTACTAAAAATGTATATGTAACAAATGTACATACTCCGTTCTTTTTCATGACTCCATGTCTCTGTTGTCCTCTAGACGATCTATTTGATCAAAACAAAGTTAATAAACCAACCAACACAAAGGTTACACAATCGTTATATTGCCTTTTCTACTGTTTGCAGTAGTAAATCCATGCTCAGTAGTAAATTTATGCCATTAGGCAGTGTCAGTCAGTTTTCAGTAAATGTATCTGTATTAACTTTAAATCTTACGTTGGCTTGGCTTCACAAAGATGAATGTCTCTATTGTCATGTGTTAAATATACACAATGTGTGGAGAGTTTATAGTCACAAGTTTGGGCGTTCAAATTAATACTGTAACACCTCTGCTATGTGTTATAATATTATGGCCAGTCTAATTTGGCTATAAAATATTATTTCTGAGATATGTAAAATATGATATGAATGTGTATTGTAATGATAAAATATCGTTGTATACGTGAGTGCATCTGATAGGTTATATTAATAATATACCTCGGCTGAACTCTATGCTACCACGCTAAAAAAATCGGTGTATTCATTGGCTCATTAATTCTAATAAACAAACAGAGAAGTCTAAATTTAAGTAAATCATTAGAAACAAGTAAAATTGCTTTGATTTTAATACTGATTAACTAACCAATTTCAAATTATATGGTACTTTTGCAAAACTTTAGTTACGAAATATTATACTATACTAATTCTCAAAATTACAAGCAACACCAGCCTGCACATTGCACATCAACCGATTTACCAACGTTTTACTTGACTAGTTCTGGTGTCATAAATACATTTACATTTGCTTGAGGAAAAATACGACTTAGCGGTGTCGATAGAGGAGAATAACCGCAACTCTGCCGATGTGGAGTCATCCTTCACTGGTGTAGAAATCAGGAACAGCTCTCCCGCTCACCACGGACAGCACATGTCCGGGTGGTTCTCAGCGAACTCGTCCTCTGCTGGCCGGAACAGTGGAGGTGGGTGCAAAATCGGAACCTCGCCAGAATCCGCAGCCTTCAGTCCTCCTCTCGCAGAATTGGCTCTCCGAACACCAGACACCGCGTCGTCCTTGGTGCGAAGTCCCAACCAAGAAGTCCTCCTTTATTGGGCCGTCCTTCCTTCCGGGCTCATCGTACAGCTTATGTCGAATTACTTCTTCTTTTAAACATATATAGGCTCAGCGTTTCAATAGTGCGTGAATAATTATGTATATCCATCGTAAATATCAAATTTTGACAATAAAATATTATAGAATATTTTTTTATACTCAGGACTGACTTCTTTTCTAATTGGTCTCTCACTGATTCGAAATTAGAATGAATAAGTTTTTTGTTCTATCAGACTATTGTTTGAAAATTAAATAAAATGTGATACGTCGGCTGGTGTGGCCTGATTCTTTTGAGAAAACAAAAGGTAGTGCTTGTTACAAAGACAAATACTCATGCAAAGGAACCATAGATAGTCATTAGACTTACATAGCTTATACAACACAACTGTCAAAATAAATAAGTTTACACATATCACATTGAACATACACTAACTATCTAATACATTGCATTAAAATTTGGCATTTAAATCAAATTAAAATTCATAGAATAATCATTATAAAATCATAAATATTGAAGTGTTGTAGAAGAAGTTCCCTTACATTTTGACACAGTTCTGATAAGTCCGGTGGGTTAAAATGTATCAATATTAATGTAACACTACATTTCGCAATTAATATTATAGATCATTTCATAATTTACAACTCAATGCCTAAAAAAAAAAGAACAACAAAACAATTCTACACAAATAAATGTTCATTTAGCTTACCCATGTATCTTAATTTTTTTTCAAGTCCAACATGGATTAATATAAAATTATGGAGAATCAAAGTCCTACCTCTATGAATAAAAATTGTCACCATCTCTATCATCAGTAGAGATGTCCTTGCTCCGATCAATCTTAGAGTCCTCGAACATTCGTCTCAGCTGACGCAGATGAGATGAGCTGGCGGGTAGCTCCTGCCTCACTTTAACCTTCTCGGCTGTAACACTTGTTAAACTTTCCATTTCAAGTTTTAAATTATTTATCTTTACAAATTATGTCAACAATTCGTTCACTTTTCAGTTTATGGGTATTCTATTTGTCTTGCCTTGACAAAAAAAATGTTTTTTTTTTTTTCCTTCGGCTAACACTTATTGAAAGTTTCTGGATATATTGTTATTTTCATACTGCACTCGTTTATAAAAGTGTCTTGTAGGCAAAATATGTCATGTAAAGTCAATGTTCTTTTAGCTCACATGCAAATGACACCTCTTTTCTCATTAAAAGTTCATTAATCAATATTGGCAGTCATAAGATGTCACAACAGTACAGACCAGTGTTGACCATAATTGACTACTATCGGTTTCTAAAAATATCTGAAAATGATATCAGGTCACCATAAAATGATACTACTTTCATAAGAAAAATTTCTAAATAAAACATTAAACTTCATTTGATGTTTATTAATCTTACATCTATGCAGCTATTTACTTCTGAAACCTTAGTTCAGGAGCATAAATGATATGCTTGTTAAAAGAAAAACAATCAAACAATTCGAAGACATCTAAAATAGGATTTATATGAAGAACCTAATCAAAAACAATTAAATATGTATTCATTCAGAAGACCCTACGAAATAAACCTTGTGTTTTTCTTTTCCAAGTTCGCGTTTAATTCTAGCAAAACTTGGAGTCGGAAGTTCACTTATTCATTAGAGATTTTTATTTATTTTTGGTCAAACTTTCAATATAGAGACTGCGTGTTTCAAAATAGAGCATTTAGCATAAGGTTGATTAGTATATTTGCCCCCTTTATTAATTTTCTTATGAATTTTCCGTCGGTGGTTACCATTATTACAGTTATGAACTTAGTGGTTTTATGATTGAGTGTAGCAAATTACATATTTCTCAATAAAATCGCTTCCATCCTTTACGACAGGTTTTATTCTTTCCTCATTTGAAGGTAAAGCATAAGAAAAACGCTGCAACTTCTGTGGCAAACAAAGCAATATAGGACTAAATAAATTACAATATACACATTTGACGTGGAAAAAATTATATCATATTCTGGCGGCTTTCAACTACGCCTAATTAAATCCTTTCCACATCAATGAACAAAGGCTCACCCCATATAATAATTCTCTTATAAAATCCGCATTTTGCGACAGTTCTTCACAGCAATAAACTTCAATAATTACTCAACAACATTATTCCTCAGCGTCTATATATTTGCTCTTGTCTTCCAAATTTTTCCTCTATACCTGCGTAATAGGAGATTGATATTCTCTAACAACTCCGGTGTGTCTAGCAGCAGTACATATAACTGTTCAGCCTCAATACTTAGCTCTCTTATTAAAATACAATAAACATGAGACACGTCAGTCATGCATGCAATTTCTGCATGGAGGCCATTTGTTCCTTCTCTAGAATCTTTTTTTACAACATAAAATTTTCTAGTCAAGTTATTCCAAACAAACAAAAACACGTCTGCATTGTCACAACTTACAAAACACTAAATTTGTTTTCTGCTGAGCACACTTTCATATTTTCTTACCAATGATAAACAGATAACACATTATTTAAACATGAATTTCCATCACTAAAACTACGCAACTAAACTGTCAATCTAGTAGTGTGTGGATAAAAGTTGCAGTAATGTTTTTTTTACATAATTAACATTAGCTGATTTAAATAAATTACAATATGTGAAAATACATATTAATTAATGTGTCATATTGAATAATTTATATTAAATCATTCAAATGAAGTTAATAAACTATGTTCACAAAATTTAAATAACCATAAATGGTGTGTGCAGAAAATTTATGAATAATAAAGTGCCCTGTGAAGACTCCCTGTAAGGAAACTCCTTACAGTATATATATATATATATATATATATATATATATATATATATATATATATATAATTATGCAAAAAACAATATATATAAAATTATGCAAAAACTATATACATATTTTTTTTCATAATTTTTTGTTAATAATCTAACGTAACTTAAGGCCAACGCCTACCGAGTGGCAGTAGCAAAATTTATATAGGAAATTCCATGTTAAGGGAATTTCGCCACAGTGCATTAATTTTAATGACAGGCATTTCAAACAAAATGTATTCTACACGAATTTTGTTTAGGAGAAGTTCTCTACAGAGGAGATGATTCCATAACATATACAGCCTGTTCGCAAGACTTTTTAAAATTTTTGTTTTACACGAAATTACATACTGCGTATCTATAGTGAAAATAAGCCCTATGCGCTCATAGGGATCTTCTCCAGGAAAATTAGTAAATAATGAATTTTGTTTGAAATGCCTATCTTTAAAATTAACGCACTGAGGCTAAATTTCCTTAACATGGGATTTCCTATCAGAATTTCACAGCTGCCAGCCGGTAGGCAGCGTCCTTAAGTGCATTGGAGTACACATTATTTGTGTAGAAACCTATTAATTTTGCATTAATCAAAACACAGAAAATATTTTTTAATGAGCAAGACTGAACTGTAAATTAAACAAACAAATCATCGTATTGTAAAAATAACCATTGATTTAATTAATTTATAGCTAATATATTATCTTTAGACCCTTGCTTCTCTACATATTACTCAATAAATAATACCTAACATTCGATGTAGAAGTGTCTTTTATCTCCAGTTCTTTAAAATTAATTGGAACTTTTGAATAATCATAAAATAACTCCTTGTTGTTTTTCTTGTGGATAAAACACACATAGAGATGTGTATTTATGATGTATGAAAAGTAAGTCAAGAAGTAAGAATTTATAGTTGTAGTCTTGTCAATTGAAGCCACTACGTATCCTAATGGATAGTGCCAAAACTAACTAAGCCTATTAAAAGTATTTGCGTACCTCAAAAAGAAACCAGTGCATCATGACATAATAAATGAAAGCCAACCACAAACAGTTGTATTCTTTCTTACGTTGTATGATATGTTGCCGAACCAATATCAGGAGATTTACTGTTGTAAGTCTACCGATCACATTAGTGCTAGGTTTTTTGATGTGCATTTCAGATCACACTGGAGATGGTGTCGGAATAAAATATGTCGGATCTCGGTTAAGGGTAGTTAGCGGTGGAGCCTAGTAAGAGCCAGCCACGATGATAAATCCTGCACTCTTCGTAAGAAATCACAGAACCACATCTGGTCGCGTCTCCAGCAGACTCATACCCGTCTACTACTGGGACTACTGACGCCGCCAAACGATTCAACGGCCTGTGACGACACACTGGGGAAAAAAAAAAATTCAGCAGCGAAGTGGCAACATAACAGTTTTGTAATCTCGTTTCATGATAGCAGTATTCAAACTTCGATACCAGCATCAGAATGTTCCGTTATGCCGGAATCACATAGCCCTCAAGCGCAAGACACGACGGCCAACAGCCAATGAAATACAAGATAGATCGTCGTAAGCCCGACCGATTCTGTAGTACGACCAGCAGTTTTGTATTAGAAATTATTTCTATTCTTCGTCGTGTCGTGCGGCACAACGCGACGCACAGAATGTACAACATTGAAAAACAAAATTGTATTGAAAGCTTTCCCTACAATTGTAAATAGGCAGCTTAAAAGAAAAATAAATTGCAAATTACTGTATCTAACACTTAAAACAAATAATTTTACCTTTGTATGCATTAGTGATACCAATTTTTCACCATTATGTATTATAAATTTCCCTCTTTTTCACCGCCTTTGAAACTAACGTAGCTGATCAGTGCCTTCTAAATAGTTGGGTTAAATGTCGAGAACGTGGTGTCGGTCGTCTGTAAATACAAGTAGTCACATTGAAATGTGTCGAGGTTGCGTTTTTGGTCGTGTCGTGCTGTGTTGGTTGGGGCTATGTGATTCCGGCATTAGTTTACTGCAGTTGGGTTTGTTCCTGGGGCAATCCAAATTATTGGTTCTATAGGTATGGGCAAGTTTTATTCTACTCAAGTTAGGAACTAAACGATTTTCCTAGTAGGACAGTTTGGGGTAGGGAACATTTCCTCTGCTATGTGCACGGTGTTACAAGGTGTCACTTTTATAGGCTGTTCACGGTAAAGTGAACACTTTTGAAATCAACCTTAGAAACAAGTCACTGCCCCTAGCTGCACTGGAGCACTGAGTGGCATGCTCCCAGTGAAGTTGGTAACAATGGATTGATTGTAGTTCCATATCTTAAAGTCTAGTAAAAAGTGTTCAGGTAACCATTTGTGATAGCATAAATATTTCTTTCGCATTCTGCTTTTTAATACATCGAATCGTAAAAATCAGCAACTTTGTAATATATTTATTTTCCTACTCCTACACAGTTTCACTTGACCGACACATGAACATGAATAAAGAGATGAGGTCCATGACAATGTTAATTTTACATAAGGCGGAAAACGCACAACGTGTATAGAAATAGATCCCAAGCAGGGTTATCAAAAATGCTCATTTACCGTGAACAGCCTATACGTAAACTATACTTAGATGGCTTCAATAACCAATCAGATTGCTGTATCTTTATTAACATTACGTATAGGTGGTTAATGGGTACAGCAATTTGATTCATACAGCCATATATGTTTTATTGCACGTGCTCAGGAATTTCCACAAAATTAGTCCGCCGACTTCGGACACACCTCCTGCTAACCTGAAATGTGAACAGACGAGGCCTAGTATGATGTTGTTCAGCGAGTCTTGGAGCACTTATCACCTAGTCAGGCAGACACAGTCTGTTCAATTCAGTTTTAAATGAGGATATTATGGAAAATTCACAAGGCTGCTGTGGTGACAGTTGAAAGAATTTCATAATATTCGTCATCGTCGCCTCAACGATGCAAGAAATAGAATTACCGTGCCATTCCCCTGTAAGTAGGCAACTCGCTACAGCTCCGTCGTATGCGTGATCTGTACATTCAGGAGTGTTACGTCCTTGAGAAGTTATCTGGAACACAATAGAACGAACTGCTTCACACTCATTTATTAATGTGAAACATTTCTCACTCTCTTATTGTCGCCCGTAGAGGTCATTGCTACGTGTATATACACATAATATATTCTATATTCCTGTACATATATTATTTACTGTATGGGCGAATTTTTCAACAGAAATACATTGTCAGTATTCTAAATAATCTAAATATGTGTCCAAGATACGAAACGAGAGAATTAATCAAACTTTAGAAACACCTTAACATTACAAGAGAACTTATATCACGGATGTAAAGAAGGCACGTATGCTATACAGCACGTTCAATGTGTTCCAACCAAGTGAATATGGCACCAGTGACTCCACATAATCAAATATTATTGTCGTAATCTACTCCATATTTAATTAGTCACTAATTATTGTTAAAAGTGCATATACATAATTGTTAAGTTAGTATTCTAGCTAATAATACACAACTTAGGGCAGTTGTGTAACGTAACTAATAGAACATGTAACAATTTTATGGATTACGTCTTATTGATACACATGATTTAACTATACACATAGCCATGCTGCATAAAAATGAAACAACAATCCACAGGTACGATAATTATGCAATCATAAACACAATAAAAATGGATTACCATATACGTACGCAGCGATATCTGCTTGTAATTTAAGCATTACTATTTCATTTTACTAGGTCGGTTTTTGATGATATTTCGCTGAATTTATATTAGCAATCAAAGTTAGTAATCATGATGTCCGCAGTACCAACTTTCATAACATTTTGTCAAGTGTAAGCCAGCAGTGCAGAACTGCAGTTTTCTACCTTCGAACTTAGGAAGTAATATTACTATTCGACTGCTTGTACTCCTCAAGTGTTAAACTGAATGTGCTTCTTTACGGATATTTTGATGGATTTTTGATGTAGAAAACCCGCTCACCTCAAAAGAGTACGAGCGTTTTATAGAAACAGATCCCTTTTCTAACTTGCTAGAGAAAAGTGGGTGGTGAACATAGATTAATAACTTATCTTGATTACGCTACTGCATAAGTTAGATCTTTTCGGTTCCTTATCTTCTCAGAGATTGTCTCCTAAAGTATGTCACAATTAGTCACAATAAAGTATATCAACGAGAAATGATTCCCCTCTTCTACGTTTTCGCCAATTCTAACATTGGCCGAAGACAATGTAAATATTTACATGTGGCGGAAAGCGATATGATAAGGAAAGTAAGCAGGGTTTCCTAAAGTGTTCATATGACGGTGAGTCAAGCGTCATTGACGAAACAATCATTTTGTCTTTATTTTCTGACGTGAATACGCCTTTAAAATTAGACCAACACATGTGGTACCAGGCCGAAAACGGCGATGTAACGTCAGCAGGTCGATTGATTCTAACGTTGCAATTTCGTGATTAACATCCTGATTGAAACACACGTGATCTCTTTCGATCGGTTATACAAATACGAAGCGCGGGTGAGGACAAACAGCGACTGGCGCCAGTATAAACTGCTAAAGGCTGTTCACGATGAAGTGAGCACTTTTGAAATCAACCTTAGAAAAAGGTCACTACTCCTTATGCATATATTTTAATGTGTGATCTGAGTGACATGAGCCCAGTAAAGTTGGTAATGATGGATTGGAAATTATTCAATATTTTAATTTCAAATAATTAAAGTAAGGTGACCATTTGTGCAAATTGAAATTATTCCTGCTCCTCTGTGTTTTTTCATGCGTATGTGTGTATATATATATAGGAATGAGAAGAATTGTATCATATTTCCTTTTCTAATTATTCCACAGTTTCATGAATAAAGTGATGAGGTTCAAGGCAATGTTAATTATATATAAGGCGGAGGGATACACAACGTGCATACAAGTACATAGTAGTATATTGGTAAATTGAGAACATTCCATTTTTTGGCACAAATTTAATGTTTTTTACCCCAAAATCAAGCCTTTTACCCCAAATTTCAAGCTTTTTTCCGTAAATTTTCAAACTTTTTGCCCCCCAAAGTTGCCCTCCCAATTTCATGTTTTTTACTCCAAATTTCATTATTTTACCTCAAATTTCACGTTTGAATTTCAGCCCCTGAAAAAATCCGGTACGAATCGAGCACGCAAGATTTATAACCAAAATCAAGCAAATTTAAGCTAAAATCAATCAAATTTCTCGATTTTCAAACAAATTTTCATCATTTCTAGAAAACGTTAATTTTTCAGGCGAACAATCTAAATCAAGCAAATTTAACCCAAAATAAAACAAAATAATTTAAAATAAAGTGAAATATTAAAAAGATTCAAATTAATATAAATTTATATGCTTTTAAGAGAACTCTATATCATGCACAGACTTTCCATTTTTCAGTTCTTTTAAGTCTCTATATGCTACAAAATCTCCCTTCTCATTTAGTAGTTTCAAAGAATTTTTATCTAATATTTTCACATAGCGCTCTGGTAATGAAATTTTAATCTTGCCATCCAAAATACAATTAATTTATTTTACCAAAATTGGATTCATAAATTTCAAAATCTGTGGCATTAAACCATTGTTTTTTCTAGATCTTGTAGTTTAGTGAATTCAAACGAATTGTTCAACTTCTTGATGCGAGATTAATTTTTTTTGTTTTGTGTAATTTATAAAGAATCAAATTATTCAAAAAAATATTTTTTGATTCTTTTAATAAATTAATTTTCGTAATAAATAAAATGGCAACTATGCTCGAAATGGAAAAAATACCACATCTAAGCAATGTAAAAAAATGTGGCGAAGAATTAAATATTAAATGTTTTGCATCACATAAACACACAAAAGATAAGCATATTAACACATGTAAAAAAGTTGGCGCCAATTATGCCAAAAATCAACATGAGTTTAAAAAAAGAGAACGTACTATGCGAATGTAGGAAATATATTTCCAAGCTGTATCTAAAAAAATAGTAAATTGCACAATACCAATGAAATTCGACATGATTATTCAACTAAGACATGTGTAATATGTAATAAGAATAAATCTATCGATTGATTTTATCCTCATAAACCGACTATAGACAAATATATAACCAAATGCAATGGATGTTTTAATGAGAAAATACTATGTGAATGTGAAAACTATGTTTGTATTATATATCTCAAAAAGCACAAAAAAATAAATCACACAATACATCAATCGATATTCTTAATGAAATTCAAGGTGATAACCATCCAACAAAACCATGCGCAGTTTTTAATGAGAAAAGATCTATAAAAAATTTTTTATTAATAAGAACACTAAAGACAAACATTAAACAATATACAAAAATGCTGTAGTGAGAAATATTATCACAGAAGAAGTTAAATATTTTTAAAAATTACTATCAATAATTTAAGCACGTCATTCCAGTATTTTCATTATTTTTTTACATTTCTTCATTTCTTTATTTTTCAAAACGTTTATATAAATTTTTATTTCTTATAAATAAACAAATATGGCTACGAATTATTCAGTAGTAGATCTGCGCGAATGGAGAATGACCGAGTTGAGCATTATAACTAAAAAATTAAACATAAAAATATTATATAAATTACATAAAGGTGATCATATTACGAGTATTATTACAAAAATTCGTCAAGCAGGAGAAAATCCTAATGATTTAACAGTTGCGGAATTAAGAACTAAAGCTAAAAGCTTTAGCACAACAAATAAATCTAATTTAAGGGAATGCTTTAAATAGAACTATTATTGATGAGCAAAGAAAAAGAAACTTTCCAGATTTGACATTTTCTCATACCAATATCAATGAATTATATAAGAAACATAGAAATAAATTTAAAAAAAAAATCACATTTTCTAATCTGATATTTGTACAACCAAGAAATAAAACTAACAAAAATTTGCCCTTTTCAATTAAAGAAGAAAATAAAAGTTTACGTCAGATTTTTTTCTTTCAAACAAAAAATGTTTAATGAACGCGTAGAAAGAAGACAATCATTTGAAATTTGCGAAATTAGTCGTAATTTTAATGAAGCTTTCAACATTTGGCAAACAAAATACGGTATTCGTATAAATAATTTAGAAGGAACTCCTCTAATAGAAAAATTGAATCCTGCTCGAAATGCTATTCACGGAGGAATGAATCAGTAAGAATATTAACTGGTTATAAACAAGGTTATCAATTGAAAATATATGCAAATAATGAGAATTTTCACCACACTATTTCGGCCACAAGAAATAGCAATTTAAACGACGAAAAAACTAAAACAATTTTTCAATATCATGGCTGTTTTTGGCATGGTTGTCCTGATTGTTATTCGCCAGACACAATAAATAATTGTAATAATGAAATTATGGATGACTTGTGTACTACAGCAAACAATCGAACGACAATTTTAAGACAAAATGGCTACAAAGTAAGGGAAATGTGGGCTTGCAAATGAAAAAAAACCGATTTTCTACAAAAATAATTTAGAAAAAAACTTAAAATTTAATAGAACCATTACAGCCTACATATGTTTTTTTTGGAGGTAGAACCAATACTTCAAAATTAAAAGTTTCAGGAAAAAGTTAAGATGAATAGATATATGTAGTTTATATCCCACAGTGATGTTTTATGATTATTACTCAGTTGGTCATCCGATTAAAATATTTAACCCCAGAAATTATGACAAAAATTGGTATGGATTGGTCAAATGCAAAGTTTTACCACGAAGAAATTTATATGATCCAGTACTACCAATTAAAGAAGAAAAATTATTGTTCACTTTATGTTCGAAATGTGTTGTAGATAAAAAAGGAGAGAGTAAACCGAATGACGAAGAAAGAGCAATAAATGAAACTTGGACTACATTATAACTAAATAAAATTAGCGAAAAAGGTTACAGATTAATTCATATTTATGAAGTTTGGCATTTCAAACAAAGAAGTAATACCATTTTTAGAAATGATATCAAAACATTTATGAAAATAAAACTAGAAACTAGTCCTTGGGAAGAAGATTATAAATCAAAAGAAGAATATATTCGTATTATTACAAATGAACAAGATATTGATTTAAATATTGAAAAAATTGAACAAAATCCCAGAAAACATGCTGTTGCCAAAATTTGTTTAAATTCACTTTGGGGAAAATTTGGACACAGGCAAAATTTAACACAAACAGAATATATAACTGAACCAATACGTTGCTACGAATTGTTATTAGATCATAGAATATAAGTAAATAATGTTGTTTATATCAATGGAAAAAAAATGAAGTATCATATAAATACAGTGATAATTATGTGGAAATAATACTTCAACAAATATATTTATAGCAACATTCACTACTTCCAATGCTAGATTAAGATGATGTGAAATGCTTGATAGATAAGGTGATAAAGTATTATATTATGGCATAGACAGTGTGGTTTACATTGATGATGGTAAAAATACTGTTAGAACAGGTTGTATGATGGTGAATAGACAGACGAATTTGGAAAAAATGATTATGGTATAAATTGAATAAGTACAGGGTCTAAAAGCTATGGTTAATAAAATTTGTTTGGGAAAACAAGTTACAAAAATTACAGAATTAGCTCTAAATCACGAAAATGCTTTACAATTGAACATGAAATCAATGGGTGAATTGGTACAAAAAACTAAGAAAAATGTGGATATAAAAAACAATATGATTACAAGAGATAAGAAAACAAATTTGGTGAATAAGTTTATGGCAAAAGAATTTAATTTTAACTATGACAAACACATGATTTTTAATGAAAAATGCGATATTATAGATACATTGCAGTGGGGTTATTAAACAAATAATTTTATAGTATTATATTTTTAATGTATTTAATCTCTTAAATCATGTCAATATCAGAACCATCAAAATCAACCAGTTTACCATTTCTGTCTCTAATTTCTAAGACAATATGTTTAAATCGCTCATTATTTATTTGGAAACGAATCGGATATGGTGGTTCATAACTAATGTAATATTTAAAACCAAACAATAGTTTTTGGTAGAAAACTAGCAATTATATCAGTTACTAATTGATTAAAATCGTCATACTTTATGAACATTCCATATGCCAAATTACAGTGGACATTTATTGTTTTATATGGAATAAAATTAGGCAATTTAGTACCAATGACATTTTTGTCTTTTTCAATAGTAATATTTCTTTCAAAACTAAGAATATCAGATAGTCGTTCGTCATGTTTAGTATCAAACTTATATTTAATCGATATTCAGTTTTTCACATTGTCTGCTGTCGATTCACTGTTATTTGTTGAAAATTTCTCAATGGAATATATAGCTTCATTTAAAGATTCAACGTCGTATTGACCCTTAAGAATACTTATAACTTCGTTTTTTATCAACAACACTCATTTCGTCAATGGTCCATTTATTACAAAAATCATTGTTATTAAATGGAAAAGCTGCAACCAAAGCAGCCTATGCTGCACAAAGTCTATTGGGATGTTGGTGTAGTAATTTCCGAAGGAGATGCTAATAAAAAAATGGCAAACTTTCGCCTGACAATATGAGAGCCATTATCATTGGGCCTAGTAATAGCGTTAAAACCAACTTGATGATTAATTTTATTTATAAGCCAGGATGGCTAAATTTTAATAAAGTGTATGTTAGTTCAAACAGTTTAAAGCAACCAAAATATATTCAGTTACAAAATGACTGATGTAATATCCAACACGTTTAATGAAAAAATGGCATACTTTTTTAAAATAACAATGGTGAGATGATTCCCTTAGATCAATGTCAAAATGATTCTCTAGTTATTTTTGATGATTTCATTTTTGAAAATCAGGATGTCATTCGTGAATATTTCACTAGAGGATGACATAAAAATATTGATGTATTTTATTTGGCTCAAACTTATTCGAGAGTGCCCAAGCAATTGGTGAGATACAATACGAATGTTCTGTGTATATTTAGACAAGATGGCATGAACTTAAAACACATTTATAACGATTTTGTTGGTGGAGATATGACTTATGAGAAATTTAAAGAAATCTGTGCAAAATGTTGAGACAAAGATTGTGGCTTCATTGCATTAGACTTGAATAAAAAAAAGTAATTAAGGGAAGTATAGAAACAAGCTTAAAGATTTTACTATATTTTAAACTTTTTGTATATAAATGAAGGTTTGCATAATCATTCTCGCTATAACAAATATAAATTTTGTGCTGCCCAAAAAAGAGAATCAGACTCAATGTGTTATCAACTGTTTAAATGAATATGGATATCTAGAGGATGATGCAAATTCACTTTCAAAAATTGATACTGAAAAGTTAGAAAGTTCTCTAAGGAATACCACAACCTCTTTTCAGGTGTGTTGTTAAGGATGAAATATTCTTTAGTTATACATCATCCAACAAATGGAATAAAATTATTTTTAAATGGTATTTTGCACTTGCAAATAATTCAACTACAAAGTTAGTAAAAGAGGCCTTTACAATTTGGCAAAAGCATATAATTTTTTAATTTGTTAATGGTAGAAATTCTCAGGATATACTTATTTCTTACAAACAAAATCAACATAGATATAAGAGATTACATGGATTTGTCCTTATACATTATTTCCGCATGGTAGTGCACTAGCACATGCATTTTTTTACAAATCATGCATTACGTCTTTAACATACAAATCATAATGCGGTCATGTATGAGATTCTTAACAATGATTTGTTTGATTTGCAACTAGATGACACCCAAAGTATTCAAATTTGTATGGACCACCCCAACAAAATAATCATAATGAAAACACACCAATTGATTTATGTAAAGACGGACGTGTAAAAACATTCTTAATTATTAATGATAAATTGAATATTTTTTACAGTAAAGAAGTTTGGTCAAAAAGTTTGAATGACAACAAAATAAAAAATAAGCCAATTTTGATAACAAAAATGTTTCAGTTTTTACCAAGCAATTTCAATAATTTTTTTATATGCCAAAGACCTTCGGGCGAGTTAGTTCAGTTTGTAGATGATGAAATTTAAATGGTTGATTACCCTAGTAATAAACTTATTAATGGTTATCCAAAAGGATTTACTTTATTTGGATTAAGAGATGAATATAAAATAAATGCTGTTTTTAATTCACATTCGGAAAAACTTTTATCTTCTTTGAAAAGGTGTATTATGGTGAAATAGACGAATGCCGTTTCCAAATAAAAGAAACTGGTCTAATTAGCAAGAAACTCCCTCTTTCCCCAAATATGATAGTGTCAGCTTTTAGATACACAAATGGTTTACTGTATTTCTATACCAACGAAACTTTCAGCAACTATAACGAATTTACAAACAAATTGACTAGAGTTGGTAAAAATAGCATTTCCACATTTGGCATAAAGTGTGAATCTTATAGCGAAATCATAAATAAAATGAAAGATATCGTTAATGATTTAAAAAATTTAGCTATTTAAGCAAAATATTTTCGATTGTAAAACAAGTGTTTAAGAAATAGGTGGGATGGAAAATTCATCCCAGCTCTCTTATAATGAATTTCACAGCCAAATGCTATATTTATCAGTGAATTTGGTATATAATTTATAAATTTATATTCATTGATTTTTCATTTGCTTATTAAAAATAATAGAAGTAAAAATACTTATTACAACTTACCAATTTCTCTTGTGCATAATTTCGCATATAGCAAAATTGAGTGAATTCTATACATAATTAACAACAAATTTATTTAAAATGGCAAACATGTTTCTATGATTATTGTTGACGAAAATAATCCATGGTTTAAAAGAAAGGATGTTGCTGGAATTTTAGAATATTCTAATCCACACGATGCATTAAAAAAACAAATTTCATTAAAATATAATAAATATTTAATGGAAATGGTTGTGATGAAAAATTCATCACAATTTGGTTACCATGAAGGTAAAGCAGTTTATATGAACTTATTTTTGGGTCATGTGTGAAATTGCTAAAGCTTTTAAAACATGGATATTTGAAGATGTTATTCCTTCAATTAGAAAGGATGGCGAATATAAGATTCGAAAAGACATAATGCATTTATAGACAGGCCTAATAAAGCATTTAAAAGGTTAAAATAAAATTAAAGGTTATTATATTGAACAATTAAGAATGTCAGTATATCTGGCATTAGATGGAATAGTCCGCAGAAATGAGGTGATCAGAGAAATGACCACACATGTTGTACAACAAACACAAAATCAAAATTTGAGGCCAACTTTTGTTCTTTTAAAATTAGTTGATGATGACTGTGAATATGATTACTATGTCATTAGAACTCAGATAAAAAATGTTCAAAAATAATTGTATAGAATTGATGATAGACATCCAAATTGAGAAGAATTATTGAGATTTGATTATATTAGGAATTATATCAATTTACACCGAAGAATGAAAGAAACATTAAATGACCACATTGAGTGTTTTCGTAACTATTTTTATAATTGCTGGAAATAATTATAATCAACAACAATTGATAATGACATTAATAATCTTCGTCGAATTGCGTAAGAAGCTAATTTTTATTTTTAAATTTACAAACCATATGTTTTATTAATCCAAGAGTTATGAGAGATATCGAAACCCAACCATTTTAGATCAATTTTATCGCCTTTTGTTTTAAAGACTTTTTCAACAGAATATCTGGATAGTTTGTTTTCATAATTTCGTATTCATAAAAATTACCCTCTATTTCTTCTCCATTGGCATCTTTCAGTTTGTAAGTTGGTGCATCAAAATTCAAAACTTCAAAAATGGTAAACAATTCTGCTGTCCAATTAGCTGTATATCCCTTTTCAAAGATTGGTTTACTCTTGTTCACGTGAACGATATCGCCAAGTTTTTATTACGGTTTAGTAATCACATTAGCAAAATCTTGTTGTCTTAAAATATTTTCCTTTTTTTTTATTAACTTCAATCAGCTTCATACAAATGGTTCTGTGTTTGGTATTATTGTATTTTTTTTTACTAAATCATCTAATATATTTACCCATTTGTAATTGCCATTTAAAGCAAATTTCTTCCACATTTTGTTCTTCATTGTATGATTATACCTTTCCACACAACTGGTGTTTAGTACGCTGAATGTAGAATAGTGATTAATGTTATATTTTTGCGTAAGTTTTTTCAATATTTTATTATAAAATTCCAAGCCATTGTCACTTTGAATATTACACAGTTTTCTTTTAACCAATATAGATTCTAAAGCAATTGCTACTTTTTTGGCTGTTTTATCTTTAACTGGTATAGCAAATGTATATTTCGAAAAAAAAACTTAGATAATTGTCGTAATATACTTGTATCCGTTGTTTATGTGTGAAATCCCTTTTAAATTTCTGGTATCCATCTCTACAAGATCAATTTGCCATAAATCATCAATACCATACGAAATTACCTTTCTTGTCGGAATATATTTTTTTGTGCTGGTTTATATAATTAATCAATTATGCCTTCTCTTATTAAGGGCAATTTTTTTATGTTGATTTATTATAATTTCAATTTTATATTATTACTAGTTGACCCGACAGACGTCGTTCTGTCAAAAGCTATTGGACTGTGGCAGTCCTATAAACTTATTTTTTCTGGTCAAGTTCTGGTGTCACCAGAACAGATAAATTTGTGATACTATACAGTCACAATGTGTAATTTAAATATAAAAATAAATATAAACGTATTTCAGAGTGATCACTTTATTTATTGACTATCAAATAATTACCATGATATTAACAATACATTTTCATAATGTTAATATACTTTTCTATGTATTTTTAATGTCATAATCATAAACAACTATTTACAAAATTCAGTTCTCTATTTCGTACACTGCAATACTTTAGTAATATTGTGTTAAATGATATTTTCATTGTAATGCTTTATGGTACACAATATTTTTTGTTTGATTACCTGGCGCGTAAACAAACAAAGCTGATGGGTTTTCCAACACGGGAACAGGTGACATACAATTGGCCATGCGAGAAACATGGGTTTTCAAGATTAATGCCGCAAACACTCAATGACTGCCCCTGGGGTTTATTTGTGGTCATAGCGAAAGCAAGCCGCACTGGAAACTGCAGTCGTTTAAATTCAAATGGTATGTCAGTTGGAATCATTGGGATGCGAGGTATCAAAACGTCTTCTCCTTTATACTTTCCCTTTAGAATGGTTACTTCGATTACTATGTTCGGTAATTTTTTCACCGCTAGCCATGTGCCTTACAAAGACGTGGTTGGTTGATATTTCGCAACATTATGATCACCAATCTGACCTTTAATTGAAGATTGTGAGGTGGCAATCCTGGCAAATCCAGCGAGTTCAAAAATTCGGGTGGATAGTTGACGACATCATCTTGGTTAGTAGCGGAATCAACAGATTTGTATGTCCTCAATTTACCGGCAATTTCATTTTGAATTTTGAAATTTAATTCATTTACATCCATGTTTTTGGCAGCCAATATAGCTTGTTCGCTCAACCAAATATGAACTCTGTAATTTTGAGCAACATTTGGAAACACCTTCTCAATGAGTTCGGTTTTTGATTCAGTAAGCTGACAAAAATTGTCAGGAAAGGTAATGCAGCCAGTCAAAACGTCTGAAGGGAATTTGCCATTACCTATGTCAATGAGTTGTTTTGAAAATATTTCTCCAGATCGATCATTTTGCAACTCGACACGCATATTCTTGCTTAAATTTCATATCTTGACATGTTTCCATAAAATAGAGGCCTTTAAACATGCATTAAGTTCATCAGCTGGCGTTGACCGTGGAATCACTGGCAATGTTTGACGAAAATCTCCTGCTAACAAAATCATCGCACCACCAAATCGGTTTTGATTGTTCCGTAGATCTTGCATGGTTCGGTCTAATGCCTTCAAAGACTTTTTATGTGCAATCGTGCATTCATCCCACACTATCAATTTACATTGCTGCAAAACCTTTGCCATTGCAGAGTTCTTCGAAATGTTGCAGATCGGAGTTTGGTTGCTTTGCATATTCAACGGCAATTTTGGCACTGAATGGGCTGTTTGACCGTCTTCCAACAATGTAGCTGCAATGCCTGATGAAGTTAGTGCGAGTGCAATTTCATTGTGTGAGCGAATTGTTGCTAAAATTAATGAAATCAAAAAAGTTTTTCCTGTACCACCAGGAGCGTCCAAGAAGTAAATCCCTCCAGCTCCATCATTTACAACTTTCATAAGAGTATCAAATACATACTTTTGTTGTTGGTTCAACAGCGGAAGATTTATTCTAACTGATTCTCTTAAAGCATCGAGATCGTACATATTTTCGCGTTGCAACTCTTGATTAAAAGCGTCGTGCATCGGGCGATTGGGCGCGGCCATGTCTAATTGAGATAATACTCTGTTTGACATCATCAAGCACATGTCCTCAATTGATATTAACACCTCGTTGTAAATTTCTTCACTGACTTGTAAATTTGGATTTCCTGTTCTAATGCGCACTTGATGCAAGATATCGTCACACATATCATCTTCGTATTTTATCCATAAATCAACTGGTTTTGATGGGAAGCATGTTGATATAATTATAGAAAACAATGTTTGTATTTGATAAGCTTGTGAAGAAATTACAGCATCATTGAGAGTTTGATCCCAATGAGCATCATTTTCTAACAGTTGCAAACGTTGACAGGCTTCTCTGTAAGAGCCACACAATTCGCCATTAACAGTTCGTAAATGTTGGAATGATGTTGGGCCTCGAACATTGACTAATAGCAATCGCAAATAAAAGCTTGGATGGACTGAATAAATTCGACCTATTCCATCGGTGGAATATACATTTGGGTAACCTGGAACTGGTTTTCCTTGTTTCCATCGTTGAAATTTCTTTGAGGATGGATTCTAAGTATAATATTTTGGCATTTCGGAGTATAGCAGTGTTCGGACGAAATTATCATTCTCATACATTAAAAAAAACTGGTCAAGGTTGTAGATGGTGGTTGAACAGCTCGTTGTAATGCGTTCTGTGCCGTGAAATATACTCTTTGACCATTTTCTAAGTGTACGGCTAAGTGAACAACAGTGGGGTGTCTTTCATAAATGGGAAAAGAAAAATGCGCCAAATTGCTTCATTACTGCTAACATAGCGGCCCATTTGGTATTGGGTAACTTCGTCATTGGAATTTTCTGCACCAACTCCAATCACAGCCATGTCACTTCCTTTGGTTACATATTTACAAATGTATTTGATAGATTTCACGGAATGGCAAGATTCAACATTGATGTGCGCCTTGAAAGTCTTTGATAGGATCGGTGAATATGGAACAATCCAACGATTGTCAATTTCAATGTCGTGTTGATTCACTTTGACAATTGTCGATCTTCCATTGTCTACAGTCGGTCGGCGACGATAAAATGGATAACCATCATTTCCGGTAATTGTTTCTGCTACTAATGCCCGTGGATAACGCTTCGAACATTTAACCATCCACCATACACTGTGAATTTTGATTAAGTGTTCCACAGGGAACATGAATCATGTTTTTAATAACTACCTCATGCAAGCCTGGATCTAATTGTATATCAGGGATTTCAGCTGATATCACTTCATCAACTTCATTTGGTCTTATCTTCTCAACCAACCAAATCAGAATATGTGCATGAGGCAATCCACGTTTCTGCCACTCCACAGAATACATCCAGCAGCGCGTCTCGCCAAACACGCTATGTTTCACTATGAAATCCATTAAAGATTTCAACTTTTGTTTGAAGACTCTTGCCGTAATGTCATGGCGATCAATGGGTGATCGGCCAGGGAATAACTCAAGTTTAATTTCTGTCCACTGCGGATTGCACGTGAATGTGATAAATAAATCTGCTGTACCATAATGACGAACATACGACATGGCATCTTGAGCATATTCATGCATATGTCGAGGACTTCCGATGCATGTTGCTGGAAGAATTGTCATCCGGTTGACATTCTCTGCATTTTCATCAGTATTAATCGCATCTCGAAGGTGAATATACTCTTCAGAATGGAGCTTGGTCTGGTTCAACCTGATGAATGTCAATCGCTCTGTTTCAATTTTGACATACATATCAGCAGCATATTGGTGAAATAATCGCCGACATTTCGAGATGTGATTGTCTTCATTTTCACGAACCTTCAGGCGGTACGAATAATAGTTCATTGAACTGACATTTTTGTTGGTTTCGGCACCTGTAAATAAATCATTGTTTTAATAACAGTGATTGAATTTGCATATAATACATATAGTAGCTGATACAAAATCTCCATTGCTAAACCTAATTTTTAATTACCTGTAAGTGGATTTATCATATTGATTGAGAAGTGATAACCATCTTCACCTTGCCAAAATATGATGGGATATTGTAGCGCATCATATGAGCAGTGTGTTTCATACACACACTGTAACTGATCATTCCGGCGATGTAAAACAATATCACAGGCTTCCAAATTTTCTCCAACTATAACAATGGCAACTTCATCAATTGTAGGTGCATTGAAACGTCTTGCATGTTGGCCCACAGGAGTTTTATCAGCTCTGATTACAATTTTGTGATTAGCAGATTGCATGAGATCCAGTGCAGTACTTATTTGATATTGTAAAGCAGAAGAAATAGTACTGTATTTTGATTCTACATATGTTTTTAAATCAGAAACACTAGTATTGTATTTTGACCCTACATCTGTTTTAAGGCATAGTCAGAAACAATTGTTTTATATTTGGAATTTACATCCTTTTTTAATGTCTGTTTCGCATTATTTATTCGTTTTATGCAATGAGCAATAGTATTACTGAATTGTAAATTTATATCTTCTTTTAAAGCATAATCAGAAACAATAGTTTTATATTTTGAATCGACGCCCTTTTTAATGCATAATCTGCTATATGTATATCAAAAATCTTTCATTGACCGCATCTTTATTATTTATAGGTTCACCTATATTAACTAGTCTACGTCCTAGAAAAGAAACATAAGATTTTGTATAATCAAAACAGTTGGATAGTTCACTTTGTAAAGGAGAAACACTGGAATTGCATTGTGAATCTATATATGATTTTAAAGCATAATCACTAGTGCACAAAAACTTTATTTAAGGATTTGATTAATGGATTTCCTATATGTCCGTCACTTAATAACAAAGAAATTATATCGTTTAACTTAAATTCTCCCGAAAAAAGATGTAATACGGTTAAACATAGATGTCCACCAATAACTGAATCAAAATTCTGAATTCGATAATCATTGTAATAAATATTTTTATTTTGAAGTAATTAGTTAAGTTAGTAGGAATATTTCCTCCAAATGAATCAAAATAGTAAACATCGTTATTTTCTTAAAAATAACAAACCCAATGAGTACCAGGATTTGTTGAGATGTCGAAATTTACCACCGCACACTTATTTTTGTGCATATTTTTTTGTAGTTCGTCAATAGTATAAACCTTTCTGAAATTTTTATATATAATATTTTTACATATTTTTCCATATCGATATTAGATAATGGCAATACATTTAGAAATTCTTTGGCCTTCCTCTTTATTTTGCAACTACATCACTTCGTAATTTATTTTCCATTGCCAAATTGTGTCTCTGTTGTTATAGATCTTTTTTATTTTTCCTAGTTTGTTCGACAGAATTATAAATTGCACTAGTTCCTCCAGCTAAGGCACCAAGTGTACCTAAAGCAGCAAGTATAATAGGAATAATTCCTCCATGGTGTAAACCAATTCCAGATTTTCCTTTGGCCGTCTTTTTGATTGTTGGTAGTAATAAACTTAAATTGACACTTTTACCTTCTTTTAGTTTTTCATATTTTCTCGCAATTTGAACATATGTTAAAAATGTATCTATACCCAAACCTTTTAATTCCTCAAAGGGAATATTGGAAGTTACATTTGTTATCTTCATTTATAAGTTTTATTATATATCATATTCATTATATTTTCTTTTTCATTGCAATAATTGTTATTACCAGAATTTTCTTCACCATGAATAATTAACAATCTATTGATTAAATTTCTAACATCATCCATCCAAACATATTCTTTCGGCAAATTTTTTGTGTTTTTTATACCTTCTCCAGATCTAGGAGTTCTTGGAGAAATCTTTTTTTCCTGAGTGTTTGGTGCTGTTCTTGGAAGTTCTTCTTTTATATAGTTATTATAAATTGGTATAATTATTTTATTGTACTTACAAACTCCTTCCGAAGTTATCTTTTTATTAGAATTATATTGTTGGAATGCAGGATTTGTTGTTTTAACTATTTCTGGATAATTTTCGTAAACCTCATCATCAAATTTATTCTCAAGGGCTTCTTGTGAATTTTCTGTTAACAAATTACAAAGTCCTGCTGTTAATTTATATTCTTTATCCGTAACAATTAGTGTATCATAATTCATCGTTACTTTTATATCACCAATGTAAAATTTTTCCCGAACTCCAAGTAAACGAAATATTCATGAATAACATTTATTATTTTTGCAATTTCTTTTCCGAAATTTATAGTAGACTCTTCATGTGGTCAATTTTTCAATGGGTCAATTCCCATTTGCTCCTTGAGAAGATTTTTGTTCTGAGAATAATTCTCTTTCGAATGATGTTTCTTCTGGTGTTGGTGGATAATCAAAAAATTTTTACTTCTACAGGAACTAATGTTGTTAGTAAATTTTTATTTTCTTCACTTACTTTTTCTACTTTTTTTTTTACCAATATTTCGTAATTTGTCGATTAATAGTAGTTCTTTCTTCATATTTCTTTCATATTTCACTGCATGGTGTTTTTTTTTTTATAGTTTTTGTACCTCTCGAAGAGTAATTTCACTCAACAGATGATCTTCGAATCTTTAATTTATATATAATTTTTTCTTCTAAATGAGTTATAAAAGTATTGAGAGTTTCGAGAGACATCTTTTCCTCCAACAGATCAAACCAGGTGGAATTTAAATGTTTACATTAATAGAATTGAATTTTATGTTCCTATAGGAGATGGCTTTTCTTTTCCAAATGACGCTTTTGTTTATAAGCAATTTAGTTTACTAAAGAGAGATAAGGTTGGAGATGAGGCAAAATATGGTGAATCAGATAATATTGATGTTTGTTCTAACTTTTTTTCCTTTTCAGTTTTCTAGAGTATAAATTTCAAAACATGGAAATATTATTGAAGCTGTTGAAAACCCAGGTATAACATCAGCAATAATGGATGCTTTATTAAGATCACCAAGTGAACCAAATTATTTAGAATTTACTGGTGTTGATAATCTATATCGAGATAAATCTGTTTCTAGTAATATAAAAAAAGAGGTTACAACTGTTTCTAGTAATATAACAAATGAAATAATCTATCCTCTTAGATAGTTTGGTTTTATTCGTGATAACAATGACGTTTATTGGAAAGGTGGTTATAAAATTAGTTTTTTTTCGTTATTCATCCGATAACAACTGTTTCTTTATGAAACTTTAGATAAAGATGATAAAGTTACGAAGCATTGTACTGATCCTGGAAAAATTGATATTAAAAATTAGAAATTATGTGGCCTATTGTTGAATATGAATCTTACACCGCCATTGCAATTAAATAAAAAATATACAAAGATCCAAAAATACCTATTAGTTTTGATTATTGACAATTTTTAGAAAAAGAAGTTCCTAAAGGAACAAATGTTTTTAGCTTTGATATAAAATATCACTTTAGTAATTTGCAATTTGATATGCCCGATTTTGTAATTGTAGGGCTTTCAATTTAATAGAAAAAATCGTGCAGAACAGCATAAATACGCTACTATGTTTGATCATTGTAGCGTAAGAAATATTTATGTTAAAAATGGTAGAAATGAAATTTTTCCTAAAGAAAACTGGAATCTGGACATTGAAAACGGTGTTTATCTTAAACAATCTCTTGCTTATAACGATTTTAGAAACTCAAATATCAAACTGGATACCAGCTATAGAAATAATGCATTTTATTATAAACCAACTGTGAACTTTGATGGTGATATTAATTACTATTCATTTTGGGGGCGAAGACCTTTATATGTTATTGATCATACAGAAAAACAACTGTTGTTAAAGAAAAAACAAACATTAGAATTCGTGTTGATTTTAATAAAAAGGTTGAAGAAGCAGGTACCATTTGTAATGTTATTTTAATTAGTAAACGAAATCTCACTTACGATTATTTGAAAGAAAGAATTACTAAAGATTAATAACTTTTAATATTATTAAATGGAGGAATTAACAAAGTGTTCCGATATTTTAATACAAATTTTTAGATGTATTGTTAAGTTGTTTAATCGAATAAAAAAATCATAATTCTAAATAAAGGTTTCTTTTTATAAATAAAAATGCCTGTGTTACCTTGCAGTATGACAAACATTTTTTTAATGGTTGTAAATCAACTACGCCTTCCTATAAATTAGATAACCCATCTAACGAAATCAAAGATTTAGTTTACAAATTCCATCGAAATCTACAAAGTTTACAATTAACACTCTTCGAAAACATTAACGGTAAATATGTACTTCATGAAATAGGGGTCGACTTTGAGAAGATAGAGAAAGTTTTTTAATAGTTGATAGAGCTTCGAATTTAAACTATTAATTGTCTTCTCGATATTTTTACTTTGTTGTATGTTATTTTTCTTGATTTTGGCTTAAATTTGCTAGCTTGCAAAATTAACGTTTTCTAGAAAACATGACAATATGCTTGAAAATCGGAAAATTTGATTGATTTTCTCTTCAATTTGCTTGATTTTGATTCTAAATCTTCCGTGCTCGATTCGTGCCGGGTTTTTTTGGGGGCTAAAATTCAAATGTGAAATTGGAGGTAAAAACATGAAATTTGGAGTAAAAACATGAAATTCGGGGGGTAAAATGTATGAACTTTGGGGGGCAAAAAGTATGAACATTGATGAAAAAAAGCTTTAAATTGGGGTAAAAAACATTAAATTTGGGTCTAAAAATGGATCTACCCATATACTACTGTAGATCTTAAGCAGGTCTTTCAAAAGTGCTCATTTGACCATGAACAGCCTATAGACGTGGGAATTGCTACACCCATGAGGTGTTAGCCATTTATTCGCAGTATAATCAAGACCGCATACTGTACCATTTGCGCAATGGAAATGGTTAAATTGACGTTGAGCGTATAGATCTGTCGATTCAAGTCACATAAGCCATGTATCCATTGCCTTGCTTACATTAGTTATGTATAGTCCAAAGGAAAAATTACCCACTAATTCAAACGTTTTCACGCAAAATCCCCACCCATGTCCCCAAAACAGCCATACATTCCAATTCTTCCTGCTCTGAGGCTGTCTAGGTTTAATGTCCAATGTGTAGACACCTGCATAATTCGCGTTACGATTTTATCGTTGGACCGTACTTCATTCGACACGCTCTCGGAAACTCTGCTCCAGTAAATGAACACTTCATAACTGTGTAGTCCAATCATGTATAGTTCGCTCACAAAGGGCGTGACTTCACGTCTATGCAGCAACCAATGGAGAATCGACGCCGGCTCCAGTATATACGGCACTGCGAAGTTTGGGCTGGTGCCTAATAATAACGCGAATTTTGCAAGTCTCTAGCAATTTATAAATATCAAGAACGTTTATGTTACTGTGCCTAAATCTGTATTTGCTTGCAGTGCGAATGGGAAAGATCCAGTCGCCTGGGATCGAACCCACAACCTCCCACTTTAGAGTGAGCTATGCGACCGCGATCGGCGTGGAAACAAGTTGAACAGCCTCCCCCCCCCCCCCCAAGTCATCATTACTCGCGCAATTTATTCCGGTCGCTGAACGATGGAAGGGAAGTCATAACCCCACCCCGCAACATGTGGCCGGCACCTTTGTCGTTCGTAGATGACGAGCCGATGGCTTTTCTTCCTCCACCGCAGCCATCTCGCTAACAAAGTGGTAATGTGATTCACACGAGGGCAGAGCAAGGGAGGTGCGGGCTTAGTTACACGGGCCTCAGGGTTGGGGGGGGGAGGGCAGGAGGCAAGGAACATTATAGTCAGAGCGAGCTCCGAGGGGTTGGTAATAACGCACATTAGGCGAGGAGTTGACACTGCCCGCGGGGGTGAGCGGCCCATTGTGCGAGGCAAACATGCTCCCCCCGCCACCCAAACATCGAATAGCGTTCTCGCCTCCGCGCGGTGTCGCAGACGGGGAGTAGAGAGAGAGAGAGAGAGAGACAGAGAGACCCGAACCTCTCTTCGCGGACGTCATTACGAGCCTCACAATGCCGCGAAAGAGAGGGAGAAGGGGGAACTCAATTGGGACAGATTCATTCCCAGTATTTACGTGAGTCGAGTGTGAGTCCCTGGAGGCTCTCGCCTGGTGTGCGTCATCGCCCCCGTAGGGCTGTTCAGGGCCTCCGTGTGTGCGCGATACCATGAATTTGGGGGGGGGGGGGGGATGTAGGGACACTATACGCGAGACCGTTTAAGACCCTACTCATTCGGAGCTTTGCCACCCTGCTGGCATTTCCTCTTGAGAGACCTGATGGAGCCGCGCGGTGGAATTGCGACAGCCTTGCGCGTGCTTACTGCCGAGTGTTCCCTCAGGAGGCGAGAGCTAGGAGGCGAGAGCTATCTTCCCAGCCTCTCATAAGCCAGATGTAGGTAAACTATTACAGCTTCGTGCATCGTGTACTGAAGACTTTTCAAACACGACTAAACACTCACACAGTAAATAATTGCGCAGTGCAAGGCGATGGGATTAACCTAACAGAAAAACCAAGTTACGATAATAAGCGATATTATAAGTTTTCATTTCCAGTGAGAAAATACGGGTATCTGTAGGTATCGAATTAAACTGTAGTACTATAACGATGCGTTGTGTCATCCTACATAAAAATTGCAAACGGTGTTAATACAAAATTTTCTTTCCCATTGGTTTAAGCACGAACAAAATGCCTAATGTAATTTTCGTTCGTAATTATTCAATATAAATATGTTTTAAGGACTATTATAACAGCTATGCTTATTTACATTAGTATTTGTGCATATATACACAAATAAATCTACATATACAAGTGTGTATGTTACGTACAGCCTACATAGGGTCACGGGGGGGGGGGGGGGGGATACAGAGAGAATCTGTGAGTGTGTGTGGATGGCACTCTGTGAACGACATATCAACCATTTACTGCTTACTATAGAGAACAAACACGAAGAGCATTTTGTCAACACCGATAAACTGACGTGGAGTAAATGAGAGCATTGTGTGACACTTAACAGCAACCGCCGGGCCAGCGGCAAAGACCTTCAAGTTTCCCCACTCGAGGATATGAGGGATCGACCCCGTCGTGAATCGAACGGTGTTCGCCGGGGTGAGAGGCGCGTGGTCTGACCACTGCACCACGGCGGTCTCTATGTGAGGTGGAATTCCCACGTCATTCATGTATTTAAGCACAAGTGTGCAGAAAGTGATCATATGCACGTTGATCCCACCTGGGGAGAGATACCACAACCGAGCCAAAATTATGACTTATATCTGAAACATTAGCCTCATTGTTACGGCTTATGCATCGCCGTTAAGAAAACCATCCGCTTCAAACCAATGTGTGTCCATTCTTACACCTGAATGCGTGCCACGCACCTTCAGGTCTCGAAGGTGGTCACAAACAGCACTGCTGTCTGCCGCTACCACCTGGAAAGCGGTACGGACTTGCAAGCAGCTTGGGAACACAGCAAGAAATGTTCCTACTAACCGACATGTGATTATCAACTCATGCAATATATTCAACACTGCGAAGGTAAATTAGTTTCAACGTTCAAAGAGAATATGTGATAACAGTATATCTATGTGTAGGCTGTTCACTGTAAACTGAGCACTTTTGAAAGCCCTTCTTGAGATCTACTTGTATGTACATTGTGTGTTCTTACACCATATGTGCAATTAACATTGATATGGGTCGGATAACTTTATTCATGCGTCGCTGAAATGAAACTATAATTATTATAAAAACAAATATTTTACCAATTTTCCTATTATTACACTTAAATGAATTAAAAACATAAAAAAAAAGAAATCATTCCAGTATCCAAAAAAGGCTTACCCGTAATTTTTAATTCAACGTTGAAACATGGAACTAGTTTCCCTTCGTCGTTACCAACTTTACTGAGCGCATGCCACTCAGGGCGCCCGTTACAGCAAACGCAGGTATAGGCAATGACATTTTCCAAACGTTGACTTCAAAAGTGCTCTCTTTATCGTGAACAGCCCATAGTGTTAATAGTGATATAGGCTGTTCACGGTAAAATGAGCACTTTTGAAAGCCCTGCTTAAAATCTACTTGTATGCACGTTGTGTATTATTCCTCCTTACGTAAGATTAACATTGCCGTGGGTCTCATCAATTTATTCATGCATTGGTCATGTGAAACTTTTAAATTATTTCAAAAGTTAGTACCCAACAAATCTGCTCATTTTTAAAACTTTGATGCATTAACAAATAAACAGAAAGCGAAAGGAATAATTTAAGTTATCAGAAACGGTTACCTCAAACTTTTTATTCGACGTTAAGATACGGAACTACTTCCCATACATCATTACCAAGTTTATTGGGCGCATGCCACTCAGGACGCCCGTTGAAATATATGCAGGTAGGGGCAGTGACATTTTGCTATGGTTGATTTCAAAAGTGCTCACTTTATCGTGGACAGTGATAGCAGAAGCGATAGTGGTGCATCTCTTCGATGTTGATGGATTTGAAAACACGAAGATGTATGAGCGAAAAATTTGTCGCCACCGACTTTTTTTTTTTTTATAACGTGGCAAAATCTAATATCCTTGGTTACGCCCTCCGCCCCTCTTGCTCGGCCTAGTGGATTTCAGAAATCGTCTTGTGACATCCTCCTTACTTGCAGTACCTCCATATTTGTGACGTTGGTAAAGCTCGCAGAGGCAAACTTAATTCCTGGTTAGTTTCGCTGTGAATACCTCCCCTCCTCTCTGCCCCTACGATTAGAAGTTTAACAATAAAAGGGAGGCCTTAATGTAACTGATAAAATTAATGAAATACCCAGCAGTTACTTGAGTTGGTAATTTTGTTTTTTTTACATATAACAAAGAGCAGATTTCCTTATGTAATTAATTAATTTCCCTAACGTTTGTGGGTAGAATTTGTCAGCAATTTTGACATACTGTAGCTGCATTATGACTCACGACTCAAGACTACAGCGTATTTGATTGTCCTGCGTATTGCCTGGAAAGAGGGTGACTGGAATCTAGGTGGCATGAATAAACAAGACCGACTCGCGGAGCATCCTTCTATCGGTTTCAGCTTCGTTGCGTATAGCCCAACATTCAATAAGAAGTTACCATTTGGATGTGAAGATATTTCTTATTCTTCGTTTCAAATGTTTATGTCTTTTTGTTACACCGAGAAAAATCTAGGAGAAATTTCACAGAAACAGTGCAGTAGTCGATTTTCAAGGAAACAGCAAGCCAATTTCAATGCCAGCATCATAACATTTTTTTATATTATAACTTAAAACTAGTTGCTACATGAACTAACCAAATATCGTGGAAGTTGTTCTGGCATAGAAACACGGAGATACCGTGTACTAAAGATTTTTTTTTTCTAATTAGAATCTCAATCACATATTTTGAGATAACGACAAACAAATCTTTTGGTGTCCCAAACTAGGTTTGATTGTGTTTATAATATGTTGACAACCCACCCCATTGCTGCTCAAATTTTAAATGTATCCAAATTTAATCTACACAGAAAATTTGTTTCCTGTAGCCATATGTTCTCTCGATGTAAATATTATCCATAGCCTATATCGGGTAAAAATCAGCCACAGCAGCCGATTTCAGCAAGAAATATTGAGCCGCACGATGTGCACCACTTACATATGTTTGGGAGACGTCGTAGTGAGTAGCCAATAAAGTCGAGTCTCAACATTTTGAAAACGGTAAACAGTGCGCATGTATAAGAATTGAGATGGAGACGAAGCAGCAATTTACCGCTTATCTCGTTCTATCACGTCTCAAAACTAAAGTGTTCAGGGGCAGAAAAGCAAGACTGGGCATCATCCAGATTAGCACTATTTTGTTCCTAGACTGAAACCCACCCTAGGTTTCCCCTGCAATCGGAACATATTGTATGAAGTTAATACATTTTATTTTTCCATATTTATTCCTAAAAATTTTTAGATTTACAAGCTTTTCATAACAAACAAATAGTTTTAAAGGATTTACAGTAACGCTTGTTTATAGAACATAAAATAATATTTAGTTACTATGGGCCTATTATCCCTTTGATAATATTACTGATAGCAATAAAGCTCATCAATGGGACATATAATCTCTTTGTGTGTGTATTGTGACGGTTTCTAGCCGACACATGCAAACAGCAGCTCCATCTCTACTTCCTCAGCTAGTTTGTTCTTTCTCAACGAAAAAGAGACCCCCAGTAGTGTGGCTTAAAAAAGGAATTATAATCTCATTTCAGGTTTGCACAGAAATAAAAGTGAGGGAATCTCTGTTACAAATATATATATTGTTGAAAATTTTCCCAGAACCGGTACACATGATACTTTTTTAAAACCCCATCAAGGATTTAAAAAATTTTACTCCAGCTTGTTACAAAATTACGCTTCTAAATACTATTCCTTCAGGTACAAAAAATAACGAGTAATTACAAAAACTTATCTTTCGAAGATATTTTAAGCAGCAGTACCCCATTCCTTTCCAGTTGTCGAACAGAGTTCCAAACTATTTCAGACTCTGGTCTTGTCTCTCCCCAAAGGGAAGAATACGAGCCTTATGTTCAATTTGCGCCCCATTCTAGAAGGATTTATAATGTTCAAGTAGCATAGAGCACCTCTGGTGGCGTCACAAGCTGGCCCGTCGAAGATAATTAGTTTATTTGCGTAATAAGTAATTGCGTAATACGGAAGTAGCAAGGGCAATTACACACTATGTATACATTTTTACCCATCGGTTCTCGAAACAAAACTGATGAGGTTGGAAGGTGAGAGGTTAGTGGTAAGGTGGTAAAGGGAAGGGTAAGGGGGTTGTAGGGTTGAGGAGCCGCTCAGTCCTGGGTTCGAGACCCGTCAAGGGTAATTAGATTTTAAATCTCGTAATGAGTAACTGCGCAACTAGACGTACTGAGTAATTGCGTAATTAACAGCTTTTTATGAAAGATGTTTACAACACGATTTTCGAGTACTCGAACTCGCCCAAAAACGTTGCTCATTACTGTCAATATCGAGGAAAGGTAAAACTCAGATGATCATACTCTAACAGCCATACTGGGAAGCATGAGGCGGGAAACGTGTCCGACTGGTCATTGACGAAGCAATCATTTTGTCTTCATTTTTTTGACGTGAACACGTCTTTAGAAATAGACCAACACGTGGGGTAGCAGAACTGGAATGGCGATGTAACGTCTCCAGGTCGATCAACTCCGGAAATTCGTGAATAACATGATTGGAGCATACGTCATCTCTTTCGATCGGTTGTACAAATACGAAGCGAGGGCGAGGACTGACAGCGACTGGCGCCAGTACACACTGCTAGACGTGGGAATTGCTACACACACGAGGTGTCAGCCGTTTACAATAAAATCAAGACCACACGCAGCACCAATTGCGCAGTGTAAATGGTTAAATTTATATCGCGCGTCTAACTCTGCCGATTCGAATCACATAATCCAAGTACCCATTGCGTTACTTCCATTTAATTCCTATAGTCCAAAGAAATACTACCCGCTAACTGGACAGACAGTTTTCCCGTAAAATCCAAGCCCAAGCCCTCAAAACAGCCACGTGCCAATTTTCCTGCTCTGAGGCTGTCTAGGATTGATACCCAATATGTAGAGACCTGCGAAATTCGCTGCCCTTGCACTGAAATCAAACACTGGTTCTTTTCATTCCCACGGATTACGAGACGATAACTTTTGACGACAGCGCCAGACGATTCCAGTCACAAATCATACGCTTTTCAACAAATGAGCGCATGCATGTGCAAAAATATTAGAACGCCAAGCCAGTTCGGCAGCTCTGGAAATAATGGAATGTCTACATCATTGTATCGCGTGACAAATGCCACAGCTGGCTCACAGTGCAGGAAAAGCCCACGTAATGATGGGATAATCGCATAATTTTGTAATTCGAATGAATCGATTACGAATTTTCTGAATCGAATAAATAATCGGAAAATATAATCGACTGTCTTGCTCTAATCCATACATAAAATTTGACCGCAAATACTGCATGTTTCTATCAATTTGTCTACAACTATTCTCACCAAAATTTCCCTGTTTGTTTTTAATAAATTCTGCTATTCTGAACATTTATTTCAAAATTATATTTTATATTTCAAATAGATGTCAAATAAAATGTATCCCTAAGGTTTTGTTTTAAGTATAAACCGCTGGAAATCGTGAATAATCCAATTGTTTTAAATTATTCGATGAAAAATTTGCAATTAATTAATCAAATAATCTATTATTTTACCTGCGATTATCCCAGTGAGTGCAGATGTTGTTTCATTTGCGTGCAGTTGGACAATATGCAGTGGGGAAACGCCGAAAGAACCACTGGCACATCATATCGGCCGTACGTCGCTGTTTCAAAGGCCGAAGTGCCGCGCCCCAAGTTGCAAAGAAGGAAGGGATTTGGTTAATATTGACGAAGGATGTTCGCGTTGCTGGCGGGTGGAAAAATTCCGTTTCTCACTATGGGCATAAAGGTCGACCGTGAAGCGAAAGAGTTTACGAGCGTCTCAAACGAATGCAAGGGGTGAAGGAAGCGGGAATCCTCCCTCCAAGAAAACCTGCTGGGCAACAGCATCTTCCGCCACGTTTCTAACGCGCGAAAATCCGCTGTACCCCCCCCCCCCCTTTTTTTCTTCCTAGGAATTGAAGCCCGACCATCTTGCTGGGAAGTTGTGAGTCAGCCACGTACCCCTAGCAGCTACTGAAGTCGAGGGGAAGACGGTCAGCTATGTCCAGGTGATTCGCCAGGATGAAAGCGGAATAAAATCTTCTAAATGGCTGTTCACGATAAAGTGAGCACTTATGAAAGCCGTCTTATTTGGAATAATAGTCAATAAATATATTCGATTTTACCCTTAGGCATTATCATGCGAGTGCGGTGGAATATACACTCTGTGTTTATTGCTTACATAGCAACATTTATTCAAAAAGGTGGTTAAAAGATAAAAGAAATTGCTGAAAGGAAAAAGTAATTAGGGCCTCGAAAGTGCTCACTTTACCGTGAACACCATGTGTCTGTCTGATCTTATTGACGCATTCGCGTCAAAAATTGATATATATTGTTTGTCTGAGCAAAGCACTAGAAAGTTATGCAAGCCAGTGTACGTATACTTTCCAACAACTTGTTGAGTTCCTTGACTTAATTCGGGATATTTAACGTGGCAGTTAAAAGCTATCAAATTCTGTGTACGTAATAATTTTTCACCATAAGCGTATAGATCCCGAGTCCTTGAGAGTCTAGTATTTTAAGTATTTAAAAATCAACAGATGTTACCGTTCTTATCCTACGTGGATGCAATGGTCACGTTTCATTAAAGATTTAAAACACGCTGGCGGCAAAAAAAATTATTTTAATGGCGTGTCCTGTTTGATGACCCCATTAACAGCGTTATTTTTAACTTCGTTAATATTTTGCGTTTTAAAACACGGAATGAAGGGTACAAAATTAAATGATTCGTCTACTTATGCGCAAAGTTTACATTCTTTGAAAGTTCATACCATAAATATTTTTCGGCTACGACTTTATGGCCTCAAATAAAACATGTCATGGGTCTCTAAAACTATTATAATATTAAGTATAAAGCTTTTACACCCATGAAACTCTACCCAGATTAGACAAAGAAGCCAGTGAATATTATATATACATTTAAGTGTGTGTGTGTGTGTGTGTATGATAACGGTTTTTGTATGTTACTCGTAACCTAACATGGATGTTTTGATTCGTCGGTTCTGATCATTAGATCAGGAGCCTTCGTAACAGTATACAACAGTTATTTTCATTAATTTTATTGTTTCAAATCGTAGATACTCAAAATTCCAATAACGGAAGAGGAATCGGGAAAGTAGACAGTGAGAAACATTTTTATTAGTGCTTTGGCATGAAGATGGAATTCCACTTGGGAAGTACAAATTACGAACACAATCAAGATTGAACCCACGGCATCCTGTGTGATAATCACACGTCAACACACGGCCAGTTAGGTTTAGTGCAAACTGGAGCGACAGATAGGCTACGTGAAAATTTGTTCCTAACACCCAATGAGAAGTATTCTCGAGTAGTCAGCTACCATCCAAATAAACCAGGTCTTACCAGAAAAATAACAGTTAAATAAGTTGACTGGTGTGGAGAATGAAGTTTGCCCTACGTGGTTCCCAAAATATTACTACCATGTTAGAAATTGTGTTCATTATTTTCGAGTCAGAATTGGCGCCTAGAGGTCAGGTTTCATCAGGTGTGTTCTTGTTTCTTCCAAAATTTCCCGAGTACTTTAACTCCATAGCCGTGCATAAACTGTCTGTAATTGATTTTATGTCTATCATACGACATTCCTTTAAAGGTGGTTTTAATGCAGTAGAAAATTTTATTCTTTGTTGATTTATTTCTGTAAGAAAATATGTTTATACAAGTTTAATACAATTTGTTTTTGATTCCATCCAATCGTTTCTACTTGAGAGGCCAGTTTTTGAACTTACAGTATAGGCAAGTACAGGCATCCATCCATAATGTAGAGGTTGGTTATGATATGAGCGGAGAGACTTGGGCGGATCTTAACTTCGAAGTCTTGAGAGTCGATGCGTGTGGAGTCAGGTAAGTATGAAGCAGTGCCGGAATGTAATGGCGTTGGAAACGTGAGATCCCCGAGAAAACCCAGCACGATTCCCATGTGCGAAAATCCGGGGATGAACCCGCCGGAATCCTTGGTTCGCCTAGGTGGGAGCAGGCGAGTATTCTGACAACTATACCACCACGGCCACGTTATGAAAAAAGGTATACGTCAGTCAACAATTCTTTAATTGCTGACTTACACAACATAAAAAGTCATCGCAGCTTACCGCCCATAACAAACAAATACGTTATCACAAGAGCCTCTTTCCTGAACAACAATAACTGTATTTGCATAGACAACTTTTTTTTTTTTTTGCAAATCAGTTGTTTTCTATTGCACGCAAAGCCATCTAACGCAAGGTCCATGGGTGGCTGTTTACAGATAGTTCACTAGTTTCATGCAGTGCTATGCGGCAATATTCACCATGAGTCCGAAGCGGAAGGAGCATTCTGTGTCTTTACGTCATAGAGCAATATTGCTCCATTCGAAAGGGAAAAATCTATCGCAAGATTGCAGACAAATTTTTTGTCAGCTACACTACAGTAAGGGCAGCCATTAACGAATACAAGAAGACTGGTGCGATAGAAAATTAACGTCGATCTGAGTATCCGAGTCTACTGACAACCCAAGACTGTAGACGAATCGTCAATCTTGGACAGAAGGGACCATATAAACACTCGGAATCAATGTCTTCAGACTTTCAGCAAACGTCCAACAAGAAGGCGAGTGCTCAGACTGTACTAAATGTTTTGGATATGACTAATATTCGTGGAAGATCTCACAGGAAAAAGCCATACATTTCGAGAAAAAAAAAGTAAGAAACGCTTGCAAATTGCTAAGGAATACATTAAAAAAAAAAAAAAAAAACTGATAACACTTTGAAACACTGTGGTATTTTCGAATCAATCGAGGTTCACTTTGTTCAGACCCGAGGGAAAGAATAAACACAATTCCAATACAAATTCATTCTTCCAACAGTAAACTCAAAGTAAGTGCTGTAATGGTTAGGAGATGTATACCGGCCTCTGGAATTGGAAATGTAGCTTAAATCCAAAGTAAAAAGGGCCATGTGAAACATCGAGGTGTTGAGCAGTAATTTACATGACATTGTGCAGAAATTGGGACTTAGGGTCTTTCATCACCACCACGACAATGACCTGGAACACACCGTCGTGTAAACCCGAGAATGGTTTCTACATTTACAACGCTCCTCGAATGGTTCATACTTCATCACAGACTTCCGATTTGAATACACTTGAACACTCAACTGCGCATCTCCACGCATAAATCAGGGAACGTCGTTTGTCCGAGAAAAAAATCATTTTGAGAGAGTATTCGTGGAGTAATGGTCTATAAATTACCCAAGCTGTGAAACAGAATTCGCTCAACAGCATACCATGGCATCTGCAAACAGTAAGGGTACGCTGATGGTTTGCACACTGCCTATTGAAATGTGCATACTAATGACAGCCTTTAAAATGTGGGTGTGCCACTACTTTTTGGGGTTACTGTATTTTATGTATTGACTGAGCTTGGCCAAATTAGGATTTTCTTAATAAATGTGCATCTAGATACCAAATTACAAGAAGAATTGAGTATGACTTTTTTTTAACAAGCTTTAACATAAAAATACTAAACTTGAATATTATTAATATCTCCGAATACAATTGCAGGGTGGTGATAGCATTTTTTGAAGTACCATTCCACCAGCTACGAAATCATTAAATGTGTGGTGATGATTACGATGAGTTGGTAGTAGTGAGTGGGGTGGTGATGGGGTGATGCAGTGCCCTTCAAATGTCCCTCTAACCATTTCCCCAGATTTCGGATCTTCTCATTATTTGAGCGAGGGTGCAAATGGGGACGCAGTTGGGCGCACTGGAGGGTGAGTTAACAGGCGGCATCTCCCTTGTGTTTTCCGGGGGGTGTGGCGGGGGAGATTAAGTGGTGTCAATGTAAATTACGGCAGGGGAACCGCCAAGTGTCTAATGCGGAACCGAGCGATATAAGAGCGTGATAATGCCAGTCGTTTGTTTGGCGAGAATCTGCTTTCGATGAAGGTCGACGCTTTTTGAAAGAAAGATTATCGCCGTGTGCGGTCGTGGGGCAACTGATCTCCCTTTGGTTTGCCCTTCACATTGTCTCGATGTAGAGCAGGCAGCATTGGAGGGTCTAAACAAAGTAAGGTTAGAAGTACTTTATATAACAGAAATCACGAAATGTATACACTATATAATCCCTAGTGTTTTCTTACGAAAATAACGCATATTGGTGATTACCCTGGAACACAACGTTCAAGATTTTAAATGTTGTTGCTGAATATAATGTAAGCGTCAAAGTTACTGTAATTATAGTACATGGAAATTTTCAAACTGGCCGTAGAGTTGAATATTGTTTGTAGAGAAACAAATATTGAACCAATTAAAACACTATGTATTAAAAATTAATAACAGAATATAAGCTATATGCAAAACGGAAAACATTGAAGAATTCTGCGCATTTTTCATCAGCAAAGTTGTAAGATTAATAGGTGCACGCAGCCCAAAGGAAACGTACCCAAGATCAGAATCTATGTGTAAAAGCGACGGGGCACTGAGTGTCTCGTAAAACTCCAGGTAGAGAAATTTGTTACGAGACAGATATCTGAGTTCTCCCACTTGGTTCTGTAGTTACAAATAAACATATTAGGTTATTTCTATTAAATAGTTATTCTTTTTTGGTATTTGTTGGTCTAGGAAAATATTGGTCAATTATAATCTACGTTCTGTTGATTTTAAAAACATTTTTATCAACTTTTTTCTAGCTAGTATACATTTTTTGGTACTAATCAAGCAAATAAACTCTCTGCTCGGATTAATCTTGTCCTGGGAAACTTGCGGAAGAAAATATCGAGTCAAACCACTTCCCATTTTATCTCCTAATATACCGAATGGTCCACATTTCTTGTCACCCAACAGTAAGAACGCAATATAATCCAATACATCATAACGTATTCCAATAATGAGACGCTGTCGGGGTGTCGAAAACACCTCAAGCAACATTGTGCATGCTGAATATCGTTAGTTCATGTCAGTATCGCTTGGCTAGTTGACAGCTGTTGGCCTAAAAGAGTTCAATCCGCGAGATACTTTTCCATGTCTCTTAACATTGTGGTTGTTGGGATCGCAAGCTCGGATGCTTGTTCCCGCAGTGACTTCTCGGGTGACCGGAGCACAGATGCCTCCACCGCCGCACATGTGTCCTGTCTTCTGTTGGTCTTTAATAGATCCCGTCAGAAAAAAAGCTTGTTTTCCTAACGCATCAGTATTGTCCCTCTAGGAGGGTCTTCTTTGTGGACTCGTCTCGAGAAGTCTTGTCGCGCATCTCCTATGATCTTTCCAGTACATGGACTTTCATGTGCCCACACACTACCAACAAGCCGCTCTTATACACTGTAGGAGCACGTGTCGGTCATCTAACAAAGCGTATGAAATGTATTACACAACCTCAAGGAAAATTAAGGGAGTGACAAGGCATCTGGACCAACCTGTACATTGAAAATTCAGTCCATAAACTTCTGTTCACAGTCAAGTCAATTAAATACACTGGGAACCAGTACACGGAAAAGTACCTATGTCTACAAAATTGTAGGCCTAGTAATTGCAGTTAAAATAAGTGAGAATAAGTTACGGAGATAATAAATGGCATTTCTGCAAATCCAGATATGTTGTTTTAATGAGTTATAGTCAATTTCCAATTATGTTTTGGAATTATTATTTTTCCGAGGGCGTTAGCACACCTCGGCACAAAGTAACAGGGCTGAAGTCATGGGACATGCGGCAGTTAGCATGTTCTTGTAAGTTTCTGCCAACTGTAACAAATTTTATGAATACAACAGTTGGAAACCTCAGAAGAAAATTGTTTTAAAGTTCTGTTTAAATCATTGTCTGTTCAGACTCTTTCTTTAACCGACTGAAAGCTACAATTTTATGATTAGAAATAACTTCACGTGCTTTTCTAATATTTATTGGTTATTTATTATAGTAATAGTAAAAGTTATTTTGCGATGTTGTTTTTCAATTTCTTTACACTGTCTTTCGAAATTCTATACGACACAATACACTTGTTAAGCGAGCAATATGTCGTAACCTCTTTAATATTTTCGACTTTATTTTACACAAAGAATTGATCCCCACCCCGTAATTTGGGCGTTCAGTTTCCGGACAGCCTGTAAACAGGATGTCCCGTTTATCTTGAGCACCCACAATAGCTCAGTACCGAGGCCATAACTGACAAAAATGTTTCACACAAATGTTGCATAACTGCAAGGGAGAAATATTACTGCTGGGGAGTCAGACTTATAGCATTGTGTATTAGTGAGATACGATCACTAACATCGGTTTTTTAATCGGCAACATTTATTTATTCGTCAAAGTTCTTGGAAGCTCAGCAAGACCTATTAAAAAATGTATCACAATGTACCAGTCTAACATACAGATTGTTAGAAACCATCTCAGACATTGGGACTCATAAGGGTTCATGAAGGCCCGTTGTGTGATACCTTGCGGCACGATTGCGCTGCATGGAACAGTACGCTCTGCATTTGATGTAGAGGTGATGTAAACAGTGCAGGTAACCAGAGTTGCCTACCTCATTCCATAAAGACTGCGCTTAGAGGAAACAAAGGAACACACATGACGTGACTACTCAATCAATCAACCGTGTGCAGTCGAATGCAGTACACTGCAAGGTCAGAGTTGTTGTAACGGAAATGTACTCCAGCAACGAGAAGGTAAAAATGCTGCTCATCTATGGAGAATGTAAGTTAGCAGATGAAAGTGTTCGTATTATTTTACAGTACAGTATAGTTCGTTCATGTGAGTTGTACTTACATACACACAAAATTCTGTTATTACCATTATCACTAGCTTAGTTTGTTCATTCGTCGTTCATTCTGTTGAAGGTCGGCGTAATGCTCGTCAGGTGGAGCAACTCTAGCGAGAGCGATACCCTGACAAGACCCCACCGTCCAGACGGATGTTTTCCCGTCTCGTTGGGAGGCTTTGTGTAATAAGTAATTTGGACCCACAGCATCACAATCTTCTTAGAACTCGCACAGGTGAAGCTGCTGAGGTTGCTGTTCTCGCTGCTGTAGCAGTTAACCCACATGTCAGCACACGCCAACTGAAAACCGAAATTGGCATTCCGAAAATGAGTGCACATCGTATTCTTATGCGTCACACATTCCATCCCTATCATGTACACTTACATCAAGAATTGCATGGGAGTGATTTCCAGAATCGTGTAGAGTTCTATCAATGGGAACAGCAGCAAATTATCTTTTTACCGATGAATCAGCGTTCCCCAACTCAGGCCAAGTGAATATGAGGAAGGTGGATTATTGGGTCGTCGAGAACACACGATAGTTTCGACAGGTGTACCATCAGCGTCAATGGAGAGTTAACGACTGGTAAGGGAAGGTTGATAATAAGGTTATGGAGTCTTATTTCGTGAATGCTAACCGAAACGGCAGTGAGTATGACACCTTCATGCAAACAATTCTTCCTGGTCTTCTGAACGAGATACCCCTAAGGAACAGAATGATATATGGTACCAGCACGATAGATGCCCGGAACATAACACTGTGTATGCACATCGCGTTCCGGACCGAAAATATTCTGGTAGGTGGTTCGGTCGTGGAGAACCAGTTCTGTGGCCTGTTCGATCTCCTGACTTAATCTCCTCGGGCTTTTTCTTTGGGGTTACTTCAAAGGCGCTGTCTATTGAGATATTCCAACAATTCCAGAGAGTACGCAGGAATGTTTTGATGAATGATTGTAGTACTACTCTTCAGCAGGAAACACTGGAGGAATCTGTGTTGCCATTCATCCAGTGACTGAATATGTGTATCGCTACCAGTGGTCACCATTTTGAACATCTAATGTGAAACTTCTACACTCTGAATCTGAATCAGTGAGAATTTCACAGTTTCAATCAGTCAACAGCAGCTGACTGTTTCAACAGTCATTTCAGTGAATTTAGTTAATGAATCAGTGAAAGAATTCCAGATTTCACTCTGTTATTGATCCACTGACCTTTTCCACTGATTCATCGGTCTTTTTTTCTATGTTTTTCAGTGGTTTAATATTTGACTGATGGATAAGTTAAACAGCGTGTAAAGATGGCCGTCCAGCAACATTTAAAAATGGCAGTTAAATAACACGTATCAAGTGAAATAACAACGAATATACTAATAAATCCAATACAAAGTACTTTCTAGAATGTCTTTCGTCTTTCAAAACACCATTTTACGAGGTAATATGAACATTCAGCTCTTCCTTCAGCTTTTACGTCAATCATTTCGTTTTTATGTAACCATCACAGCGCTCTGTTTGAAGGTTTAAACTGCATATGATGTCTTGAAGAGAGTTCACTCATATATATTATTCGATTTAACAATCCTAACGGTACCAATTAAGCGAAAAAACGAAAAGTAAGGGCATAAAATTTAAATATTCGCGATTTCGATAACGGTAGACATTTATTTTCCTCCTACGTTTCAACTTGACTTCGTAGCGCAGATAGTTCCCTACCCTCATAGCTCAGGGGTAGGGTGGCCGACCTGTAGTCGGAGGGTCACGGGTTCGCACCCCGATGCCTCCGACGCGGCAGATCTTCAGTTCGCTTGTCGCACTGGTAATTTGCCAACAAGTCGGTCTAACTTGAGCTCGTCACCCACAGCAACAACGACAACTCCAACAACACCAACGGCAAAAAAAAATTGGTAAGGGAACGGCCTCAAAGCGAGGTGTAACGGGTGTGTGAGCTCGATCCTGGCAGATCGTATGAACACTGCTTCACTGTTGTGTGTGTGAATGCAGGTAGTGGTGACAGGACAGCGTGTTCGTCCAGTACAGGCTCTGCGGGTAGTTGTAAATCAGAGGGGAAGACCGTATAATGTAACTGCACGAGAACGTGCCTTGCAAATCATCCGTGTGTGTGTGTGTTTTACATTAACTGTTCAAAGTGGCGACCACCATCCTCTGTACACAAATGACAGCGGTGCACACTAGACTGTCTGACGTGGGCAAAGTTGTGAGGGGGTGTTGTGAATGATAGTACAAGCATTCGTAATCCGGGCGCGGAGTTCAACTACCGCGTTGACTGCTGTCTCGTATACCAATGTTTTTAGATGGCCCCACAGAAAGAAATCAGATGGCGTCAGATCTGGGGAGCATGGTGGCCACCTCACTGGTCCGCCTCTGCCTATCCAACGCTCACCAAATGTGACGGTAACGTGGTGATAGGCTTCCAAACTGAAGTATGCAGGGGCTCCGTGGTACAATTTTTTTTATTACAATTTTCCCGGTGGAACCGGCGCTGGCCTCTCCATCCTCCCCTCCAGGTGGCCGATACCTATTAAAAGGTCATACCTAGAGCGCTGCTTTCTAAAAGTTACATTTAACACCCCGCAAAAACAAAAGCTAACACACGACTCTAAAAACTCTCGATAAAGTTGGCCAGTCAAACGTGGCGGCAAGAAGTACGGTCCAATGAGGTTGTCGCCTACATTGCCGGCCCAGATGTTGACAGCAAATGTCACTTGATGGCGGTGTTCAACCATTGCATGTGGGTTTGACTTATTCCACGAGTAACTGTTTTGACTGTTGAGAACGCCATCACGAGTGAAAACAGCCTCGTCTGTCCACAGAATGTTGTGTGGAAAGCCAGGTTCGTCTGCTCAGTGATGCAGAAACCAGCAAACGAAGTCAACACGAGGCTAGAAATAAGCTGAATGTAAGGCTTGCACCTTCTCACGATTATACGGGTGTAGCTGTTATTCGTGTATTGTGCGAGCGATTCCATGTGTGCTACTTGATGGCGAATCGGCAATGCGTTCCAACACGTCCTTCTCAAACCTGGCTATCCGCACTTAAATATAATACCTTAAGAACTATATACAGAGCAGAGTGTAAAACCATACTGGCTTACGAAGATGTGATGTAGTATCACAGGGCTGAGTTGGTACATTACAAGAGGAAGCTCATCAGTTCTCAAAGGGCGGAACTGCTGGCTGTAACTGAGGCATATAAAACTGTGCCAAATATGTCACTCTCGGTGATTGTGGGTGATTTGCTTGTGAAGTAGACGGGAATCACAACAGAGAGAGCACGGGTTGTGGGGCAGACACATAAAAATAAGGAAGATATCATGAATGATATCTTGCATGAATGGCAAGACATGTGGGATGGTTCAGATAAAGGAAGAACCACGTACGAGTTGTTGCCCAACATCAGGGCAAGAATGAAGAATAATTGGATCATTGTGAACCATTACAGCATGCAACTCATCAAACTACAGTCACAGCGAGGAAAGATGGAGGGGATGACAGCCTTCGGGCCGTAAAACCTGCTTGGACGTTTCATATCACACCGGTGCCATACCTGTTCGCTGTAAATGTTCCGGTCTCGTGCAACCGTCTGTCCACAGACGTCAGCATCCGATGACCTGGGTGGCGTCTGTTTGGAAAGGTCTGTTCATACAGACGTTGTGCTGCTATTGCGTTACCACCCGCGGCACCATATACGAGAGGCATACTCGTCATTTCTGCGCACATGTACTATCTCTCCATGTTGCGAACCAACAGTGCAATGCCACCCTGTCACACACGCTAGACCTGTCAATTTCTTATAATAAGCCTCACATTAAATCACATGTACTCTCTACGTGTTATTTTAATATAATTGTTACTAATTTTCTACCACACATTGTAAATTTACCCCATCACTGGTATGGTAATTTTACTACACCGGTCTGTTACTGTTTAATGTTCATCATACCCAATTACATGTACATTTTAGGTGTAATCTTACCATACCATTCTCTAATTTCTACTTGTTATGATGTTAAATAACATACACTCCGCGCTTATAATTTGACTATGTAAATTATAGATTTCCTTCCATGTACTGTAAATTTAAACATCCATCGCAATTATAATTTCACCACTATGTATGTGGTGAATCGCAGATTCAGTGTAATTGTAGTTACAAAATATATGTACATTTTCACAGTTTTGCCAAGCAATTTTACCATCAGCATATGAATCATGTGGATAATCCTTTTGAATGAAATAGAACAATATGTACATTTACACCGATGTACATGTTTCAATACAACATTGGCGTAGTTGTAAAAATGCATAGATTTGGGTTTTAATAATTTATGTTCGTGGATTTTTACACGTACTTTCAAATTTGTAAAGTTACACCCCTCTTATTGTTAATATACCAATATATTTGTGTTTTTTTATAATTTCATTGTACTATGTTATGAATATAGTTGTACATTTCTGTAAATTTACACGTACTGTAATTGTTTTTAAAAATTACACACAGGAAATGTAAAATTACCAAACGGTTGTACATGAATTTTTACATTTTTTTACAGTGTAGCTTGTCACATAAGTGTTCGATGGGACTTAGGCCGGGATTCATAGTGAGCAGTACGTGGTTTGAATCTGCAGTTCCTGTAGGGCAGCTCTGAAGGGCGGCTGCTGGATGCACTTTTGCATTGTCGTGATGTAGCACAAATTGGTGCCTCATCCCCGCTGCAAAACATGGTCGAGTACAATTTCTTCTGGGTACCTGGCAGCAGTAAGTCCACATTGGATCACCATACGGTCCGTTCGGTCGTCGATAGTGATGCCACCTCGCACCATGACACACCCAGCACCAAACAAGTCCCATTCATGGACTGCTGCGTCTGCATACTTCTCTCCCCGGCAACGATACACCCGCAGACGTCCATCACACTGCGTTTGGATAAAGCGCTCTTCATCTGCGAACACCACATTGCTCCATTGTAGCAGTTGCCAGTGCCTATGTGCCTGTGCAAATCTCAGTCGATCTGTCTTGCCACGAGGCGCTAGTCGTAGGCTTTTATGAAGCCTTCATGACCTTAAGTCTGCTTCTATAAGTCTGTTGTGGACGGTTTGGTCACTGACATTTGCACCAGTTGCTGCCCTCAGATCATTTTGGTCGCCTCGAGCAGTACCACTGCGCCACTGAAAATGTACAGTTGACAACATATCGGTCGTCTCTGGCTTACAGATTCCTCTTTCTGCCCTGGCCTGGTCTCCTAGTGTACATACCTGTTTCCCTGAATCGAACCCGCGCCCTGCCAACAACAGATTTCGACACCTTGAGCTCTGCAGCAACTGCACGAATAGTTCATCCTTCTTGCAGCAGTGTGATTGCACTAACAGTTTCCGCTCCCATTAGGCACCACATATGGACTGACTGATTGCCACTTACAGACACTAGATCTCAGTGCAAGGCTATGTGCCTCATTTGTCCGACACTTTAGTATTCGACATAAGACAATACATTTTACAATATCGTAGACGGAATATCTATGATATATATTTTCTGTCTTTGGACAGCATGTGGAACACGGCCAAACAACAGTAATAGTTTAAACGTTCTCTGTTTAAATGCTACAGTCGACCAAAATCATGTCCCTCTAGTTTTTTTTTAACCGGGGTACAGGGAAATATAATTACGTGATATTTAATACTTCAAAGTAAAAGTGCATTTGGCAAAATATTGTATTATACAATTGCTTTATTTCAATGTGATAGCATAATATAACAATTAGTATTAATGACATCTTTCGTTATTTCGCTTTAATTTTGTAACATTTTTTTCTAATACTAACGTGTTTACAAAACCAAAAAGTAATTACAATTGTGTTTGTGCTGTTTACGATTGTAAGCACTGTTGTGCTTGTGAGAGTGCGTATCCTTACAAATTTAAGTTACTATTTAATATTTTAGCTGGGGCAATGTGTATAACAATTCGGGAGAAACACAGACATATCAACATAAATAAAAAGAAATTTTAAATTTCCCACCAGATTTAAAGCGACATTTCTTAATACCAGGGCACCTTGCAACGGAAATGTTCCTTATGCCAAATTCTCGCGTACGAAATCTCGTTTCGTTCACAACCTGAATAAAATAAATGCTAGACAGGGCCTATACTGCAGGAATGAGAACTGTAATATAATTATAGTATATGTATTATAATTTACAGCTCTGTACGATGTACTATGACGAATCCGTTATAGTATGCAAAAATATTATAATTTAAAATGAAGAGTTCAATTTTATGCTGTACCTTTTACTTTGATGTGCACGAAGAGCTATGTTCATAATGGTACTCTATACCTCAACGTAGCAAGTATACCATCAAGACAACACTAACATAGACATGTTATGGATTCAGACAAAGGGTAGGCCTACTTTCAAATGTATAGCGATGCTGTGACATATTCATATTATTTGTACGCGAGGTTTGTATCTTAGCTATCAATATGCTTTTGCCCTTTGATGAATGCAAACCTTCCTGTCTACGGATGAATGCTTGTTAACACATAGTTTCAATGTGCTGGTTATTGACTTGTGGATATGCTGCTGCAATTGTTTTCAAGTTTTGTTCTGAGACATTTTTAATGTTGAGTAACTATTGATGTTATATCACTTTGCAAAATTAGAACATATGTAATAATAAAATCCCCTAAGATTTTTGAGTACTGTAGTAAAGATTTTATAACATATTTTGAGTGATGTAGCAAGTTTATAAAATGTAAAACATTACAAAATAAACCTGAAGTTATTAAATAACAATACAACACATAGTAGCTCTAAAATATTGCTGCCAAAAATATAGTCGTTAATGTACTACAATTTTATACAATGATCGCACCGCCTTGTTCTGCAGGTGTTGTACGCCGCAACTTTGAACACAATTATTGATATAAAACTACGTTTCCTGATGTCAGCATGTAGGTATCTTGTGTCCAAAGAAACTATGTCTGGAGTTTGGGCACTGAGTTACCCAACACTATGTATAATATGTTTGCCTTGGCGAAGGCCGAAATAGCTTCGTGTAAGCAGCATAGGTCAGCACTGTACGTTTAGCGTTGGTCAACCACCACACGGCTCAAGATCGCTTCGTTAGTACGGTGCATTCAGAAGACTATCTATATAGTCTGTTCACGATTACTTCACACTTTTCTGAAGCCCTGCTGAAGTCATTTATCCATATCATGCAAAGAACTTTCCGGCCCTCGGTAAATTACTGGTAATGATACGCAGTTCGTTCTCAGATTTTCCGAAATGAGACACATTGTAACACCTAACTTATTGTATTAATTACACTCAATTAAAAACTACATCTGCGATTAATTATACCATTAACCGTTGTACTGTGGGAAGGCAAAGCGTTCAAATTTTTCTGTGGTGATAAATTAATTCTCCAATATTTACATATGAAATTCTGCTTCATGTAACCAAACTACAAGTAGTTTTTTAGTCGTTTCCCCCAAGGCGGAAGGGTCCGCGGTGGTGTAGGGGTTAGACTACTCGCCTCCCACTAAGGCAAACCGGGTTCGATTTCCGTGCGGGGTCACCCCCGTATTTTCGCCTGTGGGAATCGTTCCGCGGTCGATGCTGCTGGTTGGCGAGTTTTCTCGAGGATCTCCTTTTCCCCCCGCCTTTGCGCATTCCAACGCTGCTCCATACTCACATCGCTTCACCCTCATCGGCTCTCAGGACCTTGATGTTAAGAGCTGCTCAAATCTATTCACTCACTCACCCAAGGCGGACACGTAATTTTGCTGGACGTAGAAGCGTGTTGGAAGGGAAGCGGGCCAAATCGACCGACTGCCCACCCTCTCTCCATTTTCGCCGTAGGCAAACACTGAAAGAAGTAGCGGGCTTGGTCTTCCAGCACCCCCCCTCTACCCCTTACACCGCTCTCCTAGGGCTCATTCGCCCAGGCGTGCGGGGGTAAGTGTGTTTCCTGCTGCTGGCCTCCAGCACTAATCCAGCAGCCAATAGGCGCGCATTAAGAGGGGGTCGTGGAGTGGTTTTCTGGGCGGCGAGTGGGGGGAGGAGGACTGCCACTGCGAAGACGGCCGAGCGGTTTCATGCTTCAAGGAATTAGCGTGGGCGCTTGTAGTGCCCCGTCAAAAGAGGCTTAAACGCGACCGAACATTGACGACTACTTTCAGCAGCCCAGAACTACCCCCTTCCTTGTTCCTGCCACCCCCATAGTCCATCCCCTTTAACCCTGCCTCCCCCTTGGGCTGGACCACGGCTGCTGGGATCTCACCGCTGTAATGGAAGGTCTCTCTCTGTGGGCTGGGGTATCTGCGCAACTTGGGGACAGCACAATGCCGGTCCAACAAATCGCAGCTGTAAGAGGGCTTGGGTTTTAAATTAACTTCAAATAAGAGTCAATTAAAGTCTACAGGTTTTTGAAAGTTAACACAGAAAAACTAACAAAAAAAAGACTATCCTACATACAGGCTGTTAACGGTAAAGTGGTCGCTTTTGAAAGCCCTGTCGTTGGTTGCGTGTCCTTCCGCATATCGAAATAAACACTGTCTTGTGACTTTCAGTTGGTGTTTGCATTAGTTGTCTCATAACTCCACAGCATACTCGTTCAGTATTCTTTGTAAATAAACATTTCGATACATATGTATCAATGCACTATATGATGAGGGCCATGAATACTTGGTCCTGGAAGTAGCGCACGCCAGCCATCCCCTGAAGATCAGTGGAACTCAAGAAGGCGTCCTGGTATGTTTCCTAGTAACGATTTCTCGATTCGTTGCTTGTCGGGCAAAATTTGTGTATGAATTGCACAATGTTATTGGTCCTCCAGGTCGGATAACTTCACATGTGATACCGATCAGCAAATATGTGTGGTTATTACGTCACTTGATTGCATGTGCTACGTAATTGTAATCTCACGCGCGTGTTAATTAGGTACCGATGCTACCGCAGAAAATCACACACTGTTCAAATATCCTGTGAAGAAAAAACATATCTGCCCTCATCTTATCATTTATGATGGATCGACTTATTGGTGATCGGTATAATGAAATGATTTTTTAAGTTTCTTTGTTGTGATGTTATCCATTCAGTTGCATGTTACTTCACCAAGAGGCCGATTAATTTATCCGCTTTCTTTTCTCAGTTGCGTTTGTTGCCTTGTGTGTCCTTGAATTTGCCAGTGTAGGTCCGAGTAGTGTTTCAGCATATTATGTTCTTTTTCTGAGATTTTAAACATTTTCAGCTTGATCAGGTTTAAATAACCTCATTTGTGATGTGACACGATTGGGTACGGATTTGTCTTCCCTGTAAAATTATCATTAGTTTATTGTATTAATAATTCGACATAGGTTTCAAGTAAATTTTACTGAAACTGAAACTTCAGAAAGTAAATAACGCCACATAGCGAGCGAATACAGGCATTAACAAATGCCCCATTTGTTACTACTGTAACAATTGTGCCCAAGGTAAATATGTTTAGCATAAAACTTGAGGAAATTTATAGTACTGTAACTTCAGTATGTGACAACTTACTGCAATCGGATCCACTTCCTGGTGACTTGGATGAAAATATGCGGACTTCTAAACATAATGAGCTGTTTACTTTACTGTCGGGAGTTCGTGGTATCGTGGCTTCGTTTCTGAGTAAGCATGTTGTTCACAGTGAATCAACTCCACCTGTTGCCAGTCAATCTCAAATGTAAGGCTTCCCAAGATCAACTTGCCTACTTTTTCTTGTCAGTGGGAAGATTGGCCAATGTTTTCGCAATTTTATCAGGCCATCATTCACAACAATCGTTGACTGGCTGATGTTGAAAAGTTCCAATATTTAATGGGTTACCCCAGAGGAAATTCATTACAATTGGTAAAATATCTCCGATTTCTTCTGAGGACTATCCAGTGGTGTGAAAACTTCCTATATCTCAGTACCAAAATCTGAGAAAGCTAACAACATTGTACATACAGAGAATACTCGATTTGCATTCTGTCAACAACACAAAGCACATATATATCAGACATTTAGTCAGCATCTTCAACGAAAATATACGGGTCCCCAAGGGATTAGGCTGGAATGCAACCGAGGAAAATCCTGTTCTTGTCACAGTCATGATTAATAAGTTGGATGTGGAACTGCACACTCAGTTTGGAATCTTGTGTGTAGGGCGGACTGATTACATGCCTAACGTTTCAGAACTTATAGAATTGCTGCTTACAAGGGCCTCTTCTATGGACTGTGCCATTTATATTGGAGTCAAACCAAGCACCAGTCAAGCATCCCAGAAGGCCAACTCTCAAAAAATCAGCCATCTAGCACAAACACCCAAATCAGCATTTGTAATCAATTCTGAGCCCAATCAGTCAAAGCAGTATATTGTCTGTCAACAGACCACTCATTCTGTATATAAATGTTCGGAATTCATTAATACCTCGTCACCAGCAAGACAGTCAATATCTCGCAGTAAGAAACTCTTCTTCAACTGCATGGAACAGCCCACAACGTAGCATCCTATTCATCACCCCATACCTGTTTTCGATGCAAATAAAGTCATCACACTCTACTCCATGTTGATGGTTAAACTAGGCATAATCTAGTGACTCATATTGAAAATTATATTTCAAGGGCAGACGATGAGACTAAAAAATTTGTTGGTGTCTCTTCAGCTCATGATCGCACTTCAGTGTCGTTCTTTACTGCCCTGATAATTGTGTATGGTGCTGACAGTAAACCACAAGTGCTGCACTGCTTACTGGACAGTGTAGCTCAGTCATCCTTCGTGACAGAAGCAGCTGCAAAGGTTATGTCTTTGCCATTTAAAAAGATCTAGGAAAGAGTTTGTGGTGTACTACATGGTACAGTCAACTTGAAGGGGGTGGAGGGGCGGTGTCAGCTATAAAATCCAATTCTCTATTGTACCACAATGTCCCTTTACTCACTCTCTTATTGTGGTATTTAAAATCACCAGCAATCTACCACGAGCGACTGTGTCTGTAGCCAATTGGGGACTCTTCCATTAGCTAACCCTGAGTTTGACAGACCTGGTCCCATTTACATATTGCTGGGTACTGATATCTATGAACGAATTTGTTTAAGTGGGTGACTTTAACTAGGTCAGCACATGCCTGTTATGTTTTTAGTATAAATTTGTATGGATGCTCCTTGGAGAATACCCTGAACTGAATGCCAGTTCTAATAAAGAGCTGATTTCCATGTTTGTGGGGACAGAGGACTCGCTAGACTCTATTCTCAAACAGTTTTGGGAAACCAAGGAACCCCCTCGTGTAGTTGCAAAACAACCAGATGCTGACTTTTGTGAGAACTACTTCGTGGCCACTCACTCTCGAGATGAATCGGGTTGATACAAGGTTCGCCTCCATTTCAAACATGAGGAGCAGAATATCATAAATTCATATGTAAATGCTGATAACAGATTTTATGTTTCGGAGCACAAACTTACATTTCAAACTGATGTGAAAACAATGTACAAAGACTGTATCATTGATTGTTCTGCTTAAAGTCATATGGAACCCTACATCAGACCAACCCCACAGGTAAAAAGTAAAAAAAAAACTGTGAATGCTTTATCCCGCACCATGATGAGTACAAAGTAGCTGGTTTAACAATCAAATTGAGGGAGCTTTTTGATGGTAATGCCAGGGCTTCATATGGTGTATCCCTCAATGATATTCTTCTCTCTAGACCCAAGCTTCAGAATGAGATTTGCTATATCATCTTAAGGTTTAGGCTGTATATTGTTGTTTTCCCTTGCAACATAAAGCAAATATATCGGCAGATTGAGATACAGATACATGGGGATGACCGACCATATCAACTTATTCTGTGGCATGAAGACCCCTCTCTTACACTTGCAGTGTTATAACTTAATACTGTAACTTATGGACTCTCAAAACTAAAGTCATCCCAATTAGTTCTTGTGAGTACACATGATCCTTCTGAAGAGCTCCTACTGTTACAGAAATAGCGTCTTTGTATAAAATTGTTGGAGTCGTGGCCTATGTTATGCACTTTGTAAAACATTGCCAAAGGCAATCTCTTAACAGTATAATCCTATCATCTGCATATTTAAAGCAAGCAACTTCTATAGTGTGTAGATTTATCCAAAGGGCATGTTTCGAAGATGACTTGAATTGATTCGAAAGGGGGAGAACATTATTCCTCACAGTTACATCATTGAACACCTTCTATCGATCAGCAGTGTGTGCTCAGGGCGGCCAGGCGATTGTCAAATGCAAATGTTGAAAAACACCCCATAATATTGCCAAAAGATCATACTGCTGTTGAAGCTTTGGTAGACTATCATCATTTAAAGTACCTACATGCTCCATTACAACTACTGCAGTCTCTCATATCTCAAAAATTTCGAATTTTGTCAGCTCGATCCTTGATCTGGTCTAGGGTCTTCAAGTGTGCACATTGCTTTGGTGCCATCGTGACAACAGTCCTCCACTAATGGCTGGTTTACCTACCGAAAGAGTCACGCCTGCTGGGGCATTTGTATGGACTGGAGTGGACTATACTGGGCCGATCTCCACCCAAGTTAATAAGCTGGATCGTTGTGCTACCTGTCTTCACATATTTTGCCACGAAAGCTGTCCACGTCGAAGTTGTGAACAATCTGACTGCAGACAATTTCATTGCTACTCTAGCTCGATTTGTGTCAAGACGATGTTTGTGTACTAGTCTGTATTCCGATTGTGGCACCTTCTGTGTTGGTGCCACAATTTGTTCTCAGAATCATAAATTCAGTTTTTATTTCCTGCCTCCGACAGCTCCTCATCGAGGAATATTTTGGGAAGCTGCACTTAAATGAGCCAAATACCATACCATCTCAGGCATACAATCGGCAATCAAACTCTGACACTCGAGAAATTTATGACACTTGCCACTCGAGTTAGGCTGTCCTAAATTCATGGCTCCTAATACCACTTTCTTGTGATCCGTGTGACATGGTAGCACTCATCCCTGGGCCTATCCTCATCGATAGGCCTCATGTTACTGTGCCCCAATCTTGCAAAGAGGTTGATGATAGCAATATATGTTGATCCAGAAGATGGAAACTGATATGCTCACTCGTTAACTGATTCTGGATACACTTGTATAACGAATACTTGCAGCAACTACAACCCCGAGGGAATTAGTCGGCCTTTTTTTTTTAATTTTTTTAGTGAAGTGGGAGGTTTTTATTTGTTATTTTTATTATTTATTTCGTGGTGCCTTTGACATATGAAAACACCCCTGCTTATACATTTGATACACTACAGTGTATTGTGGAGAGTTTTTTTGCTGAGGCTTCAGGAGTACCATTTTTTTTGTGTTTAAAAGCCCTTTATTCTGAGTATATTGGCAAGAGCAATGAAATTTTTTTTTACTCAAATTTTGGATGGTTTGGTGATAATTTAACTAATGTGAGCGCCTTTTCACACAATTAAATTAGTCTCTCAACTGGGGATCGAGCCCCAAATCTCGAGTTACAAACCAAGCATTCAACCACTGAGCCAAAGTGGCTGGGCGAGCGAGGTGCTGATAAAAATTCTGCATGTGGTGAGCTACAATGTTAATACTGGGAGTGATCGATGCTTGGTGAGGAAATAATTTTATTCACTCTTGCAGCAGTGATTCGTAGTGTATTATCTGCCAGGAGATAATTTTCCGTACCTGCACTCATCGAGAGCATCGTGGTCGAGATATCAGCACAGCATGATAACATATTTCCTTTTGCGAACAGCGCTCACTGCAAGCTTGCCGAGGAGGAAAATTTGTTTCGCCAAGGCCACTGTCGTAGACAGAGTGCGCCGCAGTTCAGTGCGGTCTCCCAGCACAGATATACACACACACACACACACACACACACACATATATATATATATATATGAGTGCGCTGAAGTTTAGTTGTGGACGAGAGAGCAGATTAGCTTTTTTCTATCCCTACGAGAATGTGCTGCAGTTCAGTAAATGAAGAAGATACGCTATTTTGTAAAACTTATTGGTAGTCGCAACTGTGAAACTACGCAAATATTGAATTCACAGCAGGGAGAGTTTAAAAAATATATATATTTTATTTCTGTACTTCCCATTTTTTATTTTTCTACTCAAATCTAATGTTAAAAAAACCCATAATTCTCATCCCAGCACTTGGCACATATCTCTTTAAATTTCTCTAAACTCATGTCTGCTCCAACAAAATCGCTATATATATATATATATATATATATATATATATATATATATATATATATATATATATATATATATATATATATATATATATGTGTGTGTGTGTGTGTGTGTGTGTGTGTGTGTGTGTGTGTGTGTGTGTGTCTCAAGTTTTATTTACCTTGTCAAAATATACACAGAAAATATGTGTTAACTCGTACTAATTGCTTGGGGTCTCTGGAATATGCTTGTGGAAGATAAAAAAAAATCAATATATTTATGACGACCTCTAGTAAAATATTTGTGGACTACATCTTGCTCATCCAATATCATATTATCAAAAATAACTAAATAATAATTTTTACATTGACCTAGTGAAACCAGTTCACCATTAATACTTAAAAATTTAGCCATTTTATAATTAAATTTTTGGGTTATCACTTCAAAATCATTTTGTAATTGAATATATTTTGGTCGATTCAAACTTTTAGAGCAAACACAGAGTTTATTAAAATTTAGCCATCCTGACTTATAAATAAAATTAATGATTAAATTCGACTTACCGCATCTGCTGGGCCCTAAAATTAACCATCTAATATCATCAGGCAAAAGTTCACCATTTTTTTAATTTAAGGAAGTTTCCTCAGAAATTAAAACACCAACACCCCAGTCACCATTTTTCATTTAATTACAATAATTTTTTGTAAAAAATGGATAATAATAACATTTTCAAGTTAACAAACAATAGTTATATTCTTAACAAGAAACTTCACTATTATATAATTCATAATGATAAATCGATAGCATAAATTACTTTTCATACAAAATTTTTATCTCCAAATGTGGAGAACAATACTATAAATACAATTGAAAAAAAAAGAGTCCTGTTGTTGATAAAAAAAATACTGTTATAAATATTCCCAGATGCCAATACAATGTTTAATCATTAAAAGAAGCAAAAAAATTTAATTAAGCCACTTTATCAAATAAAATCGAAATAACAGACAATGTGAAAAATAGAATAACAATTAAAGCCAAGTTTGATATTAAATTTGATGATCCTTTGTCAGATATTCTCGGTTTCGAAATAAAATTAACTATTAAAAAAAGATAAAGTTGTTGGGGGCACTAAATTGCCTAATTTTAATCCATATAAAACAGTCAATGTATATTGTAATTTGGCTAATGGCATGTTTAAAAAATATGATGTATCTAAACACTTGGAGACTAATATTATTGCTAGTTTTCCACCAAAAACTATGTTTGGTTTTAGAGACTATGTTATTTGTGAGCCATAACATCTAATTTTTTGTATAAAATATTAGTGAGCAATTTAACAACATTGTTTTATAAATAAAAGATGGAAATGCAAATTTAATTTATTTTGATGATTCAGATATCGATGTTGTCTTGGAAATTAAAGATGTTTAAAATTTTGCTCTTTTATTAGAAATCATAAAAGGCATATCTGTTTTATGGACCCCTTAATATCTCCAAAATATAAAACTTTTCTTTCAAAAATAGGTGGTATGCAAAACGTTTACCACTAATCATTAATTAAATATATAACTTTTCTTTCAGAAATAGGTGTGATGAATAATTTTCGTATAGCACCAAGTGTCAGTGATTCACTGACACCGAATTCACGATATGATTTTTAATATTTTTCGTAATCACTAATAACTAGTAATCTCATTAATAAAATTATGAAGATTTGACTAGCAGTGTTTCACCAGTAGTGGAGAATAAAAAATTAATTATAAAATTTTATATCCATGTGGCAGTGTATCTATTATATTTTGTAGTATTATTATGTTCTTGTCATAAGGACTCGGTGCTATTTTATTAACTTCTACTGTATATTTTTGTGTTTCTTGCTTCTTATCAAATGCATTGTCCTATATTGAATTTTCTCATCAAACACACATTTCTTGTAGTCATCAAAATAAATTCTATTATTGAAAACACATTTTTTCACACCTTTTGCTATTTTTTTTGTTTATCCTCAACTCTGTAAGCATACATTTTTGCTCGTAAACCAACAAATTCTTTAATTACATTGCCATTACACTCATCTTTCATTTTGCCTAAATATTTTTTATTTATTTGTGGCATGATATAAATATTGTCTTTTGGATAATCACTCGTGTCAAATCTATCTAACATCGACTTCATGTCTTCGTAGAAATCTTCTTTTTTGATGTTATAAAAGTACGAATCTGTATCTTGATAACACAATTCAATTTTATCATCACATTTTGGCTTCATAATTTTATAGTGGAAATCGTACATTAATTCTTTCGAAATATCCAAAATGGCCATGCCCGCATATATAGGCTTATTAGATATTACATTAGTTTTATTCATGTGAATAGCTGTGAGATTCTCATTAAATATAGTACTTATTTTGAAACATGGTTTTGCAAATAATTTCTCACAATTGTTTCGCTTGAAGCCAGCCTTATATCTACTCTGTTTCTTATATTCTTTATTGTTTTACCAAACACAGAATTGTTCATAAGTTTATAAACGTCCTTTTCAAAAAAAAATTTTTTTCCATTAGTCCTCATCAATTTGTTGAGATCCATATACTCTTTCAACCAATCAGATTGATCAAATGTCAATATAATAAGTATTTTTTTAAGTTTCATTCCATTATTTAAGCACATTTTCAAACTACAATATTGTAGTATATATTGTTCTTTTCTATGCAAAGTACTTAATAGTTTAGATTCATTGGTACCTGGAACCAACCTATTTTCTGGACAAAATGGAAGATCTTTGTGTAAATTATGTATTTCTTGTGGATATTCTAAATCAACTTCTAATATATAACCAAACACGGAATCGTTTTTCAAATTTAATTTGTTTACACTCCAATAATCTAAATCATTTAATGCATAGTACACCCACTCGAAACCTCCATACGATAAATGCTGAGACATTGCCCAACCATATAAATTATTCGCATCGAGATAAGCTAAATAATTCCAATTCTTGATTTGGATTCAAATCTTCCAAATATTTGTTATTTGCTTTAACATATCGTTTACAACATTGTGAAATACCGCCTCGAATTACTTTTTCAATCTTTAAAATCGTATCATAATCATGTAATAATTCTAGTGATTGTTTAATCATTTTCAATATTGCGTCCCACGATAAACCTGGTGCTGTAAAATACCATGCAGGGTCTAGACCATAAGAATTTTTAAACGTGTCTCAAAAATTTTCTAATATTTGTGATAACAATAGTATATCACTTGTTAAATATAAATCATGATATTCGCCAAGATTTTTTGTATTAAATTGGTTCCATATATTATTTGCATGTTCGTATTCATCATCAGATATACTATTTTCGTTTAATTTATAATAAAACTCACTCCTTTGGGAAGTTGAGTTTCGTTAATTTTTTTTTTTAAATTATCCATATAATCATAAGAGTAAACACCTTTTTTAATAACCAAATCTATTTTATCTTTTGGAAAATGTTTTTGTGTGTATTTCATTTGTTCTTTAGTTAAATTAGATTATAATTTATCTAAACTACTAGCCGTAAATTTGAATGTGTCTATGAATCGCATCTCTAAAATTTCTGTTTTTTTCCCAAAAGTTATAAACTTTTATTCGTTATTCGCAAGTAAATATATCTCCTTTTCATCGTAGCCTAACGCTTTAATGAATAAGTGTGCATCATAATCAGCTAAATTATAAAAATTAATTGGTACGAAATTTGGTAATTTTAATTGTAAATTACAATTGTTGCATGTTGGCTTGGTAAATTTTCCACTTATATGATCATGATGCACTTTTTTATTTTACTTAGAATATTCGCACTCGCATACAGTGCATTTTTTTAATTTCCTATATAGTATTTTTTCTACTGTTGTTAGTGGGTGCATTGGCTCAATCTGTGAATAAATTTCCTAGATCTTATCTACTTCACTTTTTATTGATTGTATGAATATTTTATGAGCATCTAGGCCACGATATACAACTGGTGGTTTATACCCGCCATAAGCAGATGCAATATAATAACAAAAACCAGATGCTTCATGTAATTGATATTTCATTGTATATGATTCCTCATTCGATTTTAAATCAATGCTATTTATTTGCTCATTTGTAAGTTTATATTTTTCTTTGAGTATTTATTTGTAAAAATCATTATCAATATCATCCTCGGTTAAAATTTGATTTTTTTTTATTAAGTTAAAATTTTTTATTTCTCTTGGATTTAGTTTGGTGGTTGATCTTTTCTTTAATTTATTCAAAATCTGCATATATTTTGAACGGGAATTTCGTGGTGTGTTTTATATGTTTTAATTTTATTTGTTCGCCTTTTGAAGGCAAGATTATTTTCACCGGTTCATTTTTTGAACAATCTTCTGTGTGTTTATTTAGTTTTTCTTAAGAATATAAAAAAACTGAAGACACATCTCGCAAATATAAATTTCACTTTTGTATTTACTTTTTTGTGCTGAAAGCAACTTCGATAAATTTTTTTATCCAACAATAGTGTGAGTTTTCACCATTTTTAAAATAAATTAAATTAATGCGTTGTTCGTTTTTATTTTTTTTAAGCTTTAGTGGATAAACATTGAATTTATCATCAATAGAGTATACATTTATATAAACATCAATTTGGTTTTCTATTTCTGGAATGTCATCAATTTTTATAGGATATTCATATTTATCTAATGCTCTGTCGATATTGAGACCCACATTTTTATATTTAGCTATTCTTTGTGGGTCTTTTTCATCAGGAAACAGTGCAAATATTATTACCCAAAGAAAACATTTTTCATCATTGTTCTTCACATTCATGCATGCGTTTTTATTCTTAATCACTTCTGGTAGTTCAATATAGGACGAGCCATTTTACTTATTTATTGCTAGCTGCAAACCAGTTATGCTATGTAAAGGCCAGTCTGAGGTGCTTCTTTCAATGTTTTCTATTCGTGCAACTATTTCATTTGTTATTTGTTTGTGCATTTTTTTCATGTCTCCCTCATTCAATATTGTGAATGTGTGTGAGTAAATGTCGTCAAATCTTCAAATCTCGCCAGTTTTTCGGCTTCGAAAATGAGCAGCAAATTTAATGTTGGCCTTTACAGCTATAATTTTTATAATTTGAGCGTGTAAAATTTTAAATAATTGTTGCTTTATCGAAATTGAAAAATTTCTGGGCAACACTATATTAAAATTGTCTTCGACGTTATATGTTGATAACCTGCATTTGAAAGCTTTCTCAACTTTGTATGTGTTTTTTAGTTTTTCTATGTTTGTTGTTTACATATTGGAAAAGGGGTACATTTCTTTTAAAATATTTTTAGCTTTTCTATTTATTATTTTGTCCATTTGTTGGAAAAGGTAAATTGGCAAAGTTTCTTTTTCTTTGTTCAGTTTTATTATTGTCATAAGAGCTGTAATTAAATCAGCTTTTCTTAAATTATATATATGTATATATAGTGTTAAAGCTTTTAACTTTAGTTCTTAATTTCAGAACTGTTAAATCATTTAGGTTCCCGATAGGATCTTTAGAATTATATTTTCTTTTTTGAATAATATTTGCAATAAGATCATATTTACCTAATTTATATAACTTTTTTTATTTTTAATTCTCTACCTATAATTCTCAACTCGCGCAATCTCTTTTCTCTCAACTCACCCACTAGGCTGCTCGTCTCCATATTTATATATAATTAATGTTCTTATAATAAAAATTTATGAAGTCGGCGAATGCTGAGTTTCACGTAAAATAACTATTGCTGCAATGTGTGGTTTACTATTTTTATAACTTTATTACAAGAAAACGTATATTTTCTATTACGAAACAGGCTTCAGATGGTTCGAATCAGACACCATTCGATTATATTAACCGTTGCGCCAACACGTGTGACATTTCAAATGGAATATTTTTCATGGTAGTCTATCTCGCGAGCAGTGGAACTGAAGTAGAGAGGGGGCAGAACCAATGATATGCACTGTTGGTAAATCCCGACTCTAGTTCTTCAGAGAATTATGCATTATAAATGAGGAGATGGGAGTGCGGATGTAGGATGATGTAAACCCTCGCTAGCCGCGTCGATTCCCACACAGGTTATCCGGAGATATAGTCTGTTCGCGGTTTTTTCACACTCTTTTTTTTTTAAAAATCGCCCCACGAATTACGTGTTTGGTTCTTCACTGAATATGCCATGTATCACAAGCGTCTTATATCTCTGTAATATAAACGTACCTTATTTTTGGTTAGGTTGAATTTCTACTTTCATTTTATTTATAAATTGGATTATTCAATTTATAATTTATTCTGAACAAAAACAGGGAGAGAAAAGGTGTGTTGGTAATGCCTAGTAATAAATAGTCCCCGCGCAAAATATTTCTCAAGAGAGTGCGCTCGAATGCGGTGCGTTGTCCCTTGGAGTAATTTTTTTTAACTCGGTTAAGCTTTGTTTGCACGAGGCGGAGGAATATCTTAGCATTGTTTTATGAAAGTCGCCGTGAATGGACTATAGGGGCGAAACTACGTCGAAGTCGCTCCCTCCCTCGCGCGCTCCTTCCGAGACAAACCGCTACAGCGATTCTCCGTCACCCTTCGAACCACCCCCTTAGCGAACTCTGGCACGATTCAGATGCTCACTTTTCTCCTTCCAAGGCGGCGGAGAGCATCAGCGCCAGCACCTAATAGGATTTAGAGGAATCAATAATACATACACAGACTCTCCGGCACTGAGTAGCGGAGGGGGGCTTTGGGCGGGCGATGTAAGAGCCGGGCTGGGCTGGGCGACATGCTTCCTCCTCGGAGGACACGTGACCTGGCGTGGCCGTTCACCATGAACGGTTGAGGACACTGCTGCTAGAGCGGAGAGTGCAGGGATATGGGCGGCCCTGAACGCCGAGGTACTGAGAGCCGGTGAGGGCGGAACAGCGCGAGAAAGGAAAACTATCGAAATGCAAGACTCCGTCCAGTCTGTAGGTGTTTCTTGGATCGTGTGCCTGAAGCCGGAGACAGATTGCAGTCCCCGAAACGTCACACCTGTAGTCATCGAAGGAAGCTTGCTATTCTTCGTCTGTATTATCGTCATCGTGTCGTCCATATTTACAACTGTTCCAGTCATTGTGTTCGCGTGTACTGTGTTCTTTGTCCGTCCAGTTTTTGTAATATCCTTCACGTTCCAAACTTGTTTTATCTGTTTGGCCACCAATTCTGGTTGCGTTGTGTCATTATTCTGGTGTCATCTGGCTACATTCCTGCTCGGAATTATATGTATGTTGCATTTTCGTTGTACTGTCAACTTCTGTTCGTTCTGACTTTATTCCTTCTTGGAATTATATGTTCTTTATATGTTTGTCGACAACAGCTAACTCAGGCTCGTTCATCCCGACTTAATGTATTTATGTTTATAATCTATGTTACCTTATTTTACTTTGTAGGTTTTGTAAGACTGCAACGAAGCGTTTGCAATGGTGTCCGCAAATGTTCAAACAATCAATTACTACCACTGCATGAATCGTTCAAACAACAAACAACTTTTACATAGCTCACGTCACAGTGCTATTCGTAAAAATTCAAATGCTGTTTTTAGAAGAAAAAAAAATCATAACGTGTACAGTGCCTTAAGGACGAAACGAAGCGACGTGCGAATAATTGCTTATCTCTCAATGTTCCTCCTATAGTTTCGCGTGAGAAGTATAATTAAGGGCCGGTATCACAGTGTTTGTTCACATTATGATCTGATTTCCAATAAAAATGAGCACTTAGGAACTTTGCTTAATTTCTCGTGTGTCTTTTCCTACATTTTTAAGTTAAACGTGTTTATGCATTTATCAAGGCACACTGAAATATGTTTACTACGTCTACAATAAACTTTTAAAATTGCATAAAACAATAAAAATGAAATCATAAGGTATTCGTAATATGCGTGTAATATTATTGATGTTGTTTACACAAAAATGTATACAGTTATGGACGATTTTTTTTTTTTTTTTTTTTTGTTTGCAGAACTTCTAGGTTAACCATGAACCAATTATAGCTGCAATGTTTAGAAGTTAACGCTAACCTCCTGCAAATATTTGATGCTGAAATTTTAAGAACGTGAGTTTTCTGTTTTGTGGAAGTAATCTCTTATAGCAAAATTATTTTCGTATTCTTTTTATCTTTGGCGCAAATCACTAAGTTACACCTATAGAAATGACAGTATGTTATATAGCTATACTGTCACAACTCTCGAATACAACTGAAGTTCCCCGAATTTACAGGAATATATTTCCCATGTGTACAATTTCCAACGCCAGACACTCGTTTACTATTAAACAGTACGGCGGTACACTACAAAGACTTTTGTTTATTTAGTGACGTAATTTTCTAACGATGAAACACAGAACTAAATGAATACAGATCTCGTCAAAAAAAAAAAGCGATCTCGTGAAGCTGAAAATATTTTTAAGTCCCGTTCGGGTATGTTCGGCAAGCTGCCCCCTCCCAGGTCACAGGCACGTGCCGCAGAGTGGGCGTGGCTAAGAGCTGCAGCAACACATGGCTTTGGAGGAAGGATACAAAATTTGAATAATAGTTCTGTGAGCTCAGTTTTGTCCGAATATATTCCAATACATTATATGTAATGCAGTTAAAGTGAATTAGTGGTGAAACCTTCGGAATTATGGACTAGCCTGTATCAGATCTGAGAAACAAATAGTAAATTATAAATTTGAATATATTACCACACTGGACCACTGGAAAAAATTCCTTCCAAATCATGCATAATTGTAAATATGAAAGGAGGTGTTAAATTATAATTCCCCTTGCCAACACACACGAGATCTTTAAAAACATTAAATAATACATCATTAGGAATAATGTTTTCATATGTATGATAATTAGAGACCATGAAATGTCTCGAAAGGAATGGCCTGTAGTCTAGACTTCACAGTCCAATGAATACCCGATCAACTACTGTACATTCACTGTTCGTTTCCCCAGTAAATGGTCATTATTACTCTAAAACATACAGCACGTGGTCCCTAAACGTCTTTCCTTGCCAGTGTCATATTTACTTCGCACATTCCTGAGTAAGCCTTGTTAACTGTAATCCAATGCAAAGGTAGATTATGTCTATAAGTGTGTAAATTTTAGCTTGTCCTCAAAATAATCCGCGCAGTTTTCCTGTTCCTGCTTTGTTCCGTTCATAAAGTAAAGGCCTATTTTCATGCACCGACACGTCTTAACCAAATTTGGATTGCAGTAAATAGTTATTGATTATTAAAGTGTTATAACACGAATTTACTACAGTATTATCTGCGGGAGTGATTATAGTCTCTTGAAAGTTCTATTGTTATTTAAAAATACTCAAAATATTCACCTTTTAAAACATAATAACATATAGAATACATGCAACGAGCTACTAGATATATTTCGAAGGAAACTATTCGCATTAATGTGGGCACTTCTTGATGCCTGTCGCATTTTATATATGGACGTATGCACCCAAATGTCAATAAAGATTACGTACTAAGTCGTTACACAGTTTTTTTTTCATTTATACACGAACTGAAGTATAAATAAAATTGCTTGCATGTTTCACGTGTGTGTTACAGCACTATTACGAAAGTGTTAAGAGCTCATTTTGGCGCGAACAGTCGATAGTACCGTTACATCTAAGCTCGACAGTTCAACTCGAAGTGTTTTGTTATGATGTGGTTTCTCACCGAACTTCCTCCATTGGAGATTCGTGCTCGTAATGGTAAGTAACCCAATTTGAAATACTTGGTGGCTGGCAGACACCACACTGACCAGGCACCTGACTGATTGGTGGATACATTTTATAAGTGTACTTTCTAGCAATTGGCCTCTCAATGTTTCGCACCATGTTATGCGAATGCTAGTCATTGTGGTGTACTCAACTAACATTTATTTGATAATATTTCACATTGTGATCACAAACATGATTCGTCAACATTATATACATATATTTATAAATCGCTGTCAGTCCCACAACTACAAAATAAGCAAAATATATACCAATTTGATACTTGCGTTATCTTGGACTGTCTTACACACGAAATATTCACGCATATAAATATTTACTAAATAAATGCTTCTTTAAGAATTACCTTCCTTGCGGGATAAGGTATTGCAGTTTCTAAGTTTGAGTCCAAATTGGTTGACCAAAAACAGAAAATTTAACCGGTGGAAGACCGTATTCAGTGCCTGTACGAAATAGGTACACAAATAGAGGTAGAGAATTGCATTTTCTTTATAACACATCTACCAATATCTGACTTTGAAGTCCCCGCACTTTGACCTCATAGCTATCAAAGTCGTAGAGGTTATAGTGAAGTAAAGGGTTGGGAAAGTGGAGGTACGTTTTAAATATTAGTAATGTGACATGCAGTCAAATGAAAAGTTACTGAGCCAGAGTTCCAAAATGTCGTACACGAAGGTCCATCCTGATCCACACAAGTTCTATTTCGCAGTGGTTGTTTTAAAATATTTAATCATTTACCACCATTCTGTTCTATTTTCTAACCCTTTCTTCTCCGTTTATTATGTTTGGTAGTGCAAGTCAGAAAATGAATAAATTCACAATAACAATTTAATTTCTAATGTTGTGAGTACTATATAAAAATTACTTTGGAGCAAAGGGATGGGGGATAGGAGTGGAGGAACCACCCGCCATCATGTTGGAATTTCCTTTTCTTTTCTTCTTTCCCTCAAAATGAACTTAATGTCCCTCAAAATTGAGATGTTCAGTAAAAACGTCCCTTTTTCCCTTAAAAAATCCCCATTTTCCCAGGCAGATCAGTGACCCTGGGTAGAGCAGTGAGACGGATCAGTGACCCAGGGTCAAGGACCAACGACCCCGGTGACCGGGATCAGAGACCCCAGGGGCAGAAGAGCAGGGCCAGGACCTTTGCCCTTGACCTTTGACATTTAACCCAAAAAATACAAAAAAGTAAAAAATTAGACAAAATTCCAATTTTTTTAAATCCCAAAAAGTATATTATTAAAAGTATTAAAAAATTATTTCAAAAATATTTAAAAACATATTTTAAAAATTGTTGAAAATGTATCATCAGCAATTTACTAAAAATTATTTATAAAACTTTAAAAAATTCACTAACAAATGTATTATTAAAAATGTATTCAAAAACATTTTTAAAATCTATAAAATATTGTTATTAAAAATGAATTAAATAATTATTAAAAATCGTTTAAAAATGTATAAAGAATGAACTTTCCAGAGGTCACCCCTCACCCATACACATCTACCATCTTGGTAGGTGCAAGGGGCGACCATCTTGATAGGTGGCCACCATGTTGGTAGGCGACCGCCATCTTGGTAGGCAGCCACCATCTTGGTAGGCGACCACCATATAGGTAGGCGACAGCCATCGTGGTAGATATCGCCTGTCCACCATATTGGATGCAGGTAACCATGACCTCAAACTCATGACCTTGAATGACCTTGAAAACCAAAACTCGAAAAAAAATACATAAAAGTCAACAAGCATAATTCATTACAAACTACCGCTGTCATACTGGATGTAGGTACCATCGTACTTAACCCCATGATCTTGAAAACCAAATCTCGAGAAGAAATACATAAAAGTCAACAAGCATATTATAACTAACTACTACTACCATATTAAATGCAGGTGACCCGACTGTGACCCCTTGATCTTAAATTACCTTGAAAACAAAAACTAGAGAAAAATACATCAAAGTCAGCAAAAACATTTCAATACTACCTACTACCACCATTGTAGATGCAGAGTACCTTGACCTTGGCATTATGACCTTGAAAACAAAATATCGCAATAAAATACATTAAAGTCATCAAGCATATTACATTATAGACTACTAACGTCATATTAGGTGCAGACTACCTTAACCTTGACCCCATAAACATGAATAACCTTGAAAAAAACTCGATAAAAAAATAAAAGTCTACAAGCACACAACAGTAACAATTACCACCATAAAATATGCAGACTATGTTGACCTTAACCCCATGGTTTTGAATGACCTTGAAAAAAAACACTCTTAATAAAATACATAAAAGTCAGCAATCATAATACATTACTCACTACGGCCACCATATTAGATGTAGATAACCTCGACCTTCACCCCATTACATTGAATGACCTTGAAAACAAAATCTCGACAAGAAATACATGAAAGTCAACAAGCATATTACATTCCTAACTACTATGACCATATTAGATGTAGGTGAAATTAACATTGACGTAATGACTTTGAATTACCTTGAAAACAAAAACGCGAGAAAAATACATAAAAGTCAACAAAAATAGTACATTACTAACAACTACCACCTATTAGATGCAGGTGGCCTGAACCGTAGTCCCATCACCTTGAATGAATTTAAAAACAAAAACTAGAGAAAATTTATATAAAAGTCAGCAAGCGTATTGCATTACAAACTACTGCCATCATTTTAGATACAGACAACCATGACCTTGGTCCCAAGACCTTGAATGGACTTACAAAAATTCGAGAAAAAATACATGCTTTAGAATTCTTGTATGTATAATTGTATGCCCTTTTCAGTCCACTGAAGTTATCACTGCCAAATGTATGACTTAGCTGCAACTTGTGACCTCGAACAAGGTGATATGGCCATTATATCTTATGTCTTCTGGTAGGCACAGTTGCCTGCAATTATTTATATGGTGAATTTATAGCTGCCATATTCATATATACCACTCGTGATATCGAACAAGGCGATTTATATGGACTACCATACCACAAGCCTTCATTATTTTTTGGATAAACCTGTTACTGATGCCAGAATTGTTGGCAACCCTATCAGCTAATTTGTTGATCGGTATGTCTTAACACTCATACCTATTTAGCCTCGCGGTCATAACACCTGCTCATACTTTTTTATTTCTTCCCTTTCTCTCCTATAAATAGCCTTTGTATATATTCCTAAATATTCACTCGCATCTATTGAAAACTAAATCTGCAGTTAAACTGCATGTGATGGGGTAATGTTTTTAGGTCGGATGCTACAAAGCCAGAGCCCCATACGTAGTTGTTCCACCTCTCCCCAACAAACCCCTGCACCCACGTTCAGACAAATGCCACAACGTCTGGCGCAGACAGTAGCGTGCTTCTTGAACGCTGACCCGGACCTGGTCGAGCGAGCGTATGCATGTCTGCTCCGTAACTAGGCCAAACAATCCTATAGGTCATTTGGAAAACTGTCAGTCATTCTCGTACAAATATCCCTGCAACTGGGCGTGCAGTGTCGTCACATTTCGAAATATTTTCCGCGCCTAAATATTACAGATAGTCTACCTGCATTATGTTCAGTTCATGGCATAGCAAAGTCATGTTTTCAGCTATTCTTTTAAACTGGTTTCTTCAGCTACATTGTTTTTATTCCTTTCAGTAAAATATTCTTTAAATTAACCGCTTTTGGGCAGACATAACCGTTTAAAGCGTAGCGCTAATATTAAAATACGTAAAAACACTTGCCTTTAGCATGTTAGTACAAATTTGTTGTTGCGACGTCATTGCGTATGTAAGACATAACAACTAAAATCCAATAGTGAACGTTAAGCATGCCTGGGGCCGTGGTTGTGTAGTGGCTAGACAACTCTCCTCCCGCCATGGAGAACCGGTTTCGATTCCCGACGAGGTCACCTCCGGATTTTCGCATGTGGGAATCGTGCAGGACGATGCCGCTAGTCAGTGGGTTTTCTCACTGATCTCTCATTTCCACCACTCTTGCATTCCAGCGCTACTCCATACTCATCTCGCTTTACCCTCAAGGGCTCTCAAGACCTCAGCGTTAAGAGCCGCCCAAATCTCTTCACTCGCTCATTAAGCATTCCACCTACGAGGACGTATTTTGTCCAGAAGGGCGAGACACTGAGGATGATCCAAGCACGCGCATCACATGCATCATCGTCTCTATGTACAAGGTATTGAACACGTGTGTAGTCTTTCCATCAAAACGTACCTCTGAGACAACTTTAAAATTAAGCCTATTTAATAAAATATTTGCTACATTTTCTTATTGCCAAACAATAAAGTAAATATTTATTTAGATTTTAGTTTCTTGTCGTGCATTTACGTCGTAATCCTATATTCATAAAATGAGCTTTCGCCATGCACTAAAACGGCAATGCCGAATATCTGTTTACATTTGGACGGCTTCGTTTGGCGTGATCGGTGTGAATGTGAACTGAACCAGGCTTTAGTGTGAAATCATCCAACGGAAACCTTGGAGTGAGTGAAGAAATTTGGGTGCCTCTTAACAGCGAGGTCTTGAGAGCCGATGAGGGTGATTAAGGTGAGTATGGAGTATCGCCGGAATTAAGGGGCGGGGGAAACGAGAGGTCCCCGAGAAAACCCGCCCACCAACGACATCGTCCGGCAACGATTCCCACTTGCGAAAATCCGGTTACCCGGCCGAGGATTCAACCCGGTTCGCCTTGGTGGGAGGCAGGGAAACCTTTGAAAATGATTTTAGTAACGAGTACAGATAATCGTGCCATTAGTATTTTCTACCCGTTGCATCGCCCGTCCGTGTCCATCGAATTACTGAAGGACGAGGTAGCTCAACAGGGCCACGATGTCTGACGCGAGCAGTAGTGCGAGCTGCAAGCTGTGGCAACCGCACACAGCCAGGCGGACTATGAAACAGTTGAATGAGGAAACCACCTGATTGTCTGCTCGTTCTGTCTCGGCACTAGGTACGCCTTGTTAAAAAAAAAAAAAAGTCTTCTTGGCTTATTTATTCAAACAAATCACCGCTTACGAAATAAAATTGACTTCATTTTTTGTTCGGGAAAAAATATCTTTGGAAAGCAAGGTTAGGGTGAAAACATGTTGAGATTGTTTTTAATAATGTATTATTCCTAGTTACACTTATAGATTAGATGAACAAAAACATAGTTTGACTAAATGTAATACACTGCAAATACATTATAATTTTCTATATAATTTCTCATTTCATATGTTTTCTCTTTTGCACGTTTGTTATATGTGTTTATTTGATCACCAAACATTCAACTGTAGGGATGGAAGTATTAACACTGACAAGGGAACTGAAGCCTCTGTGTTACAGACCACAAGATTAACTGAAGCTCAGTATTTGCAAGTTTCATAAGAAAAAAAGTTCCCCACAAAGATTTATGGTTCTGAACATAATCATAATTCAGTCGGCATGTTGAAACATGGTAGGGAAATTTGAAGACACGTACAGAACCCGTATTTCACGTCATATCTAAGTGGCATCTGCAATTAATATATGATATTCGTGGCCACAAAATTAACATTAACTGAGAACAGAGATGAAAAATGTATGTAATTCTTTAAACGATCAATGTTGATGTGAAATACTGTATGTAGGTGAAACACAGCTGTAAGTTAACAACAGTGACATGGGAGAGACATAAGCGGCGGTTAACAACTAAGATCTTCAGAGCTGATAGTGACGAAGAGAGGTACAGATGGAGCAGTGACAGAAAACTGAGTGTCGAGAGTACACCGACACTACCCACTGGCGAGCAGCAACGCCCGCCACGTTTCCTGACCCTGTTTATCGTGGTGCGAGGCGAGTAGTCTGACTGTTACAACACCACAGCTCCTACAAGCGATTAAAAACTTTAAAAATTCACATCCCGTTTTTTTTTTGGGGGGGGGGGGTATACCCAGGGGAATAACTTTTCCTATCCTATTGTAAAAGCGACAAGAGAAACGTGAGGCTCCATATTAGAGTTATTTAACTTCTATTTCAGTGCTTTGTTAAGTCAGCAAGAAAGGTAAATAATCTTGCTTCCTTGAATACCTCTATATCAATTGTCGTAATGTCATTTTATGTCAAATGTTTGAACGCAGATAGTGTAAACTGACCTGGTTGGAATTTTGGGCTGACATGCATGTGAAAAATGTTTTAAGTTCTCTTACAGCGCACAAAAGCATAAAATGACCGTTGGATTTCCTAGTATAGCCATGGTAGTAAAATGTACAGAATTCTCCTGAGCATAACTGCGAGGAGGTGGCTTCAGGACGGAAATGCATGCAGCAGAGAAACAAACCCTGTAGCTCACATCATTATGTTTGTGCTACAGTATCGTAGAAGGCCATAGACAGTTCCTTCAACCCCCGCTCTCCAGTTTCCTAGAGGGCTGTGCTTTGTAAAAGTTATCGTATAATGCGAAGAAAATATTATCGTATAATGCGAAGAAAATATACACATTTTGTACGAGTAATTGAACTAGCGTATACATTTTTTTTAAATCTGGCACTTGAACTTGTCAACGCTGTCAGAAAACAAGCGAAATTCCCTCGAGCCTTTTAGTTTTGCAATATATTTCATTGCAAACTGGTTGCCGGTCAAAATATTTAATATAGTTTTTAACAAACAGCTATCATATATTTTTCTGCATGGTAAATTGTATAGAGCATAAATGAAGAGAATAAAACGTTCTACAAAAATGTTTTCGTTCATTGAGTCGATATTTTAATGATTGAGAATATGCAAACAATTAAACCCTAAGAGTCAGTATATTTGCGCATATGAGTACCCAATTTACCAATGATAAAAAGAAAGGTAAGCTGAAGTGCTTTAGTAATGTCTGTGTTATTTTATGTTTAATCACATTTACTGTACCAATATCGGTCCAGAAACTATTTATTCCAGTTATTTTGTATTATATAACTTTTTTTTGTTTAAAACACTGATAAAGTCTAATTTCATTCGATTGTTTATTTACAACATGCTGTGTTATTTGTATCAAATTAAACATTCAATAGTACATGTGCAATATTTCAAAAGTGTATGACCCCCCCCCCCCTTTTTTTTTTTCGTTCCTTAGTTACACGGCTCTGTGGTCATAGAATAGTAATCAAAACGTTCATGTCATTGCCATGTTAAAAATAAGTGACCGACCCACGTAAAACATATAAGTTTATTTGGTTAGCGTAGTGAATCTTGTTTGCCAAATTAGGTAGTAACAGGTTAATTATTTTCCGACATTTGACACAATATGTTTTCTTGTTGTAGCGGTACCTTACAATATTGCAGACAAAAGAGACAATGTACCAGCATGTTTAGTACTTGTAGGTGATACGTTCAACACATCAAGTTTGGTTGAAATTGGCCAAAAAACAGTATGCTACATGCTGTATAACAAATGAACCTAAACTATTTATATGGTCACCATGTCAAAATTAAGTTTCTTACACATTTAAAAGGCATATGTTATCATGGCATACATAGTAGTAGATACAGTATACAAAGATTGCTTGAAATTGGTCACACCGTTTCATAGATACAGAATAGTTATCAAAATGTATATATTGCCACCAATTAAAACTAAATGCCTGAACCAATTAATTCATATAAGCATACTTCTTGTTTGTCAACTTTGGTTGGAATGGGTAGATTGTTTTCCGTGTTACGATACAATAACTTAATTTTTTCATGTGTGCGCTATATTACAAAATTATGAATGAAAATGGTTATTTACTGGCATATTTACAGTAATGCCTTTAGTCGATACTTTCTTCATCTCAAATGTAGTCGAATTATATATATATATATATACCAAATTTAAAAACAAGCATTTATATGACGCCATTGTTAAAATACAGTAAGTGCCTCATTAATCTTAGTTGTATATGGTACCATTGCCTACTATAGGCCTAAAAGGTACTAGTTGCCTGCAAAATGTGGCAGGAATCTATTGTATAATTTCCGAGATATGATGTTAAAAGATTATTGTTTTCACAATGGCGAACCAATGAGAACGTACCTTCCTATATTAAAGACGTTCAAGATTAACTGTTAAAATACACGATTTGGTTTTACCTAGTAAAATAATTCCCCAGATATGAAACGGTGCCCTACTGTATTAAAATAACAACACTTTTGAAATCAAGAAAACGGCTTTGCAGAACATTGTAAAAATCAGATGTCCTTACTAAGTTTAATATGTGCACCAAATTTGGTGAAATATGTTTCACAGGATCGAATGTTATTATGAGGGAACATACAGTACATCATATACATACATTTGCATGATTATATGAGTTCATTTTTCCAAGAAAAGTAGATTAACATTGAATGGAAGTGAAAGTGAATTGAATGTTTGAAGTTAATCAATAAATTACGGAAGGATTATCATTTATTTCGAATTATTAAACGACTGTTAGCAGCAACATTAATTTTCAAAAAAAACTGTTTACGACCGCAAATATATGTTTCATAAGAAAAAATAAATAAACGGTTTAAATATTATAAGCTGTGTATAAAGTTTCCTTTTTTTTTTTCTTCCTTTTTGTTGTTGTTAATGTTTAAATGGATTCAGAAAGTGTTCCGTACAACTAGTGGCGTACTCTGTTAGGTTTCCTTGCATTTTTTCGTAGTTTCACAGAATTCTTTGTGGATGTCATTATTTTAGTTTTTCCTTAAATAATATAGCTTTATGATATGTACTTAAGATTATATTGGTTCAGCGATGCAGTGAGGTAGGCTACCGTTTAAATAAAAACGTTCAGTTTGACTCCATTATGATTGTTTTGTTTTGTGTGGAGTGTACGGCGTCAGGAATGCGATTCCCTAACGTAAATCATACAGGCTACGTAAAGAAACATACAGTATGTATTGTCATGATTACGGACAATACACGCAGCGACGTGTGCAGAGCTCAAGGCAGGTACCAGTGCATACACAGCCGTTAGATGGCGCAGGCTAAGTTGGCCAGGCTGTTGTAACAGCCTGGCTGTCTACGTGGGTCCGTCGCAGGTCTAAGTGCCACTGCAACTGAACTGACGCCATATACGTGGTTAGCGTACGCGACGACAGAAGTGAAGATTGCACAGAGAGCGAGAACCTCGCAGGGTTGCCAGGTGTATAAATCAGTGTGAGTCAATGTTCAGGAACTTAATGACAACCCATTACTTCACGCTGCGAGGCACGTGGAGAGTGGCAAGGCGTTTTAATTGCCCCTGACCATGCGGAAAAACAGATCAAGTTAATATCTGTCATAACCACGGCGAAAAATACATTGAAATTGATGTGGCTCGATTTTGCGACGTAAATAAATCGGGAAATCTGTTCAAGTATTGTATTTTTTTTACTGCAACCATGCCGACAAACGTACATTATCTGGTAAAGGCTGTTCACGGTAAAATGAGTAATTTTGAGGCACTACTTTGATTTATCTTTCAGCCATTTTTTTTATTCTTTAACCACCTTTTTAATTAAATATGGCCATGTTAGTAATAACCACAGTGTAATTATTATATCGCACTCTGAAGTTAATACATAAGGCTAAAGTAATATATATTTATTGACTATTATTTCAAATGCAAGAGCTTTCAAAAGTGCTCAATTTACCATTACCATTACCATACAATTTACACGCCAACTTAGAGAAGAAAGGCTCTTGGCAAGGAGATTTGCGAAGTTAAACTGAATGTATTCTATCCATGTGCGTGTGATGTGGGAGGTAGAAAAGACATACAATGCCGATGAATGATTTACGAACACCACACTGTTCTGTATCTTACTTCAAACATTTTGCAGGAAAGGTTTGCTAACAAAAATCAAAGTGACTAAAACAAAGTGTAAACTGTAGGTTTGAGAAACACGCCGAGTCCATACATATATACAAAAACATAAAATAACATCTTAAAAAAATTGTTAAACCCCAAAGAATTCATACGAACCGTTACAAGTAACAAATATTTTCATATGCTCTAATGACTCCCGTAGTACTTCCCACCTAGACGACTGTACAATGTACCGTAAAATGATATGCAAGTACAAACATGCTGAGACAAACCGAGGAGTGGATGGCCAAACGTACTTTCGCGTAGAGAAGAAAGTTATATTGTGAAACAAATCCGTCAGAGATCTTTTACTAGTCCATGACCTACGAAATACATTCAAAGTCACTGTTACCAATGACAGTGAGAAGAGAGTTCAGCAATAGTGACTATAATGCAAGAACACCACAGGAGTAATCGTACATAGGCAAATGTAATTATAAGAAGAGACTTAACTTCGCGAATGTATAATTACAGAACGATTACTGGACAGACGTAATGCTTCCAGATGAGAGTAAATTCAAGGTTTTCGATCATGAAAGTCAGCTGTAAGTGTGGAGAAAATCGAATAAAGAGATAAATCCCCAAAATTGTCGTCCTACTGACAAGCATGGTGGGGTTCAGTTACGGTGTGAGGGTGTATGAGTGCATGTGGTGTAGATGAACTGGTGTTTATATAATGACTATTGGATCAATAAAACTATATTGACCAGTTTAAACATAATTTGCGACCTAATGCTATACAACTTGATGTAGTAATGCACATTTTACCAGGATAATGGTACTAAGCGTAAATCCTGTGCAACACGAATATGGCTGCTGTATAATTGTCCTCGTGTAATAGAAACTGCACCCCAATCCTCAAACTTAAATTCAATAGAACATATTTGGGCATTCTTAGACATTAAGCTACGAAAGCATCGCATTTCAAGCACGCGGAACTTGAAGGAGAAAATCCTTTATGAGTGGAACAATATCCCTCCTAGTGTCATACAAACGGTAGTAAAGTCAATGCCAGAGCGTTTGAGAAGCGTTCCGAAGCAAAAGGGAGGGTATGCTAAATATTAAATGGAGAATTTATTTTGTTTATGTTGATGTACGAAAACATTTGTTCTTCGTACGAAGGTGTATGAACATTTCTGATTCGGAAAACGTCCATTTATTTACATTTGTGTAATATATTACTTTTTTTCTTTTATGATTGTTGTTTATTTGTTGTATTTGATGAAATGGGATAAAAAAATGCAGCTGGACTCATACGTGTGTGTCAACATAATTGCTTATTGTACAGAAGTCGTGAAAGGAACAGGATGTATGAATATTTGTGATCGTCACTGTATATACATATTAGGGCCTGTTCTATTTCAAAATGCTTTCCGTGGTATTCTTCAAACACAAGAATGATTTAGTTACATTCGCAATTTGACCTTACTTTAACTCTTATGCAATCTGAACAACTTTTAAGCCAGTAGAGACTACTGACATCAGACTTAAGAGACACAGATCTGCGTATCTCTGACATCTAGAATGTTTTCAGTCTGAAAACAAAAACACCTTAAACGTCGCGTATATGCGGTCATGGGCAGAAGTATAAGGACAGTGGTAAATATCAAATAGTGACATTCATAGATAAGCTTAGTCCAAAGGCAGAAAATAGGTAATCAGCCATATTTAATGTTACTTAGTGAGGTACAATATGACACACAAAACAAACAACATAAACTACGGTATCACTGCATAAGACTACATCATCTGTCTCCAGTTCTTATAAACGTTGGACATACAGCAGCAAAGTGTTGATCATTGTTCACTCCACAGTTATTTGTTAACTTCCCTTTTTGCGAACAACGTCCATCAGTCTATTTAGCTCTAAATTAACCAGTTTTCTAATAATGTCTGCCCCAATGCTATTGCCATTTGGTAGAAACGCCTCGTTTGTGTTTTGTGGGAAAAAATGTTATTTTCTCACTCTTCTCTCCAATTTGTCTAGAAGATTCTCAGTAGGATTCGGGTCAGGTGAGAGTGATTGGGTATTGTATGGCATATGGGGTGTGTTCTAGACGATCCATTTCGCAGTTTGCTTGGCGTCACTGTCATGTTATAAATAGAATACCATTAGGTTTATGGAGTTCGACCTTGAAATTCATTCCTACTGATTATGTTATTTTGTTTTGTTGTAATATAAAATGCAGTATCATAGATGTATTTTATTTTTTAGCATATGTTTGCATCCATATAAAAACACACGTAACAAACAAAGGTGGTCTCGCGTGTATGGTTCTGACGTCCGCTGTTTCGGGTTCGAAACTACATCGCACCTTTAATTTGTATCTCAGTGTGGTCATGATGCCACGTGGTGTGCCATTGATTTTTTGTGTCACGTTTTTACGTGAGTGTTTATTTGGCTCTGAATATGTAAATACTGCCCGGCATTGAGGCCGCGTGTATTCGAATCTCGATCGTCGATTCTATGCAACACACCTATCCCGCATGCACTCATCCATCCCCAACACGCAACACACATCTGACCAGTCACGGTCAATGTTGTCCTCAGAAAATGCGAGTCGATAGATCCTGTGCTCATCGGTGAGCCTTTGCTTCCTTGAAGCACACCGGGATTTCAGTCCTGGCGCCGTCAAGCGCCTAAGCACGGTACTCAAGCTGCCAGGAAAGTGCGTGGCACGTTTTAGCTGAATGGTGCTCCTGAAAGGAGTCAACCGCGCCTGGGTAATCATACTATTGTCCTCGGCTGCAGTCGACACCCTCCACAAACCCGTTCCTCCGCGACGTGTCACGTCACCCATGTACCAGAACTGTCGTAGCCATCGACGCGCAGTGCTCTTTGGAACACCGTAACGTCGGCCTGCTTCAGCAGCGGAAAAATCTGCCGCCTCAACAAGGCCTATAACTCTCTCCCTAACCAACTGGCTGTAGTGAGACATCGCTGCAGAATGAAGTTTCACTTTCTTGAACCGCCTGACTCTGGCGAGACATCGCTACACGATAACGTGTATTAAAACAGTTGTATATGCCTGTGACATAGAAGGTACGCGTGCCCTGAGTCGAATGGGGACCAAAGATGTGCGAAATGTGTATGTTGTCAGATGATATCTGTTTAAAAAGGGATATCATAAGGTATGTCCGAAACTGCAGTAAGGTCCTCAACTGATCACGTGACGAAGTTCAGGGATACAAATCCATGGGCAATCAGGACCAAACTCTGTGACTTTAGAGGGGCACGCTAAATTCCCTAACCCCCTGTCAAATCATCCGATGGTTATTATTTTCATTGCCCATCGCATGACCGTGCAAATACAGAGGTGTATAATGACACGAATATGAACAGTAAAACACAGATATGTTATTTTGTGTGAGAGTAACCTTTTTTTGTCAATACATTTACTTTTTATTATATTTTGATTTACTATATGAGACACCAACAAGACAGCTGATAAACGTAGTATTATTTTGGGCTGTTCACGGTAAAGAGAGCACCTTTTAAGGCCTTTCTAAATATTTCCTTTCATCCAATTTCCATCTTCCTGCTGCTTTTTAATATAAACATTGCAATGTGACCAATAAACACAGTGTATACATTCCCTGCCCTAAAAATGTAATGCCTGAGGCTGCAATACGATATATTTAATATTGGTTTATGCCTGTTGGGAGGGTCTTAAAAAGTGTTCACTTTACCATGAATAGCCTATTGTAGAGACAAAAAAATATTAAACGAAGAAATATGTTTCCTACAGATAAAATCGACCGTCTCCTTGGCGAATGCGCATCGGGATGTGTTAGATCACAATGTTACCTAATATATGCATACACAGTCATATTCCTCACATTTCCTAAGTGATAAAACAACTTAGAAGTACACATTTTCGTGGTCCACAATTTTACTACGGTCAGCATTGACACATTACTTAGAATATATCGTACACTCTGTAGGTTGTTGCTTATTTCACACAAATTAAATGAATGGGCATTAGCAGTGAAACACAAATGTGCTGTCAGTACTGCTACGTGTGCCAAGCGCAGTAAAACGAGCAGTAGGTACGCAACAAAGCTCTGAAAGAAGTTTGGAAGTTAGTTGTGTGCGGAGGGCCGTTACATTCACTATTTGTTAGGTGAACGCACGGTAGGAAAGAAAAGAAGGTTAAAATATGTATGGGTGCGCCACAAGTATAGGTTGGGCGTAGTTTGAGTTAGAAGGTGTCAAACGTAGGCTTGTACGTATTTATATGCACCTTAATAATTTTGCAACATTTAGCTTACCATAGAAGAAACTGAGGACATCTGGATTACTGTAAATTACATGCACAGAAGCAACTTGCATACATTCTCAGCACTTCGTATAAAATACAACATGTGAACTCTGAATAATTAATGTATTAATGAAATGAAAAATAAATAAAATCAAATCAAAACATGTTATGCAATTCAACAAGATGTAAAATTCAGATGTAAAATATTTATTAAACTTTAAATGTGTGTAAGAAAATCACTTTACTCAAAAATCAAATTAAACTTATGTTGATGACCAAAACTGATATACCATCATCCAGTATAGCGTTAGATAAACTAAGGAAATAAAAACAAATTAAAAGATAAAAATAAAATATTAATGTAGTGCTGCTGCAAAATTAACTGACAGCTGACTTGAAATTAAATTCAGAAATAAAAATTTGTTCATAACCGGAAGTAGCTTTCTTCAATTTCTAACTGTCTAAGAAACTGATTAAGCTCGTAAGTAATTAATTGTATTTACAGTTCTCATGATCCAAACCTCTACTTGAAAATGCCAATTTAAACTTTAATTACTTCAGAAGAATTACTCCTCATTTTCCCTCAAATAGTTAAACTCTGCTCAAATGAGATTACACTGAGTTCAATAGTTTTTAGCGTTAATGTGCTCTGGCGTTACTAGCTCATATGGGATCTCAGGACTACTGATTATACACAAGTTCAAGTTCAGAAAATGCCTAGTTCCGTAAGTTAATCTTCTTCTGAAAATACTATAAGTTCGTAGAAATAGATTACAAGTGAAGTCTTTCACATAGGTCTGTACCAAGCCCTAAAACTCCTTGGCGTCACCTGTATTCTGATGCGCCGCTAACGTGGCTGATATGGCGCCTGGCGTCTAGAGATCGGTGTCCTGGCGTCTCCAACAAAACTCACTAATACAATTAGCTAGACACCTGCCATCAACCCTCCTCTATAATCGGTTGTGGCAGTGACCTAATCACTACTTCTGGGACTTATTAATAACTTATTCTTAGGTTGGCGTTGGGGATTCCCTAAGATTTAAATCTCAGCGAAAATACAATTAACCATCCATGTTGAAAGTCCCACCCAGAAGCAAGCCTTTCGGCATCTCCAATCGAGACTAGCCAATCGCGGCCTACTTCCGACTAGACCTCCTTAAAATAAAATAAACCAAAATTAAAAATCTTTCTAATAATAGAATAAAGTAAATAATTAAACTTTAAAAATCATAAAGTAATTACTGAGAACAAAAATAAACATATAAAAATTAATATTACAATATTGAAATATCAATGTGTCAACACTAAGAATACTGCATGAAAATTATCATAGAATATAGACATTAATTGGACTGGTGGTTTACATAAATCATAAATTACGTGATTTAAAAATGTTACCATTACATATGAAAAATGTGTGAAAATTAATATTCAAATTACAATTGCGTGTGAAATAAAATAAATAATAAATTTCAAACACTTGCCAAACATAACATAAAAACATATGTTCTGTCGACCTATGACAATAATTACTCTGTTTAGGATAATATGCTTGAGGCTTTCACTTTATATATTTATTAAATTCCTATATTTCACAATGAGAGTGTATGTCGGTTTTGTGTAGAATAATTATGAAAATTTTTTTTGGTATTGTCACAACCAACTCTGTTTTTGTGATGAACTGGCAGAAGAAAGACGCATAGTCCAATCTTGAGGTAATTTAGACAACATATGCTCATTCGCAGTGGATGTACAGTAGTTGCAATAGCATTTTAAAGATCGTGGTGTGTATTATCAAGTTACCGTATTGATTTAACTGTTCTTGACAATTATCAGTATGCAGCAGTACACAGGACGAGCTCTCGACACAATCGGCATTCTCACATCATCGAGCGCTGTAGCTTCTCGATAACACCTTATCCCAATACAAACACCACGTACGAAGACAACAGCTGATTTCCATAGACTATGTTTACCAAAGTCGACGGTATATTCACTGCAGTTAGTTCTACACCCATATACTAATAAGCGAAAAAGAGCTCACCCCAAAACGATCTAATAGCGTGAACATGCAACACAGAATGACTAACGCACACGCTCTGTGAGTCATCTGACTTGGCAACATGGACTTTTTCAGCAGCATTCTGGCATTATTAAAATTAATAGGTCACGGTCCACAGTGATTGTTAGCACTGGCCTGAAAGTTGTTCATTTGCGATATAAAACAGAAATATTCAAGTGTTAACTGGATCTTTTAAAATGCCCGAGAGTAATTATCACTCTTATTATACACTTGTCTTGAAACCGCGTTTTGTTCAGAGGCAAAATGTTTGTTATACTGAATATTTTATTAGACAATATATTACTGTGTTCAGATCTATGTTCATTATTTATACAGTTCGCACAATATGTTATATGCAAATTAATTTACTACACAGCGATTACTATAACTATGAAGGCATTCTCAGATATTCCTTCACATTAAACACACACGCAATAATTATATTTCTGTTTTAGTTTTACTCACTTAAATAAATATTACGGCAACACTACCATTTTTCAAAGTAATGACTGTAGGAATGTAGTTTTGAAACATATTAAAAATCACACTTTAAAGGTTTTCTTGTGTAATTATACCAAGATCGCTAGGAAGTGTATGACCTTCAACAATCTTGTAGTTTTCACTCCATACGGATATCTAGTGACTATGTAGAGTCTAAATGGGCAAGCAGAAGGTTGTTAATATTACAATTTCCTCCTAGTTCTACTGTTTCGTGGGGCTTTACGTTTACAGGTTGTTCGGTGTAACTTGCGCGCTTTTGCAAGTAACTGTGCCCGTAACCGCATATAGTTTAATATGTGCACCAGGTGAGGTACTGCTGTAATGCTAGCCACGACTCACGTAAACGGGTTCTTTGTTTCGCCATCGCATTATAATAATCATGTTCCAAACCAATGGCCACTGCAAATCGATTCCTATAATTTGTGCAGGCTTATTACTAAACAAGAAGTGGCAGCGTAGAAACACGTTAATTTTGCAAATAACTTAACAGTGTTGCTTGATAAAAATACTGATAAACATATTGATAAACTCAATATCATGATAAACATACATATGTATACAAGTCGCCTGACCTATAGTAACAACAATGTTGTATAAGGCGAAAGACACAAGAAAGTGGGAAGGGCTTTCAACATTGCACTACGTTAATCGTGGGCAGTGTATAAATGGCGATACTGTAGCTGCTAAAGAATAGTTTTCCTGGACCGTAGTCGCAGCATTGTGTAAAGTCATTTGTCTCGAAAGTAAAAAGACAAAACGTCAAGGCAGTAGCCAACGAAGTTCACAATTTGTCACTATGTAGTGAATTCGATAAATTCTATGAAGATACGTTCAGTGACCACTACTTAAAACTGTATTTATTTCGTGATGTTAATATAGTTTTACAACTGATAATTTCATCACGTAAATAATAATCAAATTATAGCAAAGATTCATAACTTCACTTAATGCGTTTAAATGTTCGTAACTAAATTTCAAAACTTTTTATAGTACCGCTGTAGCGTTTAAATGTTCGTAACTAAATTTCAAAACTGTTTATAGTACCGCTGTAATTATGTTCTAAACAGATAGAAGGACGTTGCCTTGATTGTGGTTTTATGTGCTAAGTATGTTACACTGTTGCACCGGTTTGAAAGGTGCAGTTTAGTTATTCGTGAAATCAACCCAATGCATAAGTATTATAAGAATAAACCCAGTAAATCAATTCCATAAAATAAGTAATACATTTAAAATTACTACTTAATAGTATTTTATTCTGATGAGTAATTTCTCTGTTGCATTAAAAGGTAGTTAATATTTATTAACATCCAATTTTAAAACAAATCTTTAAATTAATATTGGAATGCACAACCATATTCATACAATACTTTCCTGTGCAGTGTATGCGGTCCTACATATCATTTTAACTACTGTTTCTTAACATGAAATTCAAACTGCATTCCAACTACTCTTGTTCATGAAACATGTCCTCCCATAGTACATTATGTGTATATATTGTGGAGTCTATTGTGGAGTCATGATGATTGTCTTCCATAATGCGTTTCAGTTATGGCTACAAATGTTCTATCATATTATTCAGATCTGGTGACCAAGGAGGTCAACGTAAATAAACAACCATCTCTAAAATTGTTTTCTTCTATTGAATACCATTTTCTATATCTGCGACTATATTATTCTAACATGCTATGACATTAAAGGGCTCGATGCTTTAATACACCGCTGGTCACTAAACTTGCAATACCATGAAGATCATGAGGCATCACAACCGGATATATTGGACAAGAATAGCCATCATACACGGGTGACATGTTTATACTTGCAGCACGATACTACGTATGGATTGTAGGAAATCAGTACTTTGTGCCCCACTTCCCACCACTCTCAGGCAGAATTAACCGCCGCTACACCCACGTGGCTTCAATGTGTGCCCAAAGTTCATCCGATGTAGTGGCGGGAATCCTGTCACAACCCAGTCATCGTTTGACCATGGACCACACGTTTTCGATTAACAAGAGATCCGGTGAACTCGCAGGCCAGGAAAGCAGTGTTACATGGTGGTCATCCAGCAGCCGTCGGACGATGTGTGCCACATGAGATCGCGCATTGTCCTATTCGCACATGTCCCCAAGTTGGCCCTGATGTAAGGGGACGACAACAGGTTCCAACACCTCCACGATGTAACGGTTGCTGGTCAGCGTACCATCGATGTGGACTAGGCACGAGCGGGACTGGAATACGATGTCACCCTATGTCATTATTCTAGGTGCCAGGTCGGTATGACTATACATTATGTAAGACTCGATCAGGCGTGCACCACGGTGCTACGAGAACTTAATGCGACCATAGTCATGCTACAGGTAGAAGCGGAACTCGCTGGTGAAGACTGCGGCAAGCCATTCGTCCGTCCATGTCGGATGTTTCACGCACCATTGCAGCCGCAGGCACCTGCAGTATGTGAGCATTCAGTGGCAGCCGCAGTAATGTGCGCCTGGCCATGAGGCGTCGATGGTCTAGACGGCGACAACTGTGCTTGAGAACACAGATTGATGTACCAGACACCTGACACCCCGAGCGAGAGTGCTTGATGTGACTGTATGGTCTGTAATCGCCATGCGTTCCAGATGTCTGCCCTGGCATTTGTTGGTACGATGGGGCCGTTATGGTTTCCTGCACATCGCTCAGCCCGTCCCTCCTCGACACCTGATCTCATATCTGCTTCGCTGTATTTACACCTCTTCCAATCCGAGGACCAATATCGCATTAGTATAATCCACAATCTCGATAGGTTAAGATTCTTCCGCAGTCAAAAGCGGAAACATGTTTGTGAGGTCGCCGTGTTCTCCGAACCTACATACTGATTCGTTTGTGCACACAAACAGCAGCGAAACATACAGCCACTACATCCCAGTTGCTCTCCGACCTTCACTTGTATACTCGGCGAACAACTAATTACGCCATTGTTCTACCCTATGCTACGCAGTCTCCCAATGTCGGATCAATACGTTGCGTCCTTCGTGATGAATTTCGAAAGGCCAGCAGTGTACTAAGCGTTATGTGTACTTACTGATTACCTTTGTAGTATTCCAGTAAGTATAATTATTTGGGGAGGCCTGCACAAGGGGTAGGGGGATCGGATCATCAGAGATGTTCATTTCGAGTTGTTATAAAACCAGTATGTTTACCTAAAAAAATTAAAACATACTCCAGATGAAGAATGGCGTTTTTAAGATAGTACGCATACAGTAAATATCATTAAGGTGATCTCCCACACCACTACAAATTATTTTTCAGAGGTACCGTGTCTTAAAACATGTTACCAGGAAATGAGCAAAACTACAATAGGGGCCTGTATTGAACTTTACAACAGACTCCCCCCCCCCCCCCAATAAATTATATGATCACCGCTTAAATATCTGAGGGTAGAGAGGCCGCAGTTGCTGAGCGTTTAGCCTGCTAGCCTCCCACTAAAGCAAACCAGGTTCAATCTCCACCACTACTTATAGTTTCAGAAGTAAGAAAATATCAAATGCATCTACACAACATGAATGGGAAGCACTTACGTCTCTGTACGACTATAATACACACTTGTTACTCACGAAACCCCACAATTACAGTATTATAAATATAGAATGACCATACCTGATAATGACTTCGTCGGTGGTACCATAAAATCCAACACTCATGATACTGGGTTACAATACCTGACCCCCAACAATCCTGGGCCATATGCTCCTTTAATTCCAGATTCAAATCACACGTAGTAAAACCAAATTCATCTTTTCTGCTTCTTTACAGCTCGCACATATTTGGACAGTGATCTGTGACTATTTTAAATATGATTAAAAAACACAAAATTTATATTCAACTCTGAGAATTACTAATATAAATTGTCACTCAAAAATATTGATAAAAGCCGCATAAATTAAAATAACAGTTACTCTAAAATGCACCATAAACTCACAAAACCATTTTACTCGAGTAGAGAATAATTCCTATTCACTCAGCAAACTATGGCCCATCTTCTCTTCATCCGTAAGTTCCATTAAAATGTCATAATTCGCATTTCTGAATCCTAGAACACAACCGTTCCCTCTACGAAGTTGGAGCCGCAGTTCAAACATTAATATCAAGTGCGCGCATTGCATAGCAACTACGATTATGCAGCGACTACAGTTAATAATTCACTCGTGCTCCACAAAGTTACTTGCTTTTCCTTATGACCTTTACTGCAACAAGTATATGAAATTTTAGAATAAACACTTTGCAAGCTGTCACGAGAATCAGTCATCTGGCTTGTGTGCACGTCGCAAATGCGCATTCAAACACACCCACACACTCCGTGCGTACTAAACAAATAAGCTGAATGTAAACCTGCTAAATGATGTAGCAGCTCTGTGTGGATAACCACCTTTGTCACGCAGATGTTCACGGGCCTCATCGGATGGCTCAATCTGACCGGCCATAGCAACTGGCCATGACGTCGCCATGTCGATTCGCTGCAGGCGTCATTTTACATGTATTGTATTTCACACCAGGAAAATTCGTCATACCATATACCTAGAGCCCCGAGTATTTCGCGGATTGAGTTGGCAGCAAGGTAGGCTGGACAGCCCTCTATACACTCGAGGCAATATCGTTTGCTTATTGGTTGCTGTGATCAAATGAACCATCTGTACAGGGCTGTTAAATACTCACTTGTAATACTGCTCCCTGCTTATTACTGGCGCACAGTTAAACGGGGCGTGTCTTAACAACTGTCGTCCAATCACAGCATTAGGAGAAAACAACAAGTGTTTGGAGTCTACCTCGCCTCCGAATGAATTCGCGAAATACTCGTAGCTCTACTTATACCCCGTGAATTCCCTCACCGAGTCTACCCATAAGCGTGACGGTATTGGGGCGTAAGTCTCGTTCACTGGACAACGGTCTTAGAAGCCCACAGTTATATGACAGCCCACGTCATATTCGATCTTCAAAACGAAAATCACGAACTCGTGCATTGCGACAGCCCCACTAGTTCCCTATTGCACACCCGAATTTATTCAGACCGTACGAAACAAGTTAACCTGGCGACTTCACACAGCACACCTCCCGTTAGTTCGTACGGCCACACATCCGGTCATCGTCGCCCGCATCAGCGGCTGTCTAATGCCTGTATCGCCGGACGGGCACACACGCATCCGCACTGGTTAACTCAAGACTCGACTCACGACAGACTGACAGCTCGGTCAAGACTCCGCGTCAGCGCACCCTGACATCATCGCCGGCCAGGCAAAGAGTATCACCCGCCCAGATAGTACACACTATCACCTTATGGCTACCCAGGGCGCATGCTACGCCATTCGCAGTGTTTGATGCATGCACTCAGGTGTCTCTTATATCGCACAACTCTGTCGTGCATCCACATGCACAGCACAGCCTCCCCCTGAAACACACCCGCATCCACAAATATTTACACGACCACCATCCAACAACCAACAGCTGAGGCAAATTTTCGGTACACTATTACGAGGTAGGATGACGACAACTCACAAACAACAATATAAAACAGTGACACCAAAACCCATGTAAAATACAAGAAAAGCCTACCCTTAAAATAACTGAAGCCCCAGAATAAACAAATATCACAGATGTTAGACAAAATAATAGCCACAGTATTACATTAGTATGCTTTTGTCACCCACTATCGCTCCAGTTCTGTTACAACACCGCCTCAAGATCATCCACCCATATAAGATTTTATCGATGACAAATGGGCCGTCCTCACCACTAAATTATTATGAGGACCCACCAAATTAATAGTAATAGGATTCTAAAAGGACTGCATCTTATAAGGCTAATTATATGTCATCGACAGCTTCGCCGATTTCTAGTCAACCTTCTTAATTTAAGTAAACTTCCGACCTACCACTAGGTCACGTACTCGAACATTGCAAGGTATCCTATCTTTGTTATATCTAGTGGCAATCTTGTGGTTTGCTTTCAGTAGAGTGCTGTGCACCTCCCTCCAGTGAGAGTGAACACTTCCGTCTACCAAATTCTACTAATCCACGTCCCAGACACTCGACAGAGGGTGCGGCAACTCATGCCCAAGCATAACCATGGCCGGTGACTTGCCTGTAGCCTCACGTGGGACAAAGTTCAGTGCCATATTCAAAACACCAATGTGCTAATCCCACTTTTTCTGATTATTATGGTGGTAGATCGTGAGAGCTGAGCTGACTGATTCAGTCGTTCAATTAAATTAGGGGAAGGGTAATTGTGTGAACCTACCGCACACCCCAGCTAAAGCAAAAATTCATCATCGAGTCAACAAATAAGAAGCATTGTAAGAAATTAACAGTCCTGGACTCCCAAACATCTTAAAGTTTTCCAAATCTTGCTCCCTGGTGATGGTTCCAGCTTTCATATATTTCATCGTCATCAGCACACAGAATGGGGTAAACACATCCGCCAAAATCAGAAGACAGTTATTACTAATGCTACACCTCGGAAGCTGACCAAAATTATCTATATACACTTGTTGAGGAGGCCGAAGAGGAGTCTCAACTGAATAGTTTCCCATCTTACTATTCGACGGCTGTTTTGAACACTGTCAGTCATGACATATTCCCACATAACTCACAATATCCTTATGCATACTCGCCCAGAAAAATTATTTTCTGATTTTTAGTTCCCTCTTTCGCTACCCCATGTGGACAACTGCTGGTGAATCATGTAAATGCTTTAAATCATCGGGTGGACACTTTGCGACACCCAGACCTGTTTCTTACCCTGTTTGTTAAGATGATAAATCGCCCTTTTCACTAACTTACAATCTTTGCTCTGCTCCTTCTGGATTTTGTTCAACAACTGTTTACCCTCACCAACCTCGATCTGCCACTGCCGAATGTTAACGAAGGACTCAGGAATCAATTGCGACACCTGACACAACTCCTGTCTGGTTGCACTATCCTGATCCTCAGCAATTGGGAATTCCATCGGGACGTACATTATCTATAAAGCATTTGCTACACTATTCACCTTGCCTTCCATGTGCAAGATTCGAAACCGGAATCTAGTCAACCTCATTATCCAACGACCAGTTTTCTCCAATTACCTCAGATGGGAAAACAACCATGTATGAGCTTGGTCATCTGTCAACAAATCAAATTCGGCATGTTCGAGGTAAAAGGAGAACTTGTCTCCCCCTCCCCTCGCCCCCCCCCCCCTCCAAAAGATGCTCACCAAAGCTTCCTTTTCATACATGCTGTATGCCTGTTCCGTTTAAGAAAAAGTTTTTTTTTAACAAATGCAATCGGCATACGATCACCCTCTTGCCCCTACTAAAATGATGCCCCTACTGCCTTGCTACTTACATCAACCTGCAGGACAAATTTCTCGTCGAAATTGAGCAACCTCAGGACAGGAGGATGAGAGATAACGTGCTTCAACTTATTGACACTCTCCCGCTGTTCAGGACCCCAGACGACCTCTACATGCTTATTCTTCAGATGGCTCAGAGGCACACACAACGCTGCATACTCCGGGATGAATTTCGAAATGTACCCAATCATACCCAAGACCCTCATAATCCCTTTCACATTCTTCGATCGAGAGAAATAGATAACAGGCACTATTTTGTTAGGATCCCTGATCCACTCAACGCATCGCTTGATGCATTCACACAGGTGTTCCTCATAACACACAGTTTAGTCCTGCATCCACATGCACGGCACACCTGATTTTCGCAAAGTGGGAATCGTGCCGGACGTTGCCTCTGCTTGGCGGGTTTTCATGGAGATCCCCCGTATCCCCCGTCCCTTCATTCCAGCGCTGGTCCAGACTCACCTCACGTAACCCACGTCGGCTCTCAAGACTTCGATGTTAATAGCCACCCAGATCTCTTCACTCACTCACTCCGTTGGTGTACGCATAAACGACGAGAACACTGCACGCCAGTTAAGAGCCCTGACAGTAGCGTTCGTGGCGCACTTGATAGGTGTGGCATTGTAGCCCTTATCGCTCCCTACTTTATGGACCTCGGAAGCGGTAACAATTCCGGGTAGGCGACCGCTTTTATTAACGCCAGCCGCCGTAGTGTCCAACTGGGAGGCGACGTGCGGGTTTGTTTGACGTGCCCGTCGAATGCGGCGAGTGAGCAGGGCACGATTCTCGTTAACTTCCCCGTTTAATGGCAGCGGATTTACGTCGTGGGAACAATAATTGGGGTGTGAGTTGACACGGCACGAAGTGCAACGTCCACCTGCCTGTCAGTATATCGTAGACTCCGCTACGCAAGTTTAGCGATGCCCACTTAATTGGGCTCCCAGATAAGTGGAACGAGAATGGTACACGGGAAACGTCACGACGTAGGTTTCTTCTTCCTTCTCCTCCTTATTCGCCTCGTCCTCCTCCTCCCACGAGCATCCACTTGCAGAGGCGACGTCCCTGGCCGTTAAGGGCGCAGAGTGTTTGAAATCCGCGTTTTTTCTTTTTTACGAAACCATTAAACGTGTCAACACGATACCAATTTACTAAAAGAACGCACTTCAGGGAGGTACGTATATTGCTCTCAAAACATCATGTACCTTATAAATACTATTCCCGAGTCCTCCAACATGGCAAAGAAGGGCTTTTTCACATTTCTCTATCATAATATACTGGTTAGAAACATACGAAACTATTATAGGGACCTGCATTGAACATTGCTATAGGCTATTCACTGTAAAGTGAGCACTTTTGAAAGCACTCTCATTTGGAATACTAGTCAATAAATATATTTTATTTTAGCCTTAGACGTTAACTTCCGAGTAAGGTCAAATCTACACGCTGTATTTATTACTTGCGTGGCAATATTTTTTTTAAAGGTGGTTAAAGGATAAAAAATGACAGAAACAAAAAAGGTAACTAGGGCGTTAAAAGTGCTCGCTTTACCGCGAACAACCTATAGAAACTTTCCCCCGATAAAACTATAGGATCACTGCTTCAAGTCCCATAGGTACACGCAGCACAACGGAAACACTGCACGCCAATTGATCGTCTAGAACGTAGGAGCGAAGTGGCATCAGGCGCGCGTGTCAGTGTCGTCCTTATCGCTCCGGCGCTTCCCTGCCTCAAACACGCTAAAAAAAAAAAAAAAAAAACCTCCAAGTAGGCGGCGCCCTTAAAGAATTGATGAGCTCCATCCTGCACGGGCTCGTCTCCTCGCGCTACTCGGAGGGGTTGCTCGATGGTGCAAGGGCCGGGTGGAGGATGGTGTTCGCACGCCGATCCCGACACACCCGACAGTTCCCTTGATCTCCGAAGATGGCGTCACCTCGCCGGCACAATCTCCCCGCTAACCTCTACCCCCCTCACTAACCCTTACAGCCGCGACTCACACACGCCCGCCCACTAATCGATTTCCTTTAGTCCCTGTGCGGTTTGTCTCACTCTCCTCGCCAGCGAACGGTGTAGAAGAGAAGGACCCGTACTGTGTTACCATGAAAAGGGGGCGGGGGGGGGGGGGAGATGCGGGATCATCCGGCAGCCTTCAACCCCGCCCGGTGCATCATCCTTTTCGCGAGGGAATTTTTCCAAAGAAAGGAAATTCCTTCGGCGCAGATTTTTCCAGTTCCATTTGTGCTCGCGCCAGCGACGTGACGTAGCCTCAGTTCCCGCCAGGAATATCGATCTCGGCCTGTTAGCAAGTTTCATTCTGTTTACTCACTTACCCAAGTGGCTGTCGACGAAAGTGGGTATGAAAATATTCTTGTATCCGCATAATGCAAATTTCATGTATGTTAAGAAAGGTTTACATTTATTTGTAAAAACTCACCAAGGGAATATGTTACTGTTCATGTAATTATTATATTGGTTTATTTTTCTTTATCAAAGTTATGAAACAGTAAAACGTTTTAATTATTTAAGTTTTCTACCAGGAAAATATAATTTATCTTAATTGTTCACCTATAGTTAGGTTACAAATGACATAAAATACAACATTGTTTACTTTAGAAAAATGTTCTGTAATTGAGAACCCAATCCCGCTTTCTGTATGAATATTCGTATGAATTTCACTGGCAAACTATACAGTATGTTAGAAAAATTGTACTAGAATTTTAGTTCTTTGTGGTGTACCTTGATATCACAAATAATATATGTTAAAGGAGACAGTTAAAGGTATATTATGTGAACTATTCCGTGAGGTCTTGTTGCACCTTTAGAATACATCCTTGGACGCCTTGATAGAAAAGTAGTAATTCTACCACACAAATTGATTTTAAAAGTTAAAGAATTTTCGCTTAAAAGGATGACGTGAGGGAAATGTGTTCAATTTAAAAAATATGGTCACATTGTGTTGTGGTTGCCTTTCAACAGCTTTTATTTATTGGGAAGAAAGAACTGTCGGACAGACTTGCCACAAAATACATTATTTGCGTGTACATCGAACAGATAAACTCCGAAGCAATTTCTAATGCGTTACGTCTGCGCCACTGATGCTACGATATACTACTGACATTCTATACACTTCTATTTGTATCAAGCGAAACATTATTTTGGAAATACTCCATTTCAGTGGGTCACGCATAAAACTAGAAAAAGGCGCAGAGAAAAACACAACTTCCAGGATCCTTAAAAGATTAGTATTATTAGTGATAGTGTGGATACCAGTACAGAAGAATAGATGGAGACGACAGCACTCCATAGAAGGACAGATAAAACGCTTAATAGACATTCCCAATAGTAGTGTTAATGAATTGCCTTAATTTGAGATAAACAGTACAACAGTCAGCGCAGTTGATATACTACAATGTACAGTGACTCCACTCCCAGCCAATTTCCCAGATAAGCTACAACGACTCATATAAGTTTCTTTGTCACGAAGGCCTGGACACACAGAACTAAAATTTTGAAAGTTACATCATGACTGTATTGAACAAGTACAGCCTGTTCACGGTAAAGTGAGCACTTTGAGGCGCTAGTTACTTTTTCCTTTCAGCCATTTTGAAATCCTTTAACCACATTTTAAAATAAATATGGCCATGTAAGTAATAAAATCAGTGCGTTTATTACACCGTACTCAAAAGTTAATGTGTAAAACTACAATAACAATATTTATTGACTATTATTCCAAGTGAGGTGGCTTTCAAAAGTGCTCACTTTATCTTAATAGCCTATACAAAAATATTAAAATAGTAATAATTCCGTACATGCTTCAACACCTAGAGCCCGTCCTTTTTTGTGCGTTCGCAAGGGAAGTAAGTGCTGGCAAATTTACTCTTATGGCTTCGGAAAGGGGGTAAATTCTTGTTTATCAATTTGTTTTGGATGCAGCAAATGTGGATGACGGGAGCTGTATATATAACAGCATGGTGAATGAACAATACATTTTCTCTACAAATACTTTGTACTTTATCTTTGAGAGCTATTAGAATTTAATCAGGTTTAAGTCGGCTAAAAGTCTTTAATTCTATTCTCTATTTTCTACACAGAAACATCTTAATAAACAGTGATTATATGTGCGAACGATCGTAGTTTTGTCACAGAGTCCTATGATAAAATTCTGTCCTTATTTAGGACTCTTTGTAATCTATACATAATGTGTTTCTGTTCAATAGGCCGAATCATACACTTCCTGCAGGCTGAAAAAGTTGCCAATAATTCAACACCGTTTGTTACTGGCGGATTGAAATGTATTCAGAAAGCTCAGAATGTGTATGCAATTATTTAGCTGACAGAATAAGTAATCCCTAGTTCAAGCTACTGGTGAAGCGAATTTACATGACTAATTTGGTTACGCCGTGGTATTTTTTTTACACACCAAATCATCGTCGTATCGCCTGGTAGAAGTGTGTGTGTTTGTAAGCATATAACAAATTAGTGATACAGGAATTTGAAAATGCAATTCATTCATAAAAGAATAAAGCATTAATATGTAAGTTATTTTAAGCCCGAAACTATATCGACACATTCTTGACTCATTAGGTTTACTTAAAAGGAAACGTTGGACAGCGCCGAGTTACATAATTCAAATCCAACACGGGGCCGCGGTAGCTGAGCGGTTAGACTGCTCGCCTACCACCAAGACGAGCCGAGTTCAACCCCGGCCGGGTCACTCCCGAATTTTCGCAAGAGGGAATCGTGCCGAACGATGCCGCTGTTCGACGGTTTTTCCGGGTTATCTCCCGTTTCCACCGCCCTTGTATTCCCGCGCTGCTCCATCATTCTCGTCTAATTTAACCCTTGTCCAAATCTCTCGGATCTAAGCTCAACTCAAATTCAATCATTTTCCTAATAGTTCAAACGTTATTTAATGAACTAATTTTACTCGGGAGTCTCTTCACAGTTTTACCTTGCTATTATTCTCAAATAGGTAAAGGCTGCTCACTGTAGAGTGAGCATCTTTGAAATCAACCTTTACAAAAAATCACTGCCCATGAATACGCGTATGATACATGATTGTCGATTCACAGTTTCTTCACACTTTTTGAATCAAACCTTTGAAAAACTACCCCATGTCTGACGTGTTTAGTTATTTCTTTAAAATGTAATTTATAACAAGCGTTTGATACCTCTGTGAACATGAAAGTATCTCAGTTTTAGTAAAAAAAATTGTAGTTTTGCTATAATAATTCATTTATAACAAATACGAAAAAAAACATTGAGAAAACACTTGTGTTGGTAGCATCTAGTAAGAAATAGTTCTCATGCAGAACATTATTACAAGTGAGTGCGCACGAATTAGGTGCGTAGTCGTTTGGATCGATTTTCTAGACTTAGTTAAGCTTAGTTTGCAAGAGGCGGAGGAATATACTGGAAGTATAACTTTAGCAGGGCTTCAGAAAAGTGAGAAGTAACTGTGAATGGATTATACACATATGTACGCAGGCTGCCGGTTAAGTTGGCAGCGACCCATTAAAAATATTTCCAATACTTGACGTTGTAATGTGAGTGTAATATGTTAATTTATGGCTATTGAAGACAAGAATTTTTTTTTTTGTTTTATACATATAAGAGCTAAAATTTGCATATTATATAGTAGTGCCGCTGTAACTTAGATCTCGGGAGCTCTGCCAATGTCGGGCCACTTCACCCAGGGAAAGGAAACAAATGAAAGACTGTGACACGATGGTTGGGGGGGAGGGGGGAGTGGCTGCATATTCGTTCTGTGGTTGTTGCTTTGCAAGTCGTTCTGTATCTCTCCTTCACTTGGGTGGGAGGACCCAAGTTCGTACTTGGCCGGTGCGACTACAGTAACTCATTTTCCTTCGTAAAATTTTTCACGGTTTCCATTTGGCTGAAGAGTGAATGGAATGAGTCGGTTAATAGCTGTGTTAATCTTAGGATACAGAATGTGAAGAAGAATAGCCTCTATGTAGAGCTTTCAAAAGTGATTAATGAATCGTGAACAGCCTAAAGTAAGAAGCGTTTTCTCAATTTTGCGGCTTCTCCTTTAACGTAATATGTTGGGCTAGTTCATGCGCGGAATAGGGCAGCGGCTGCGGGTCCGTAGCATTCAAAATTATTTTTTTCTTTGGCCGCCCAGTCCAAATTACGTTCTGGTTTAACTTGCTGTCACGTTACGGTTGTGGTACCTCGAGGATGTTCCTTATTTTGCTTTAATATCATTAATCGTTTACCATGGCCAGCCCCGAGGTAGGCATCGGGCTGTGTCTGCGCGAAGGTTGGAATGGGACGCACCCGCTTTCGCGTTTGACAGGTTTGTTTGTTGATGCTACCGATGACCTGCTTGCTTAGATTTTGATTTACTTGTAAGAGCCCACGTATTATTTCAAATTTTTTAAGCACTATTGATATTTTCGTGTTTTTTGAAGTTTGCCTGTACACGGTTGGCTTTGAATAGACTCTATTCAAGGGCCTACTTGTAGTATCTGTGATTAAAATTTTTTTTTACGTGTATTTGTATAGTGTTAATAAACAGCGGCTTTGGCAGGGTCACAATTTTATTCTTTTTAGAAGCAATATAATGTAAAATGAAAAAGTTCAATTTACGAAATATGAATTTAAAAATCGTAAAGTTACTGTCTTAATTTTAAACTGATACAAGGAAAATTCATTTTACAGAACTCAGGAAATGCTTAAGATAAAACTAAGGAGAAATTCCCAATTATGAACATTGTTTTAAAATGTTAAATTTTTTCTGCTCTAATGCCACAGATATCGAGTATCTCAAAGCACAATATTTAAAAAATAAATATCATTAGTGCAAGTGTTTTAGGTACTATTTTTGCCTACCGGGAAAAAGATAAACTGTGAGTTCATTGTTATAATGTGACAAATCTGGAAGTATTTGTTTACATAGTTGATATGACATGGTACGCAATGTCTTTATATTGAACAGAGTTTACCGCGCTAGCTGGCAAACCACTGCATCAAGTCCAGTCGCTTTCTTATAAATAAGGATTTATGAAGATGTGCACCTTTCCTGTCACAATTACTCCTCAACTTTTCTCTCGCAGGCCACCTCGTAGGAAGATATTACCAGAATGCACGTAAATATTCTTACTCTAGAAACTGATGGCATACAAGATGAAAACATCATATAGTTATTCCCTTTAATAAATTAATAGTACGTTTCGTATGTGTCCGACACTACATTTTGACTATATATATTTTTTTTTTTTTTTCAGTGCACGATTACGGAGACTACAGGTGGCGAAGCTACGACTGGGTCGGCTCGGCGAGAGCCAAGCGCCTCGTCTCCGCTCTCGAGTTGTAAATTAACCTCCTTGGGAGAAGGTAGCGGGGGTTTTATTCAGTTGTTAATGTCCCAGATCCCACCCCCGTGCCTCCCCTCCAACCGTGCCACTGGTGAATTAATGACGGTAATTCCCGGGCGAGTTTCTTACTCGGCACCCTTCCATCCCGCTCCCTCCTTGTCTACCCTCCCTCACTACCTACCCTCTCGAAACCACAGACACTGCTGAAACACCTCCCCCCCCCCCCCTCTCACGACAAACCGTGTACAACGTTGCGCTCCAATGGAGTCCCACCTCTTCCCTTGCCCTGCTGATATTCGCCCTAGCAGACTTGTGTTGGCGCCGGGAAATACTCGAATTGTCACAGGCACCATCTTCGTCTGGTGATAATTACTGACGTCGCTCAGTGTGTAAGATCGATAGTCTAGGTTGCCAAAAATCATATCTGGAAAACTATCCGGTCAGTTTTCATAATATTTAGAATGTGGTGTTTGTGAATGTTTATGGTGAAGTATTGTAGCATCCAGATCAAAGTAACGAATAATTTTGGTAATTATGGTGTTCGTAATTTTTATGTAATTGGGGTGGCTACAGAAATAAAATGAACGTTAGTGATATTAATAATATAATTTTTTTAGTTTTAAAAAGTAATTAATAATAATTAATAGATAATTGGAAAAAGAATGATCATTTTATGTCACTTACATTTTTAAAAGTCAGATGTGGTTCTATAACAATCTGCATCTTCACTGTCACCTTCGGGCGAAGAACTGGGTACAGGAATATATATAAAAAAAAAGGCCTTTCCTTGGTAATGATAAATATTTTCTCTTCTTTAATTTCCATAAGCTGGTAATGTAAAGGCTAGGTGAATCAGCAGTCTGTGGGAAAGGTAATGCCTTTCCCTCAGACTGCTGTGTTCTTCCTTAAAGTTGTTTTCGTGAAGATTTCCTTAAAGTTTGGTCTCTTTGCTCCTTGCTTCCTGGGTTTCCTTAGAGAGTTGACCGATAAGTGATATGCAGTATCCTATGACCTTGAATCAAAAGCTTGTGTGAAGTTTCTGGCATGTAATACAATCTGTACTTGCTTAAGAACAGTTCTCTGGTATCTCTTGCATGTTTATCGATGGCACACCCAAACGAAATAGCGTCTAATATCACAGATATCGTTAGTCATATCTAAATATATTCCTGTTATATCTGCAGAATTGACGCCTTTCCTTAAAAATCTCCCACCTGTGTTTCCACTGCTTTGCTCCGGCATATCAACAAGTAGTCCCATTTCGTTTCGAAAGTGTTCCTGAATGTTCTCCTTTTTTATCCTTCAGCCAGTTTGTCGTCGACGACCTTTATTTGCTACCGTTTAACGTCTAGCGTGTATGCTATGTGTAACAGGCATACGAAACATTGAACCCGTGCATGAATAGGTGACAGTCTGAATTTAAGTGTAGTTTGGTCTGCTACTGTCTTAGTACTATCACTCTTAATATTCATCTGCTTGGAGCTGCACCACACATATAACACCTCTGAGATAAATGTTATGAAGACACGAAGACTGCACATTTTTTCCATCCATCACAGTGAAGTGCAAGTCATGTTTTAAACGTTTAATTGTACGTCTTAATTTACAACCATGTATGCACGAATACTTTTTCACTTCATCCCTAATTAAATCGACTGTTTCCTTTTAAAACTTAATGTTCATAGGTCTGCAGTAACGGACTGATGACGGCCAACTACTGTGAAGAATAATGATGATTTTTCCCGCTGTTAAAAAGGTTAGCCATAAGCTGAAGTGGCACAAGTGAGATGGTGAACAAATACTCATTGCTTATTAACTCGTCATAGGAAAATATTTGTTTGAAACGACTTTGACCCGAACTGCATTCACAGCCCCACTAATTTTAGTAGCTTTATATATGTTCTTGATGTGCCACACGTATCAGAACATGCTCTTTCACTCCGCAAACTATGCTTAGAGTATGATCTACAATGGCTTGTTATTTCACTTCTGCAGATTCATCTGTGGTTAAAATAGTATTACTGGGATAACACTTGCCGTTAATTTTTCGTGCCAAGTTATATAGAGGATATAGATAACAGTTATATGATTTTGCATTTTCTATTAATTCTTTGTACTGACTAGAAGTCCACTTAAATTCGATTATCATGGGGAAAGCCTCATCCGGTGTCGTTTTCTGGTTGTATTTATTCCTGTACGAATGTGCTTTCTTTAGTGTTGTCGCTCGATGAGGTGAGGCATATGAAAGTTCTCCTACAATACTGACGACATATTTTTTACCCGAATTTCGAAGGATTGTCTGCGTAGCGTAGACTGCGAGTTCTCTTTAGCAAGTGGTTTAGTTATTCTTCTCGTTGATCTTCCGCTCGATTCTACAAACATTTTTCGTGGATGTTTTCGAGTGCTTATACCAGTAGTCATATTACTGTTTGCTCGTACAGAATAGTGCTTTGTAAATTACGAGTTCAAAGATAACATCCTGGTCCAGCCATATGACATAGTTTTAAGAATTTATTCATATTAATACCGTACGTCGTCCACCGAGATCGTATTTTTGCACAAGAAATGCAGAGTTTTTATTTACTTGCAAGTCTCATCGGGGCAATCCTGGACACCCAACTGCTGTATTATAATATTAAAAATATCATCACGCCACTTAAAGACTGTTCACGATAAAGTGAGCACTTTAGAGATGAACCTTAGAAAAAAGTCACTGCCCCTACATGCATATATTTCAGTGGGCACACTGAGTGACATTCGCCCATTAAAGTTGGTAAAGATGGATGGAAAGTAGTTCCATGTCTTAACGTCGGATAAAGAGTGTTAGGTAACCAATTGTGATAACTTAAAATTAATTCCTTCACTTTCCGTTTTTTTTTTCTCAAGATTCGGAGTGTAAAAAAGAGCATATTTGTAAAATATTTACTTTCTTAATAATTTCTCAGTTTCATTTGACGGACGCATGAATAAAGCGATGAGGCCCATAGCAATGTTAATTTTACAGAAGGTGGAGAAATACGCAACATGTATACAAGTAGATCTTTAGCAGGGCTTTCAAAAGTGCTCATTTTACCGTGAACAGCCTATACTTGTGTTACTCCCGCGCCTCAGCTGTTCGAGCAACAGAGCGCATGGCGTCTGGAAAAAGTTAACAGCTACTATGTATGCGCTTGATTGCAGCAGGAAAAGCAAAGAGAATATCTCCACTAAGTCGTGCAGCTGAATATAACGGCAATACATATTAAATATCTGAACAAAATTTTACAATAAGTTAGCGCGCCGTCATTATGCACTTCCATTCTGAACACTCCAGTGAAACCCTAAACAATTAAATTTAGACCAAAACTTTAGCTACCAAAAAAAAAAAAAAAAAAAAAAAAAGTGTTTCCTTACTTTAAAATGAACACTGACTTTCTCACCACTCACCTACCAAACATCAACTGCGCGTCTTATCCCCATCCTATCTATAGGATGTTCACGGTCAAATGAGCACTTTTGGAAGCCCTGCTTAGTATCTACTTTTAAGCACATTGTGTATCCTTCCACCTTATGTGAAATTAATGTTGCCGTGGGCCTCGTCACTTTATTCATGCGTTGGTCAAGTGAAACTGTGAAATTATTAGAAAACTAAATATTTTAAAATCTGTAAATTTTTATACTTTGATGCTTTAAAAAAAGCGAAAGAAATCATTTAACTTATCACAAATGGTTACCCAACACTTTTTATTCTATGTTAAGACATGGAACTACTTTCCTCTATCGTTACCAACTTCACTGGGCGCACGTCACTCAGTGCGCCAGTTACAATAACAAGCAGGGGCAATGAATTATATTATAAAGTTTATTTCAAAAGTGCTTACTTTATCGGTAACAGCCTTTAATGGGGGAAACAACATCTTCCGAGCCTCCTGGAGGATAAAAGACCTGACAGACCGATATGTTAGCACATGGTTGTTATCCCTAAGGTTTTCTACACAAGATTTTTTGAGAGATATGCTCAAAATATGGGGTTTGTAAAACATGATTTTTTTTAGCCAGCTAGCTGCTTAAATTTACGCACTGTGCATCGGTTAGTCCATTGTTAGTTGAGCATTTTCGTAATCAACGAATGAGAAGGAAAAATGACCTCTGCCGCATTTGTAAATATATAGACACGAAATCTTACTGCAGTATCTATACTTAAGTTGGCAACGGTTTTAGAAACTCGTGTTGCATTTTTGCGTCTCGGTAAGCAGTCGTCTTTATTTATTTAAAGCTGAAGTTTTTATAGACAATTCATGCTTAAGTGAACACTTTTGAAATCAACGTTTGAAAATTATCACTACCCGCAACTACATATACTAAGCTGGCACCATGTTGAGTTGGCAGCGAAGAAATGAAAATAGTTCCACATGCTTAACATTTTCCGATTTCACTTGGATGGCGCATGAATAAAGTGATTAGGTCTCCGGAAATGTAAAACCTTCATATGGGGGAAGGATATAATGTTATTAAATTAGCAGATCCTAAGCAGTTATTTCAAAACTGCTAATTTTACTCTGATCAGTCCATACATAAATGATAACGATACTATTGATCATTCACGGTAAAGTGAGCACTTTTGAGAGCCCTCTCATTTTGGAATAATATTGCGTTTGTGTTCATAACAATTTTATGATGTCACTTTGATAGACCTTGAAGTTTAGTTGTTATTTCATATCAGCATAATTTTGTCTCTCATGGTTGAATGTTATAAAATGAAAGGCCGAAAATAAGAAATTGAACAATGTTTTCAAAAGCGTTGAACCACCGACAATCCATATTGTAGTTGATACTATCAAGGGAACGTTTCAAATCTGTTTCAAAGCTGTTAGTTGTAAAGTTTGAGTAATAACTAGTGGATTTCGGTTCCACAGTACATATACAAGGTACAGTAATTCACAAGTGAATATCACATTTTTACAAGTTAAATTTTGACTTGTTTACAATAAATCTGTTCCACAATGTCAATTAAAGTTTTCAATTTGCAAGTGTTTACTTATAGAGTTTACTAAATCTCTGCTAGACTCAGTACCTTTGTAAACTTTCAATTAATTCAGTTTATCGCGGGTGTATTTGCATAGTAAGTATGTTTAGTAGTAGTTCTAGTAAATCAGAAGAAAAAAATAATCTTTCTTCTTTTATTATATATATATATAATACTCCATTCAGAAACAGTTTTTGTCATGTTCTCTATGTTCTATTGCAACGAGAAGTTTGACTTCGCATATGAAATTACCGATATTACAAATTTAACTGTGAACTATGTACAGCATAGTGTTATTTATAAACAACCAACATTAAATTTAAAAACACTTGCTACATGGACTTAACCTATACTGTATAATGGAGCTTGAATTTGCTAAACATGACTGTTACATATAAGAAGAAGATGTAATGTGATTTATATAATTAGAATAATAAATAACTGGTATTCACCAGTGTAGTTTCCTTTATATCTGACCACAGTACATCTCTTGTATACGCCCAGTCTTATTCATAAAGCATTGAGCTGACTGAATGTGATATACAATATACTTCCTTGCATTTTCCAGATTTACTTTCTTTTGTAATAATTCATGTTATAGCACACAACAAAATATATTTGTCTCTTTCAATTTTCATCACACTGCTATTTGTCTTTCATTTGTTGCATTACATGATGACATTTTTCTTGTGCATCTGAAAATACTCTCAACAGTAAGTTAAATTTTAAGGTTCCGGCATATGTTTGTTTCACTTTACTTTCCTCATTTGACTTTTCTGCACGATTGTTTCTGATGTTCTGTAGTGCAATGAGGGAACTGGTCTATGACTAGTTTCGTTTCCGCTTGAAACAGAAATTCCATATTATTTCAGAATTGATAATACCCCGTGATAAGCCCAATTTTAACAGGAAACTACGTTAAATACTCTATTGATTACTTCTACGTAAATCGTTCATAAAGTTCCGTTTTGACCTAAGCGCTTCCGTCATACGGATGCTAATAACCCTCTGAACATTTTCTTATGATTTTTAATATTGATTACTGAGTTTTAATGCACTTCGATTGTAAGTGAATATCTAATGTTTTCCTGATCAAGTAGTTCCCTCCCACCAACTTCGAATGGAATTACGAAGTCATATCAACCGTGACACCTCCTATTTGTTCTGACTATCCTTCATAGATTACTAAAAAATATTAAGAAATAATTTTATTAACAGCATAATTTTACTGATTGATCAGTTTTTTTTATGATTATTTACAGTGAATTACTCTGCTGAGACGTAATGGTTTAGTGTGGATTTTATTGATTTGTCATTTAGCAACCGCAAACTAACTGGATTTTGAGTACGAAGTTCATTTTACCATCGTGCATAAATTACGTCTCCCGTGACCAAAATAATACTTTCCCAAATAACCTTTAGACAGTATTTCTCACGGACAACGTTATTTCAAATGTAGTAGGTGAGATGCAGTCTTAATTAAAGTTTATTTCACATACACACTATACAGACAATGTATGCACATTTGAATGAGTATCATAGAAAATCGCCAAAATATTGGGAGACGCATTACTCAGTTACTACGTATTGTTATGATATCAACTTGTATCATGATCAAGAAGGATGGAAGGATGGGGGTTATAATTTGGTTCAGTTAAAAGAGAAGATTTGTTACTCATGGATTGGCTAGGGCCTTCTACTGAAACATTAATCCAGTAAAATTACTGATATTTTAATTAAGTTGGCCAAGTGGAGGGAAGGGATGAATGTAAGGAAGGTAGTTCAGAGATAGTTAAGTTGAATCATGTTACATAGGACTCGCCAGGTCTCGCACATGGACAAGCTGCTGCCGCCTCCGCCTGGACCCTTGACCACGCCGCCTGCTGTCAAGTGACCGACCTGTGTCTTCTCTGGTCCTCGTGGTCCAGTCCACACTTAACGCCCCACCACGTGTGTGTATTGACGTAATTCACTGTGATTGGTCCTCGACGTGCACTGTGGGTGGAGTTTGCCAGACGACTATTTTGCTTACTCTGAAATGTACTTAGGTTTGCCGGACCCACATATTCCGTCGTCCTCGGCACATATATTGATAGTATATAGATTGCAATTTTGACTCTGTGTTTCGTTTTGATGTTTGATAAACTCGGCTGTGGTCTCGATACGGGCTCGTTGATTAGACAGGTGCGCAACGGAGCCCTTCGTAATGGTATTCAGCCCTTGTAAAGTTAGGTCCGTCACCATAACCTGTTAAGAGGAATGTTTCTGTAGTTGTTTGCTAGGAGACTGAGATGTATTCCTTTACATTCTGAATGTATTTTGGGACCAGTCAAGCTGCAAATGAAGTAAATGACTAGTGCCCAGCGTTACGTCCAGTTCTGATTCAAAAGGTTACAGATTCAAGGCATTACAGTACTTTCCTGCACATTACTGAACCGGAAGTAGACAGCGGATTCTCTGAAATCTCATATGATCCATGTTAAGTCTTAGCATTAACGTAAATACACGAATAATTGCATCATTTACTACGTAATCAACCCCGAAACTGTGAGCTGCCCTTTGCTCATCAGATTCGTTGATTGCAGTGCACAGAATATGATGTCCTGGACTTGTAAATTACACGTGTGCAGCCTCCTGCTTATATAGCTCGGGCAAATACGAGCATTTGATGATATTTTTTTGCACTTTTAAGGCGGTATATTAATGCCCCAGTATCGATACCCACAGAAAGTTTTTGGATTATTGTTTTAACTCATCAGCTGGAGAAGTAGGGCCTAACACCCTTCGCAGCTGTTATAAAATTCCTGGTAACCTTACAATATTTGATCCTCGATGTGTGAGCCACTTCAAAAAAGTCAGCTGATAGTTACTTCGACTGTGTAGCTACGCTGCAATTAAAATTTGCATGTGTTCTATTTCCTATCATAGGCTGTCTCTAGTCCGTTCACTACTACTTGCTCACTTGAAACTCACTAATCACTCCGGACGAATGCTGCGATGATCTCTTACTATAGGCCATACGGGCGATTCCTTCCCCGATCATGCTTCTCTCATCATCCCGCTCCGTCTGTAACGACATCGTTGTCGACAAGTCGTTAATTACTACCTACGTTTGCCACACGTAAAAATTTTAATTTCCATATACATTATAACTTGAATAATTGTGTCGACCAGGAGATACTTTCAAGTTGCTAAAAACATAACTTTTTAAAACTAATTATATATATATATATATATATATATATATATATATTTCAAATTGTTGATGATCACTCAGCCATTATACCTAACAAGTGTACCCTAGTAATGAACACCCGACGCATTCGTGAGAAAAACCTTTCGTGCCACAGGGTTGTAACAATTTTGTTGCGAATTGGGATAGTCCTGTGTATAAATCTGCAGTGTGGCGTCTAGCATTACGCAAAATTTTCGTTGAGATTATAAAAGTATTGGTGCATTGTACGGCTCTTAACAGGGAGGTATTGAGAGCCTACGAGGGTGAAACGAGATGTGCATGGGGCAGCGCCGGAATTCAAGCGCGGGAGAAACGGGAAGATCACCGAGAAAACCCGTCGACCAGTGGCATCGTTCGAAGCGATTCCCAAGTTCGAAAATTTTGGACTCGAACCCGGTTCGCCTTGGTTGGAAGCGAGTAGTCTGGCCATTACACCACCGCGACCCCATTAGAGTTTAGAACAGTAAATGCGATTAATTTAAAAACAAAATTATAACTACAGAACAAGGATATGTCGCAATACTGTTAGGTGTGCAAAATACTTTTGTGAGGGCTTGGCATTAATATCACTTAAGAAAGTTGTTTTATTTCGGCGTCGTTTCTCCTTCTGTTTAAATCCGCTTTAAAATGTGTTACTATGAAAGTAAATTTCACGTATTAAAATATTTTGGATGCATAAATTGTTATACAGATGATTCAACGTTTAAAGCGCATTGTAAACCAGTTTCCAGGTTTTAAATGACGTTGCATCTTTGTGATTTCCCACAGTTGTACTTTACAAAGTTTTAGTTCAGTTTGACATGTTACATTTAGGGCAGTGCAAACATTTTACAGCCGTGACAATATCGTCCTAACACTAAGAAGAGCGGGACTGAATGAAAAGCGTCTAAATCTCTCATTCCTACATGGAGAGTGGGGTCTTTATGGAGTGGAGGCAGAGGGGAAAGAGGAGGAGGAGGTAATTTCTTTTAATTCTGGCGACGTCCTTGCAGGGCCGCAAGGAGAAGGGTCCTGGTCATTTGGACGTCCATTCGCTCCCCAGGAGACAGGCCTACTCCCTGCGCTACCCCCCTCCTCCTCCCTTGGTGGAGGGGTTGGACCCGGCCGCACCGCTAAACCATGTAATAGATTTCGCTGCTTCCCCAATTACTCGGACAAGCCCGGAAGAGAGAGGCTGCTTCCGGGAGCCCTGGAAAACAAAGAAACCAATTCCGGAGCAATTCGCCCAGATTTGCGGCCACATCTCTCTCCCTTTCTTCGTCTATCTCCCCCGGCATCAATTCCCCCTTCTCTCGCGATTTCTCTTCATCCTTTTACCACCGACCTTCCTCTCGCGCACACTTGCTCTCTCTCTCTCTTTCTCTCTCTCTCTCTCCTCTCTCCCTCCAGCCAACCTTTCCCTTCACAACGTCGTACATGCGCGAACACAGTTCGAGCGGGTGTGTATCATCAGTCACTAGCAACACTGCGAAACCGAACACACCGGGCTAGTCAAGTATTGTTCGCTAGCGACCCGCCCCGGCCTCGCTCGGGTGCAATTTACAAATATGGCCTCTGTTTAGATGAACAGCAAGTATATACAATAAATGCTTAAGGTAACTAACATATTAATTAATACTGTGTTGTTGACAAGTTTTCGTAAGTGAACACCTAAAAAACAAAAATGGTTACTGTGGGTCATCCTTAAAAGATAAACATATGCTGTCGCGAACTTTTCGCTAGATCTTTTTGAGATATACAATTCTATAGTTCGTTAATTTCGTGTATCTCTTATGGTTTAGTCAGCGTAAGCAATGTAATCACCCGAAAAGCGGCTTTTTGCGACTGTATTAGAAAACGTCGACATTTCTCTACTATCCTTACATAAAATATTAATGTGTTATATGCCTAAACCTTTCTCAAGAAATTCTCTAAAATATGGTGAGAACCATACCAAAATCTATTACGTAGTTTATAATTAATCCTTAGTCGAATACACAGACATACGCGGCCGGGCGACTTGGTTTTATTATACTATGTGTGCATATATATATAAGTTAAAGTTATAAGTTAAGGTTAAAAGTTTTAGGTAACACTGAAAAATCATGGAATTACACATAGAACCTAAACTTTTGCCGCAACAGTCGTTTGAAATAATTTTTTTTCTTGCTTTTAGGCATTTAAGAACATATTTCCTCGAATTTAATTGGAATAAGCTATGCAATTTAGAAGTTATGAATTTTGCAATATTGTAATGTAACACCAAAATATCTACACTTTCCTACATAAAAAATTAATGTTACAAGTTGTTGCAGATATTACCACAAATATTTTTTGGTAACTGTAGTAATATATATGTCATTCTGGAACTATAATGACAATTCCTCAAAGATGCTGTAATGTTTTGTTGCACGTTTTACCTATTCAGAAATCCGCTAAAAAAAGAAATTATTTTTCATTGTTCTTGGAAAATATTTTACCACACAGTCGAGCGAGCTATCGGGGGTGGCGTTATCCTTACAGGTACAGCAGATATGGACATACATTTATGGATAACGTCGGCTTCGACAGCTCACTTTAAAGTCTAGTAAAATATTTTCACATAACAATGAAATATAGCCTTTTTTTCACGGATTTTATGATCAGGTAAAACGTTCAACAAAACATTACAGCATGTTTGAGGAACTGTCATTATAGTTCCAAAATGACACATATATATTACTAAATTTACCAAAAAATATTTGTGATAATATCTGCAACAAATTATAACACACATTTTTCTTTTGATGTAGGAAAGTGTAGGTATTTTGGTGTTACATTACAATATTGAAAAATTCATAACATCTAAACTGCACAGCTTAACCCAATGAAATTTGCGGAAATATGTTATGATATGCTTGAGAGGTAGAAAAAAATTTAAACGTCTGTTGCGGCAAAAGTTTAGCTTCTACGTGCAATTCCATCATTTTTCACTGTGGTCTTAAACTTGTGACCGGTACTGTATAATATAGATTCGCCGTTTCTTCACACTTTTTGAATCAAACCTTCGACTAATCACCCCATGTATGACGTGTTTGGCTGATTCCTAATCATGCCATGAATCACAAGCGATTTATACTTGTGTTAACATAAAAGTACCTTAGTTTTGGTTGAAATGAAATTTTCTTTGTACTCTGTCTATAAATTATAGCATTCCATTTATAATTAACATGATTAGAAACAGGCAGAAACATGTGTGCTGGAAATGCCTGGTAAGAAATAGTTATTCTACGAAATATTATTACACACAGTGCACACGAATGCGGTGTATTGTCCCTCTGGTGTAATCTAATAAACTTAGTTAAGCTTTTTATGCACGTGACGAAGTGATATCCTGGAAGTAGAACTTTAGCAGGGCTTCAGAAACGTGTTAAGTGACCCTGAATGAACTATACCAAAAAATTATTACTCCTTACAAACTTAAGAAAAATGATGTGTTTTGTCACGGAAAGACTTCAACAACTTAAGCAGGCCACGTAAACAGTTATTCTTAAGTATGTTATAAAATATTTCTTACTCAAAGAACGGTACAATTTTTATTATCATTTCTTGCTACACTCCTTGAAAAACAATCAAAACATTGTTATGTGTCTTATTATACTTTTTAACCAGATTTAAAAAGCTCATCGCTAACCGAATATTTATAAATGTTTTCCTATGTTGAGACGCAGCTAAAAAGTCCTTGCCTAAGAATATAATACGGAACGATTGCATTCATTTGAGCTAAGAGAATAGATGAACCACGCACTACCTGGTTATCACCAAGCAGAATTTATGTTGCTGAAAGGATTGTGCCGTAATTAGGGAACAATTGTACTTTTATATGAACACATAAAAATTAACCAAATACAACTTTAATTTGGCACTCTTCGATAATGTTTACATGTAGACACTCGTGAACCGAAATCTCTGGCTTACAAGCAACCTTGAATATATCCAAACCACTCAAGAATACCAAAACAATTATTATAAAAATTCTTAAAATATTAGGCAAAAATTCACAGCCATAACAGCACTCTAAGCGTGCTAAATCACAGACAATACAGGATTGTAATGAGGTGGTCCAAGCCTACAAGAAAGTGTGTTACCATTTTAAAATTCACTCATAAATATGCACGATTATTTTCTTTAGGTTAAAAATGATATTTATCATATGTAACGCATTTAACCTTAATGCATTTGGTAATAAAAATACGCGCGGTTTCACAATAGCCTCATAAAGTATACTCAACAACATTGTGTACCTGTATAATTCATTAATACAAATGAATATGCCATAATAAAAGCGGTTTCACAACAGCCGCTTGAAATATAACACTGCAGAGTATAATTCCAAATATTTGATTAAAAATCAGTGAAAGAAAGGCACCTCAAATATGACATTAATAATACAAATATAAAAATGGCTATCATCATCACATTATTATATCACAGTAGCGTTTGACACGCTCATACCATATTCTAGAGCCAGTAATTAAAGGGTGGGTGTAAACCACCTAACTTTAATCTCACGTGAACCTATTCATATTCACTTTCAAAAAATGTTAAATCTGGCCATAAAAAACTTGTGTGATACCGCCAGTAAATACAATAGTTTTGAAAACATAACACTTACCTCCACTTCACTGGTGTGGTTTCAAAGGGCAAGGCTAAAATGCGTGTGATCACCGTAACATTTCAGTACACAATGCGTTGACCACGCCATCACTTAAAAGGGGTTCATACTATTTTGCTGTCATGCATTTCAGTACATTCAAACAATTAAGTAATATTTCAAGAGACTCGCTCACGCCTTCACCTAGCGAACTGCCAATTACAATTTTTAAATATACAGAACTCTATATGATAACAGGATAGCATTATTGTAGAGAACGTAGCGTTTCAATAAGCGCCACGAATTAACATACTTTGAGGCCAATGGAAAACATAATCCACAAAATGTAAATTTGAGGCCCAAAAAACTAGTGTCATGTTAACAATGAGTCTGCCCCATGCCACTCCTTTACTTGCGACTCACATTACTTGAAACAGCAAATTATGTCTGAGAACAAGGCTTGATGTCGCATTTTAGAAACATTATTACTGACGGATATACAATAATCCAGACGTGTCCCCCGAAGAGAACATGCGGAATTGTAAGAGAAATAAATCAGTGTCGGACTTTCAAAATAAGTTAGTTTCAAAGCTTCCTTGCAACTTGTGAAGAATCTGGCGAGCTGCGAAAAAACAATTCAAATGATTGCACGGGGCTTGCAATGAAACAGAACAGCGGTGAAGCGGCCTCCTGTGGACTGTATCACAATTAAGAACTGCAGCACAAAATAATGGAGTTAATGCTGAAAAGACCAGCATCGCCCCAAAAGGAGGGCATGGCCGGAAATTCCAAACCAGTAAACTCCGGGCGACACCAAGTGCCCTGTCATAGCAATCGTAAATATGGGCTGGAGTTTCAAGGCCCCTACACTCCAAATTGGAATCAGTTATTTTTACTGATTGTCAGTTGGAACTGCTCCATCCAGAATCAGTAGAAAAAGAAAACTACTAATATCTTCAGTTAAATGAAATCCACTAACACAAACAGAATAAAATCAGTTATTTATAGTCGATTAATAAAAAACGCAAGGATTAAAAACCGCGCATTACGGATTGAGATAAATTAAGTACAATTATTTTGTCGCAAAACCAAATTATTACATGTACAAGGAAATCTTGGAAGTGGTTGGTATCGAACCGCCACCCCAAAACGCAACACATTCTCTTGTTTCTTTTGGCTCAAGTTCTACGAACTCTGCTACCTTGTCACTGAGAGAAACGGTCTCGCATTTGCGTAGTAACGTAAACTTACATTGGCGAACGGCTGTAAGTTTCGTAATGTGAAAGTACTTCATGTTGTCGAAATATACACATATTATGCGTACGTAGGTACATGACTTTGTAAGGCTCGAAAGTAATTCTAAGTTAAGTTTAGTTCATATTGTATGCTTTAAAACAGAAATATAGTGGTTTTAACGGTGCTGTCGGTGTTTTCTATGTATCTGCCATTTTACAATGTAACGAGATTTTACAGAATGGAACTGTTATTTTGAAGAGACATATTGACTAGTAATAACTGTGTTTGTCGTTTCCTCATTATTTGATCTGTTAACGTGCAGACCACAAAACTTTTGTTGGTGTAAATCCACCTTCCTCATTGAATCACCGCACTATCAAGTCAGTAAAATTATCACTGATATATATGTTACTAGCAACAACAGTTTACATCTATAGTGTCTCGTTGCATTGTAAAATGGCGGATACTAGTTAACATCGATAACCTCGTACATTGAAACCACTATATTTATCTTTTAAAGTACAGAATCCGAACTTAACTAAATATAGATTGACTTTCGAACTTTGCAAAGACACGTAATTGCATTAACGAACTATAAATAACTAATTTTCTACTGCTTGAATTAATAGCTTTCTTTTAACTGATGAATTAGTGATATTTTTTCTACAGATTCCAGATGGAGCAGTTTCAACTGACAATCAGTAAAAAATTACTGTTTCCAATTTTGAGTGTATTTACCACCTTAGAGTCAGATGGGCTCTAAGTATTCACTCAAGGAAAAAATCATTATGGCCCTATTTATGAAAAAATTCATCCGACCAGAATCAATCCTGAAATTAACCACAGTCAATAGTAAAAGGGTATCAGCATTTAAGTTGAACAAAATCGCCCAACTAACACTCGCAATGATGCGACCATCCATGCTGCTCAACATGGGCTTGCCAATTAAACTTGTCGCCCAAAATTACTTTTCGTTCAAAAATCATCAGACCATTGGCGAAACGTTAAAGCTCAAAAAAGGGCAAGCGACTCATGTTAAAACCTTACCAAATCGTTTGATGTTCAATCTAACCTCGTTGAAAAAGAGAAAAGCCCCTAGTCTCCACGCAGGAGTGGTCGTCGAAGTACGACGCAGGAGGAGCGGAGCAGGGGAGAGGAAGTCAAGGAGGGAGAGCAAGTAAAGGGAGTGAGTTGGCCGAGGAGCGTGCGCACATAGCCAGTAAATTGAGAAGAATTAAGTTCGGCGATGAGGTGATGTTGCAATTCCCACTCCTAAGGGCCGGTCGCACCAACATCGCGCCCCAATCCGAGATCGAATGATCCTAGTTCCGAAACAGGATCCAGTTTGATCTTGGTTCCAATGTAAAAGTGTCGCACCAAAGAAATTTCATGATTCTGAAATTGCGATTCTTCGATCTTGGTTCCAAAGTGAGAGATCGATATTAAGTATGAGACAAATTTTGCTATTGGTTCGTAATATATGATGTCATGGAAATAGGCGTATTTTTCACTATAGATAGAACTAGATGTGCGATGTTTTATCTGTTTCAAGTGAATTATTGTTTTATGTATTTTACTGAATAATATTCAAGGGCGTATAATGTTGTTTTAATTTCCCAAGAAAACAATCGACCGCAGTTCTATCTGTTGGCGTATTATGAAACTACATTTGTTGACGATGGCTGCTGATCTCAGATCGAGATTTGGAACCGCCAATTTCGGTGGTTCGAAATGAACTTTATCTCGATCTCAGTCCAGCTCTAAACTCTCATGGTTCAACAGTTTTCCATGTCGATCTTAGATACGATCTCAGATACAGTTTCGAACCAATATGGTGCAACCGGCCCTGAGAGCTTGTCCTGGGATCCATAATCTGCAAACACTTAACACAGAACAGTGACAGAAGATCGACGATACTGAAGCATAAAAGGTACCTAGTATCCACAAAGTACATATTCATAGTGCACAACCACAAAATGTAAATGACTTTCCAAAACAAGGGTATCACTGCCCCACAAGCAGATGATGTGGATTCTTCAGGAGCAGATATTGATGTAAGGGAACTCCATTCCAAAGTTCAATCAGCATAGGGGGACGAGCAACCAGGGAAGCGACAGATAACCACCGTTCAGCACTGCTCCATCTTCAGTGCAGAATCTCCGACGAGGCTATGACGGACAATCAACTCAGGTCAGCTCTTCGGCAGGGTGGGTACATGGGCCATGGAACATACAGATCAGGGATAAACAAATAAAGAAAAAATTAATCAGGAAATACAACCAGCAAGACAAGACAGCCAATTTTACAATAACTATTGAGGAGCAATGTAAGACTTGATAAGGCTCGAACGAGCCTTTCTGTAAACTCAACATCTGCTAACTTGACAGTGTTCGGAATTAGGAACTTTTCCAGGTGAAACGGACACCAAAACTTTGGGATCAGTTCCCCAGATACATCTTGTTCTAAATCAGCCAGATCAAACTTTTTACAAAGTACAACATCGCCTACTGAGAATCTAGGCACACCCATACAATGCTCCAATTTAGCTAACACATGCTGCTTGGTAACACTTAAACGATGGATCACATCTCCCAACAAGCGATCCTGCTCGGCGTCGCTCAGGAAGGAGGGAAGGGGGGGGGGGCAGATTCTAAACATTTATTAGTGGATGGGTTAAGGCACGACCCAGGAAAGGGAGAGGAGGACAACTCGTAGAATCATGAAAGACAGAATTAAAGCTAACATTGATAAAGCCCAAATCACAGTCCCACTGCACATGATCCTGGTTGTAAAATACTGTTAAGCAAGCTTTCAGGTTTTTATCAAGCCCTTCTACCTGGTTTCCTCTAGGGTAGTAGGGACTGGGAGTAAAGTGCTTGATAGCCCATCAGAAACACATATTTTTGAAAATATTTGTAGTGAAATACCTAGCATCATCAGAAACTATTTCTATGCGGGAACTAAATATTTTCCAAATTTGTTCTGTAAGGACTCTTATAATTAATGTAGCCTTCATATTCCGAAGTGGAAGCAAAAACACAAACTTGGTAAATGTGTCTAACAGAATCAAAATACAAACGTTGCCCTTTCTAGATCTTATTAGGGGACCAAAGATTTCAAGGTGGACTGTGGTCCAAGGCGCAGGAGGAATTTTAATACAGAATGCCTCACATTCATTCCCTGTCCCTGCTTACACTTCTGAGAGGAATCGCAAGAGCGAACATACTCAGCTACATCAAATCTGAAGGTCGGTCAAAAAAAATTTACGGAAAACTTGTTAAAAGTTTTAGTAATACCTAAATGGCCACCAAACACAGAATCGTGGAAGTAGGCTAAAACTATTGGTCTCAAGGCCAAAGGGGCCAAAATGTTCCTACTTCGCCCACTCTTACCTGTAAAATACAGTACATCCTTATCCATTACATAGGAAACAATTGAACCTTTTTTTATTTCATCTGTGATCTGGATACAAAATGGCAGGCACAGAAGGATGATCCTCCTGTGCCTGCAATAATTTAAAAAAAAAATTCTCGAAAACATTGCAAAATGGATACAGTGGTGCATGACGACACAGGTTGCACTACTTAAAATTCCTTGGGATTGAACATGAGGGAAAGTGCGTCGGCCACTTGATTGTCATACCCCTTTACATGATGAACTCTAAACCTAAATCGTGATAAACGTAGTACCTAACGACCAAGTTTACCAAGTTCTTGCGGATGCTTTAGTACCCAACTAAGTGCTTGGTTGTCGGTATACAAGTCACATTCATCATGTTCAACATACGACGCAAACTTTCCCAAGCCAAAGATGCAAACGAGCGTTTCTTTCTCATAAATCCCGCGTTTTCTTCCAGTCTCTGTTAAAAGCCGGCGGGCAAAGGCTACCGGAGCGAGACTGGAGCTGGTATGCTGACTCAAAACTGCTCCCAGCGCGATCGAGGACGCGTCAACCTGCACCACGAAGCGCTTATCAAATTAAGGTAAAATAAGAACAGCTGAAGAAATCAATTTTTCCTTTAATAATAGCATTAATTATTCGTCAGTTACGAGTACTAACACCAGTATTTTCTATGGCACTATGTATAGATTCGTCATTAGTTCAATGAAGCTTGTAAGGAATGGCTCCTTCTGTACCTCACACAACTACCGAGTTTTTAAATGGAGTAAATATATCCGCGTAGTTAAACATTGTATCCGTCTGCAGTGACACATCTCTAGTGACTCACTATAGACTCGCATGGTACAGTATAGTATGACGTTGACGCTTTGCATTTGATGGATAGGTGATGTAAACAGGGCAGGAAACCGGAGTTGCACAATCGTGCCACAAGACACCACATAACAGGTCTTCATGAACCCTTAGAAGTTCCAGTATCTGTGGCGGTTTTCCACCATCTGTTTGTTCGACTGGTACATTGTGAGACAATTTCTACGGGCGCTGCAATTTTCCAGTATAATTCATTGACCCAATGAAATATTGAATGGATTAAAATAATGGTGTGCCCTTACAAAGTATCTTTTAACAAAGATTACCGTTCTGCTTAAATCGAGACCTTTTATGGCCGTGCAGGCAGTGCGTTGTAAAACCGACCTTATGATCCGGATCCGATTCCGGGAATAATGGAGTAGGAATTTTTCGTATTGGGAGATATGTGTCGGACGTTGCTGATGGCTGGTGACATTATTGCTCAGCGTACTCTCGCTTTCCTCTGGTGTTATGTTACGTCACCGCCTCTACAGTCAGCACGTCAACTTGTCTCGACTTCAAAAGAGTTGACGGCTAAATTTCAAGCAAACACGTTCTTAACAATCAAAATTAAATCCCCGACTTTTAATTTTTTAGGGCTCTTCTCCCTATTCCTTGGTTGATGTTAAGTAATAGGTTTTATGTGGCACAGTTATACATAGGAATATTTTAAGGTAATATACTAGGGTAAAGGTTTGTCTGAACCAACAAAATATATTACTAAATTATGTGCAATTATTCTCAAGAATATTTTTTGGTATAAACGGAATTTTAAATGTGACAAAACTGATTTTGTTTATTTAAAAAATTACATTTGAGATGAATAAGCCATTTCGTTGAGCCATCAAAGAGTTATTTATTGTGGCCGTTCGTTGGCAAAGAGATAAAGAGATTCTGTAGTTTTATACATACATGTGTCTGAACTATTGCAATCTGAACTTTGAGAAAGATGTTATATTATATATATATATATATATATATATATATATATATATATATATATATATATATATATATATATATATATATATATATATATATATATATATATATATTATATAATCCACTGTGACAACCGTATCATCATTGACAAACCGCTGGACCAATTGAGACCATATTCACACCATATGTTATTGAGGTGGCGAGTAAGGTTTTTAGTTATGTTTCAATCCGATAAGTGGCGCTGGAGTCTAACTTCTATATTTATGGGCCGATTTTGCTCATGATTTCAAGAAAATGTTTGTTGATCTAAAATAAATTGTTTTATTGTGCTTTGCCTTCGGTAGGTTAGGTTCCGATAGGTGGCGCTGGAGTCTAACTTCTATATTTATGTGCCGATTTTACTCATACTTGCAGGAAATGATTGTTGATCTAAAAGAGAAAAATGCCAGCGATATCACTGTCAAACATCGGTAGATGTACCAGACGTAATAGAAAGGACGCATTAATAAGGCAAAATAGAACGTGAAAGAGGCGGAACAACGTTCGCCAGGATCAGCTAGTTTCATATAAAGATTGTCCCTTAGCAATATATTGAAAGTCGTCGCTCCTCAACATCTGCTACCAACATTGAAAGCGTGATTTTTTACAACAGTGATATATTCCATTAATGTGTCTATTTCAGGTTATTTAACGTACATCACAGGTAAAAAGACGTCGAAGCCGTCGGATGGCCCAGGCCAAGTGTGTTAGCTCAGGCAGTAGCAGCTCACAACTATTTCCCTGTCCTTTCTGTGTAAACGAACTTTTAGATTACTTTCCTGGTTATTGTCAAGACTGCTGCCTCTTGCTCCGTGGGATACTGTGACCGTCTCTACTCGAATCAACACACGTGCGTAGAAGTACAGCTATGGCCAGAAAAAGTGAGCTGTTTAAATATTTTAAGCCCACTTCTATAGGTAGACTGTGTAGCCTTTGCTATAAAGCAACGCGCAGCACACAGGACGAATCCGGGGCAATGTTATAAACTTTCATTTATTATGGAGAAGGTTACCATTTGCGATATGGAACCCCCGGTCCGTAAACAGCTCCGTCGAACGTTACAACCAAAACAGTGTTGGGATGACAATTACAGTGGAATACGAGATGTTACAGGATATTTTTTTAACTTATTTAATCTACTAATATACTACTTACAGGAACAGCTAACTATGACGACCACAGTCCAACACAGGTGCTCAAAGGTACGTCGTCCAGCTTCGATGCTGGCATGAATTTCTGTGGCATCCGTCATCGACACGCCACGTCGCATGCCATATACCATGCGTTAAAGGAGCTTACGTGCCCCATCAATTGTGCCGTACTACGCGTACAGGACACGTTGGCTGATTCATAGCATCGGGACTAGCATGATTAACTACCACCGCCTAGCCAATGAGTTCGATTCCAGTCTCGGGTAAGGTTGTTTATCCTGGTTTGCAGGCTTCAGGGTAATGTTAGTACTTTACCTTATGACAGTAAACTTAGTAAGGTATTGTCGTATTCCACTGTAATACGTATCGCAACACTGTTTTGGTTGTAACGTTCAACAGAAGAGTTTCGGGACCGAGATTCCCTATCTCTAATGAATACTGGTGTTCTTCCTATCATCCCTGAACGTTTGTAGCACCACCTCGGATACATTCTGTATAAAGAAGTAAATAGTCACAATGCTTCTGACCTGAGTTTAGTATAGTTTTATTTTCCATCCATTTTAGCCTCACTCTGATCAGATGAGGCTACAATATGCCGCTCTTAATTGATTGAACCACTTTATCTTATGAATCATAGAGAAGAATATCTGTTGGGAATCAATCATAAAATTGTAAATGCAAGAGAAATATTAATAACTGTAAACCTGTTTAATAAGACATGAATATAGGCCTACTGCTGCTTAAAAACTATCTAGTAAAAACTATTTCATGCAAACTGCAAAATACAGTGCCTGGCTGAGAAAATGCTATACCAAGAAGACTTCAATGCATTACAATGAAACATGGAGAGCGGATGCACATATGCCTGTTACGCATTGATAAAAATTTCTGGCCAATCACAGGAACCGCGCCATGATTTAGGCAGACAAGCAGAGCGTGAAGCCGTATTTCAAGACGTTGTGACATGTATGTTTTGAGCACTGTAGTCGCCGCATCAGACGCCATGCCGTAGCACACCCACAATATACTACTGGCGACATTTTTCTAAGTGTGCAGGGCAGTTACAGTGCTACGACATCAACTTGGACATGCTATCCTTGATAGAGAGCCATCGTCCTCATCGCATAGGAAGGTAACGGACAAGAGCTGCGTGCGGTAGAGAGTGGAATAGTAGTATGGTAATGTTTTTTCTGGTGCAGAAATCGCGAAAGGTCGCCATCTTGAATTCTGGACTTTCTGCTCTATGTCCACCATCTTGTATTCCGCCAAATTGTTAGCCCGTACGCCACCATCTTGCTACTCGTTTCGTTCGACTGCCATATTGGTAGCCAGTAAGTATTTTTTTCATATTCTAGGATTCCCGAGGTTTTCTCCAAGTGCTCCCATTTGTCTCTTTTATATTATTTTTTTCTTTGTTCTTTCTTTTCTCTTTCATTCTCTTTCCTTTCTCCTTTCCATTAGTCATTTATTTACATCGGTTGTTACTGGAGGCCACCTACTTTGTTGCTGTACGCCAGCCATTGTCGTTACTGAAGATGGCCGCCACCTTTGTTTACATTTGTCTCACACCTACATTCGACCTGCCCTTTTGGTTTTTTCGTTTGTGATTTGTTCCCCCCATTGGTTCTGGCTTTGGCGCTGGTGTCGCATTCGCTCCACTGATTACTCACCTTTGATTGACTGCCATATTGGTTCTGGAAATGGCCGCTAGGGCCACTGCTCAAAATCTCATCTGGAATAGTGCGGGATCGAGCTGCCGGAACCTTGGGTCGCCAGACTTACTTATGCCTTAGACCACTCGGCTACCGCGACATACACTGGGACAAAAATTCATAAGTAATATATAACTTGGTGTCGAATAAATAATATCTTGCCCCTCATTTAAGACATTGCATTCTTATTTTTATTATATAATTTTTAATTATCCTATTTTTTATTTTATTATTATTTTGATTTAACTTGCATAAATATTATTTAAGATTTAACTTATATGCTTTTTTAAGTATTTTATTTTTATTTTAAGTATTTTTTATTAAACTTTAAAGTGTATCGAGTGATGAGTCTATGAATTCGTATTTGTCAGGCAGATAAGAATACGTCATCAGTATATATGATTACGTGAATATGACAAGTGCCATATTGGATCTTTTTATAAGCATATATAAGAACTGCTTTAGTAAATATATATTAAGTATTTTATATTATGAACATTGATAATTCGCACATTTTCGTTTTTTTTTTTTACAATAATATTTTTATTTAATATCACAGTCTTAAGTATCTAGGGACTACTATGTTGAACTTAGAAAAACCTATATTTCCTACTCTTATGTAATGCTTCTAAGTTTTGTTCCCCCAACACACCATCCCATAAACTGTTCATTATCCACCTCACTTAACCTAACTTCGACTAACCTAAGATAACTTAATACAATCATCTTTTAAGAACTCTAATTGTATTTTTTTAATTTTCTCGGCAATCATTTAACCTAGCCATCATACTCTAGTCATCAACAGACCCCTCTTCACCTCCCCTCCTTCCAGTCTTACTTAACAATCATAACGAATTGTACTGATTTAAACTCACCACGCTATTACCCCCATTCATTTCATCCGAGTACCAGCTGACGTTGTAAATGTCAACAGAAAGTCTGTACCTGCACGTCACCACGCCCCCTTCATTTTTTCCGAGGACCAGCTGACTTTGTAAATGTCAAGTGTAAGTCTGTACCTGCACGGTAACTGGAGTCTGTATGTGCTTCTTGGCTGTTTTCACACCTGGACCGTGTCAGATAGCCTTAGTCAGCACATTGCATTTCTACCCCCCCCCCCTTTTTTATGTCTGGTAACTGGAGTCTGTGCGTGATTTCATGTCGTTTTCGCACCTGGACAGTGTTGGATGACCATGTGCGTGGTAATAGCTGTGTTAGCAGGTCTGTACCTGCTCGGCATCAGGTAAATAAAGAGGATGAGTCAGCAGGCTTCACGAGCAAGTACAAGCCTGCGACTGAATTTAACATTGGGTCAGCATAAAGGAAGTTTTCTACATATTCTAACCATCATGTAGGACTTTGCATATACTAAAACCGGACCAACGCGAGTAAATAATAATATATATTACTTTCGCATAAATTGTGTGTTTGTATATATATTTTCCGTCGTGTATAAAGGACTGTTGCATCTGATGCCATTTTAAGAAAATGTTATGACTGGATTATATAAAATGAAATATTTTTTAAATAAAAATAACTTATTTATTCATACAAACATATATACACTTTTTTTTATCAGTTTTGCATATATATTAGGAAACGCATGAGTCACACGATGCCCTCCCCAGTTTATCCGGGTTTGGGACTGGTGACACTACAATTATGTAGCGCAGGCAGGGTTACAACGCTGATAAAATCTCGCATACAATGTTGAAAAAATATCTTGAAGTCAGTATTGTATTCTTTAATAAATGTAAAATGCAGGGAATGCTAACATAATATATACATTAGGCACTATGTCCCCAGCCAGCGTATAACTTTTAGAATCTGTCAAAATTATATACAAATTGTCTATGATCAGTGTTCTCTTCCTTCTGAGCAGCTAGTGAGTCATATTCACCTTTTTTATGTCAATTTTTCGTTCCCCCTCTCCTCTTACCGCCCAGCAAGCTACCGAAGTAGACTTCCCTGGAATGGTCATCTGGATCATTGGGTACTGAGTCCTACCACAACAAGGTGAAAGAAAGAAAGAACTCTCTCTTGCTTGAACTCCAGTGTGCTGCAAGACCATTTTTTTTTTTTTTTTTTTTTTAAGCCAGAGAATCCGTGTGGCAATATATTCACTCCATCCACACATACTGGAAATAATTCATGTTTGTATGACGGTATGCCATGTACAATAACTCGCAAAGCCTTCTCTCTGCTGCTGCTGCTGCACGTCTTGCAGTATTCAACTGGATGTATGGCTGTAGCCAGGCACACTGCTCGAACTCTAGCACACGGTGAATCTTCTCAATTTTCAGTCCATGGGCGATGGCTTGTTTGAGTGTGATATAGTGAACTATATAATTTGTCTTGCTCGTCAGTTTAGTCGTCAGCTTCTTCTGCTTGGATTCCGGCGGACATTCATTAATTGCCAGAAATAGAAAGTCTTTATGTACACTGTACAGTTCAGGCGGGTAATTTACATCACATTCAATGATGTAGCCCTGATGAGAATTGTCAGGCGTGCTCGCGATGTCAAGGTCGGTACTGCCCCACTTGAAATGCCTTATAGGTAGAGGCAAACTCATCGCCTAGCCGTACAAATTGTTAGCATCCATGTGCATTAGGTATTTCGCCGGTTCATAAGCGACACAGTTCTCGTCATCATACATGTTGTTCACAACACAGTGCCTCTTCACACACTGAGCCACACCACCTCTTATACCATTCTCGAGAGACACGTACATGTCGTAATCGGTCAAAAGTGCGTGTTTCACGGCAGTCATTTTCAGCATGGCATCAAATGCGTAGCCAGGTAAACTTATGTAGTGAATGCAGTCCGGTCCATACGTGTCTAGGCAGAGGCTGCGGAAGTTTTCAAATACATCGGCGAGTAGTAGTAAATCTGTTTTCATGTAAATATCTAAATAATTCTTCAAGGTTCGGCAGTCAAATTTGTCCCATACTTTCTGAACAGGAACATATTCGAAATCACTTATGTTCGCATCTGTCAGCCTATTATAAAACTTCTCCTTCGACGGTAGTTCTGTCTCGTCCAGTCTCTCTATGCTGTCGATATAATCATAGAAGAAGACTCCCTTCCTTGTCACTAGAGCCAGCCCATCGGAACTGAAGAATTAAGATGTTCTTTTTACTTGTTTGCTGGCAGATTCCCTGCTAGGTTTGACAAGCTGTTGGCCATGGAACGGAAACTGTCGATAAATTGAATGTTGAACTTCTGTCCAAGCGATTCTCCAAAAGTAATCATTTCTCTTCATTATGTCGTATGATGGTGATATCTTTGTTGTCATACGCCAGTTCTCTGAATATAAAATTTTCATCGTATGCCAGGTTATGAAAAAATATCGGAAGCCTCTTCGGTCGTCTTCTGAGCAAATTGCAGTTGTTACAGGCTGCTCCAATATACTTGCCGCTAAAATGGCCGTGGCCCCGTACCTTCACGTTACCTTTACCGAAGCTTCCTCCGCAGTGACAGCATCTTGATGCTTTTAGATACGATGAATTTTGTGCTGGAGTTAGTGGTAGCATCGCCAGTGAAGTCTCGTAGATCGTCTTCACTTTCTTGCCGATCTCGACTATTTTCTCAATTAAAATCTTCGGAGCATCCATACCTGTGTAGAGGATAGGTTTTTGTGGCAGTTCCGACGTCAGTGTTAAAGGAATTATGTTATTGTCTACATGTACGAAAATACAGAAGCTGTAAGCTTCGTGCTTCTGGTAAGCCATAGTGAAAGCCTTCTTACGATCAGGTTGGCAGGTCTGAATCGGTACCAAAATGGCTTCGAAATCAGAGTAGGTCACAATCGGTAGTTTATACTCGTGCTGAATATTTCTGACGCAGAGTACTGGAGGCCTCCCATCCTTTCCAGGTTGTGGCATTTCAGCTGGAGGTGGTGCATTTCCAGAGAAATATTTCTTGTGTTCAGCCAGACACTGTTCACCGTTGAGCCCAGACACTCGTTGATGATCACCGAAATGTGTCAGACATCTTTTGCATATATGCACTGTGCCTCAATGACCCATCTTCTGGGATCGTATCAGTCTGGATAAATTTGAAATGTAGCAGTAATGTGATGTCTCTTCATCTGACAAAAGCAGCAAGTGTATATGATCGTTCTTTTCTTCAATCGTCACTCGGAGAGGAAAAATCTTACCGTTTTCATCAATGGAGTAAATATTGGCCGATGTTCCTGGGTTCTTCTTCTCGAACAATTTGATCTGACGCACTGGTGTTGCAAATGTGATGCCTTAAAAGTCGTACCTGTTTTCAACATTGCTGTATTTCTTGTCTACACGTTCTAAATTAGTACCTTCAACAAACTTGACCAGTACTGCGCATTTAAAACACACGTGGTCTTCATTTTTTGGATTGATTATCGCTTTCTTAGCCTTGATGGAAGCTGGCAAATCTATCCATGACGATGGTTTTAGAGGATCCAGTTTGTTGATCCGGAGTTGGAGCCGGTTGATAGAGATGAGCGTCCATCCAGATCCTTTCTCTGCATACTCTCTTTCTTCAGTGCAGAGCTTCTCAGTACTTGTTGACACAGCATGATCTATATCATCAGTGTTGTAGACTGGCACATTTTTTGTCTTAAAATCTCTTGCATCCGCCTGGTCTTCATGAGGCTCTGGCTTCCCGTAAGTACACTCCAGTACGATGTTAAATTTAACTGCACCGCATTTTTCTACTTATTTTGTTAAATGGCCGACAATGTTTTCGTGAACGCCTACCAAGTAGTCACATATATCTCCGGCATCACCATCATTCTCTACTACATATGTTTTTTAATTTCCACGGAATGCAGTCTCTGCCTCGACGAAACCATGGCTACTTACTGCACCAGATCCAGCGACGAATTTCGGTCGGGCTGATGTTCTCGAGCAGGACAGTTGAGCACCATCTATTGACTCCAAGCATCTCTTCCGGGCCGGCTGTGCTGATTTTCCCTTTGCAGACCTTCAGGTGCATAGCCAGGTTGTCACGGCGGGTAAACTGTACACTGCAGTTGTTGCATTTCAGTAGGCTGCGTTCAGTATTGAACTCACATCCTGCTTCATGACGCCTCGCATTGCACAGTTCAGAAAACTGCATGTTGCAAAACTAGCAGCTGGTGGTCACTGCTTTCCTGATGGCACCATTTCAGCTACGAAGATGCTCTTGTGTTTATCTCTGCGAGCAATACTTTTGCCGCACTTATCACACATCAGCTCCTCTCATGCCTTAGCAGGCTATTCCGTATAGAAAAAGCATTACCACAAAACTTGCACTGGCTTGATCCATTGTTATGTACTAAAAAACCTAACGATCACTTGATGTACTAAAATCCCAAAACTCTTGAAGTACTAACTAGCCAAAAAACCTTGATGTTCTAAAAACCTAACCTAAAACTCTTGAAGTACTAACTAAAAACCTAAAACTCTTGAAGTACTAACTAGTCTAAAAATCTTGATGTACTAAAATTCTAATCTAAAACTCTTGAAGTACGCCAAAAAATCTTGATGTTCTAAGTACGAACTAAAAACCTAAAACTCTTGAAGTACTAACTAGTCTAAAATCTTAATGGACTAAAAAACTTTATTTGCTCCAAGTATAACTCACTAGACGCAAAATGGCAGCCTAGCAGAAGGATATGCAGTTGATAAGCGCTGTTATCAGAGTGAGAGATTCGACGAAGTTTCGGTCTTTATATATCCTAGCCGAGTGGTGGGGGAAGTGCCGAGCGATACAAGGAGTAGGGCCACCATGGGAGACTTCCCCTCCTTCTCGCACTGACAGTGTGAAATTTCGTGCTGTGTCGGCTGTCGTCAAGCCAAATTTTGTATAAACAGTCCTTAGCATCGCCGTGAGAACCCAGGCAAGCTTCAGCAGTTACGTCGCTGCTGAGAAAAGGCGATGTGCTCACCGTACGTGGGAGCGCGACATGAAGGCAGGCGTCTTTGCATGCTTCAGCAGTTACGTCAGCAAGGGTCTCACACTTCAGCGTCGGGAAGGTGAGATAGTATCACGCTAACAGTGCGTGAGAGCCCCCTTGAGGTGTAGCGTGTAAGTGCTTCGGTATCGCGAAGGCGACATACTATCGCACTGACGCAACGTGAGCGTGACAGCAGGAGGTGAGATCGTGGCTATATTCAGGAATTACGTCATGACGCGCGCTGCCCCCCGAGATTGGCCTGAAATAAAACTTCGTGTAATTTTTCTAAGCCTTGTTTGCATGAGGCGAAGGAATATCCTGGAGATAGAACTTAAGCAAGGCTTCAGAAAATTTTGGAGTAACTGTGAATGAGCATGTAATATGCGCGGACGTGTAAGTTTTACGTGTTAAATAATCAAAAATAGTATGCGCTTTACACTTTAAAACAATAAAATTCTGCCTGAAAAATCCCACCGCATAAGACACTAAAACCCACTTCTCCCGAGTCTTTCAGTTCCGTTTGGGATTAACCATTAAAAATTAGAAAATATGTATGAAGAAGTTGTGCGGCTCTTAAAATATTATCCCGAGTGAAATTATTCGCATTTGACGTGTTGGAGAATACTAATGATTTGTACTAGAGAATGCCGTATAATGTTCAAGTTAACGAGGTCTTGAGAGCCGATGAGGGGGAAGTGAGGTGAGAATGGAGCAGCGCCGGAATGCAAGGACGAGGAGACGAAAACCCGTAGACCAGTGGCTTCGTCCGGCACGATTCCCACATGTGAAAACTCGGCAGTGATTCCGCCGGGAATCGAATTTGGTTCGCCTAGATAGAAGGCGAGTAGTTTGACCACTGTATTACCGCTGCCCCATTTTACCCACAAAGGCTGATCGAGATACCATTAAACCACGTATCGGTACGTTGATATCTGTATATTTACAAATATTCACTACGGAACCGCCAATACTGTTGGTCCACACCAAAACGTTACACAAACTAGTAATGTCGGAATAAGGCTAGCAAAATTGGCGTGTTTTTATTTCAAGAAAAATAAAAGAAATTGAGCACAGAACTGTTGAGCATGCAGAAGTGGAATTACATGGTGTGAATTGGCATTGACAGGACGGACACAGCTCATTTTTTTGCACAAGATACAAAGAATAACTAACGCCTTCTTGTATTGTTAGATATTCGCTGAATTTATTATTCTCGGGGTAGTAATGGAAGATAATTGTAAGTTGAAGTGTAATAAGGCCAGAAAAATATCTGTTCGTAGTCGTCATATTATCTTGTGTAAAATTCAAATCTTATCATGTTAACTGTGCACAGAATTCCTCGGACAACGTGCTTAACTTCTAAGTTTGTATTTCGACAGAAATGTGCGGGACACATGGACGTCATGTGTTCACATCCATGGACTGGCAGATGTGAGCGTGTTCCATGGCTGCCACCCTCACCAGATCTTACGCTCCTCGACTATTTTGTTTGTGATGCTACAAAAAAAACGGTGTGCGGGACTCCAGTAATATCTGAGGAAGATTTTACTGCACGAGTAAACGCCGCGGCTGAAATATACAGCCGTACTGAGCACACAACTATAGCCTATTCACGGTAAAGTGGGCACTTTATAAATCCGTCTTATTTCGAATAATACGCTATCGAAGTAATGAGAAAAAAATCTGGACACGTGTAAGGTAATATTCGCAGACTTGTGGGGGAAACATAGTTTTCCTTTCAGGTAAGGTAGAATTACCACACTCTGGAATAAAATTAATGTACATGGTAGTGGAAAATCCCATATATGGATGGGTAAATTACTTTGCAATGTGTGCATCTCTTCAGCGTTCTCAACGACAAGTGGGGGGAGGGGGGACGCCCTTCGTATAACTAGCATGTACTCCACTCCCGTGCTAATCTCTCGGGATAAGATTAAGTTTGAGAATCGGGCTCAAATATGATTATATCGGAAGTTAGTCGGTACGACTGGAAAAAAATTGCTTGTATTGGTCCATACTAAAATTATGTTTTAATTCATAAGTAATCAATCTATATTGGTCGTAATAACTAAAATATTTATATTTTAAAATAATTATATTTTAAAATAATTATGATTATTTTAATCATATATCTTTTAACATAGGTATTTCCACAAACGACATACACCCCCCACTGATTAACCCTCACCCCTGTGACAATCGACAGTGATACAAGTTCCTGCAGGGAACTCACGAAGGGCATATCACCCTTCTAGTGATATGCGTGGTGTAATCGAACAGTTGATTTAAGATCCATAATGCATGCAAAAAGCCTGTATTTGGCCATAAAAACTTACACAAGACAGATGTCTACAACAAACATCAGCTGACACACTACTTTGCAAATGGTGGTGGAGTCAATTTACAAGTTCTCTTTGAGTCATTGAGTAATAAGTGCCTTTTCTGAAAATAAATAATTAAATTACAACGACAACACACCGCAAGGGTGTATTGTCCCTACGATTCACCTTATAGGCGAATAAATTTTGCCGTCAGTGGTCACAGTGTGTAAGTGAATAAGTATTTACGTGCGTGTGTGTATCACTATACCTTGATAGGGTAATGCCTCTGAAGTAGTAATTCTCAGAACATCAGTAATTAATTTGCAGAATACATTTTAAAACCTAGGACATCACCAAGAAAACCCTCTCCTTTGTCCTGCTCGGGATTCCGAATGGGAGGGGGGGAGGTGGCGACCCCAGGGGGGGACCCCAGACCATATGATTGCTTATTAACTTTGAAAAACAATTAAGTAATTTAAAATAATTATTAAAATGAATTTTTTTTTACCACAAAGAAATCATTTACAAGAAAATGAAATTAATTATATTGCAAAGAAATGGTACAAGGAAGAAATAAATAAAACACTCAAATACATTTTCATTGACTATTCATTTAGTACACAGTGAATACAAAACACATTTATGGTTGAAAAAAATTAGTTACTGTAGTTCCATAGTCAGACTTGGCATTTGTATAACGGTTCATAGGACAGAATGGAATCAATGATACAAGGAAAAAATAAATAAAACACTAAAATACATTTACATACACTATTGTATGCATAATAAGGACGATGAACAGGTGTGCCACCGCACGAAAACTAAAATTCTCGTACATTTCAGGTGACATTGTTTCTAGTTGTAACTTGTCGATTCGCGGTCCAAGGACGAAGCACACCATTTGTGCAACAGCTGTGAGTTTCTACATGCACGTGTCCAGACAGGTTCTAACCTGTCGCAGACGTGGCGGTGCTGGTCGTCGTAGAGTTTTGCCAGTTGCGCAGGGAAGGACAGCCATACTCGCACTGCACATCGATGATTTCAATTTCGTTTTTGCACAAGTCGCTCAGCCATTTCTTCTGCTCGGGCCCTGCCACGTAAACCAGTCCTTGTGGATACTGCATCAGCAAGTCGCGCAGCACGCTCCCCAACCAATGGTACGGAATTTTGCCTTGGTCCCACTCCAGTCCGTGGTGGTACCTGGTCAGCCAGTAGTTAGTCTTCTTGCTTTTCTCGTCCAAGAATTTCCACGAATAAGGGGGCCGAAAGGAGCACGTGCGCGTTTTGCCATCGTCTTCGTAAGTCACTGCGATCTCCTTGAGCACATAGTTGCTCTTACTCTTGAAGCCTTGCAGATCACAGTACATCCTGATACAAACTGAGGTGAGAAGCAGTGATCATCCTTTTTATATATGCTTAGCGCACCAAGTTCACTAGTCCCGAAGAGCAGTCGTAGTTCACTACTCTGTCGTGTAAAATCAAACAAGAGGCAGCAGTGTTCGCAGGAGGCTTGAAACTGAGTATACAGATAATATACCAACATAAATCCTTCTTGATCGAAGCAGGTGTTCAAATATACGTACGGATAGCTTTCACTATTCAAAAATATATTTACGTTCTGGACTTTGCAGTGGTCGAAGGTTGAATTGTCTGTCGAGATATTGTGTTGCTTGTTCGTTTGAAATGCCAGTACGACATAATGTGGTTTTCCCATGCTTGAAGAAGTCTTCACAACCCAGTGGCTCCTCGTGGCCGATGACAGGACCGGACACGTAAACAAACTCCAACTCCTGAAGGTTATGTCGATATTTTTTTCTTTCTTGACGTAGTTAAGTAGCTTCACCTGTTCGCAGGTGCTCTGAGTCACATGGAGAACGAACCAGTCCATATTGGTCAGGGTTACGGCAACGGGCTGTAGATTTTCTCCAGCTCCCAACACTGCATCGAGATTCGAGGTTGCTAGCATTATCACCAGTTCTTGCTTGCCTCCTGTTATTATATCCCTAAAATCTCGGCGAAACCAAGTAGCGTCGATAGTGGCACACTCGCCTCGAACTTGCCTTCTGCGAAGATGGGAACTTTGTAGCCGTCTTCCATTCCCCATCCTGCCATTTTTATAATGTCAAGATTGTTAGGCGTGAGCGAGACCATTCATTTCATACATTGCTCGCTCTATGAGGTGAACTGTTGCGAACACAGTTGTGGTGGGGTGGGTCCCGTCCTCTTTCGTGAGCATACCTCGGATGCGCAAGAATGACTGTGAAGGCAGGGTGTAAATATCTTGATGCTGTATCGGGATTCAAACCTCACGCCTGAGGGCATAGGGACCAGTCAGATAAGGTTGGTAGCAATTCAGCTGTTACTTGTCGATACTGTTGTCGAATTCTGCCCGCTGGGTCATGTTCAGTACATTGTCATCTTCCATATCTGTTCACTTTCAACCATTAGCTACGTAGAAACTGTTCGTTAGCACGTGTTAGCACGTCGGTGTCTCGAGCTCTACTGGCCTCTGGTTTGGTGCTGCACTCGACTTTAAGCACGATACGCCTAGCAAAACCCAATCCCATCGTTTCAAGTGCAAGCGCAAAGCGATTTCTTCGTTTCTGAAGTCTATCTGTTTATCTTCCTGATCGACGATTGATACGACTACTTCGTGTGCGCTTGTCGCGATCACTGGAACATAAATTATGCTTTTCGGAACTTCGACTAGTTTATAACCTGGTGGGGCCGTCGGTGCGAACTCGTGCAGTGTATTTCTGGTTTTACCACTGACGTAGCAGTCGCTCGCCAAATTACAGTTCATGCGTATCAAGTTCACTGGAAATATGTTCACCGGTTGCGACGATTCGTGCATTTTACCAGCTTTGCAGATTCGCATCTCAAACCCCAGCATTGGTTCAATGGTATCCGGTTCGCTGAAATCGATATCTGCACTGCAAAATATTTCTGCCTTCAGCGTGTTTGGGTTATCACATAGTTCGAAAGTCACATCTCTTGGCATGGATTTTTCGATGGAATTAGCAATGTCCTTCAGTTCGTATGCACCGGTGGGAATGCTTATTTCCTTCACATCACCTGGCACTATATACCGGAATGCAGAATTCACATTTTCTTGTATATTGGATATGGAGTTGTAAGTCTGAATATCCGTAGTCCGTCGACCCACTCGCCTTCCAGCTCCAGGGGCAGATAAAACATCGCCCTTAGCTTGGATGTCTTATCACTTAGAATAATGGATACCGACATACTGACTGGAGAAAATAGGTGTAAACACCTTTTATGTACACGATTAACGAATAATTATTCCCCTACGATTTATTTTTATTTCACTGCACTAGAAAGCAAAGACACGAATGTCCACAGTTCCGCGTGTTAGGCAGCTGCTCCATTTCGTAATTGTAGGTTAGTTTGAAATCTTTCAGATACATTCGCAGTTTGGGTGGAGGATGCAAATTCCCAAAACTGTCATAATAGTTTGCATGTTTACTCATTTTTGCACACGCTACCCAGTGCGTGCCAGGCCCGGCTACCATGTCCAGATTAATTACTGCACACTTATTACATTTTGGTTTATCAGGCAAAGCATCTCGCATAAACACTCCTAAAATTAGCTATCTTCAATTTTCGTGCAAACAGTTCTAAATCCATGTTCGTGAGCGGCCGTTTCTGTAAAGATTTCATTACCACCTTCTCTTGCTGCGACCCTTTTTCTTTCTCGCACCTCCTCCTCCTCAGTAGGGCCATCTTATGTCAAGTCCTTTGCCTTTTTTTTTATCTATGACGATAGCTTCCAGTTTACGGTTGTAGCGACAGTTTTCCTCCAATTGCTTACGTTCGTTCGAGGCTCATTTCACCGCACTAACGATATTCGTTACGGTCCCGACTATACCACCCAGGGAGCAGATTGCAAGTATCAAGGCAGGGAGGAATCCTCCCTTCTTTTTCTTCCCTCTCCTCTTCGAACTTCGTCTAGCTTTCTTCGCTCCCACGCCCATCTTCACCTTGGCTTTCATTGCGTTGGAAATCCCACACGCAGCTATTCTTTCACCAAGTCCAGTTTCTGGAGATTTTCTTATCTCGTCGGCCTTCTGTGTAAGTATCTTGTCTGCCTGGTGCCTGATTTGCAGATTCTTGTGCTGGGAATAAGCGACATCATGCCACTTGCACGCCTCGTCCAGCGTGTTGATGCCCGTATTGCCACGTGCCAACCTTCTGGCTAGCTTGGTTCCTGGCCCACAGAATCTGTATCCAGGAATGTACGGCTCGAACGGTAGACTGTTGATCAGCGTATCGATTATACCACGACCGGATTTCGACATATTTACCTTACAACGCAATGAACAAGACTGGCCTGAAACTTATAAATACGATCCTTATACTTTTTGTTTCAGTATCATTCTAGACTTGGAACAGTACAGACATAAATAGCTAATAATGTATTTGCTTTGTCGCTTCTGTGGTAAAGCATTCACAGCTCTGTGCAGTGTGCGTCGACATGAAATAGCGACCTGCAGAATGAAACGTTCGAGTAAGACTTTTGAATGCCAATTCTGCCAGAAGCTGTTTACTCGGAGTGATATTCTGAAGAGACATGCTAAAGCTTGTAGCACTGGTTCTTTGCAACTGTAATTATCACCGAAAGCACCGCATTTAGCACCGTACTCAGCACTGGAGGCACTGCAGTCATCACAGAAGGCACCGCAGTCATCAAGACCTATACACGATTGTAGTAGTAACATACAGATTCTCAAGCAATATGTTACTCTATCCATACACATTTGTGCTGAAGATGAAGCTATCTCTTACGAACCACGACATGGAAGCCTATTTCCGAATACTGTGTGCTGCATCATCGCATGACCATCGGACTGCGGCAATATGTGCGTCCTACTGAGCCTGCTGGAAGAAACGAATGGTCTTCGGTTCGAGAATGTGTACCTGTACTCCAAATCACTCCAGCAATCGAAATATCAACGATTGGCGCTGATAATGCAGGCCGTGGAAGGCTTGGGTTATTTCCCATGCAACAATAATGAAGCTTAGTGTTCCCAATGGAAGGCGGCCCAAACTTGTACTTCATTTTCAGGGGGGGGAGTGTTGGGATACTTTTGATCATGTAATGTACAACCTACATGGAAGTTGGTGGAATAAAAACGAGCACAGAAAAATTGAACACAAAATAATATATTTTGCCTGGTTGTCTGACACAATGTTTACTTTTAACTATATGTTGGAGTTGAGTCAACTTCACGCATGGGAAGAATAACTTATTCCAGCGATAATACACTGCTGCGCTCTGTGTACTTTAACTTAACGACAACGCCAAGGTATCGCAACGAGCTCCATGTTGACTTAAAAGTGAGTCAGCGGCGAGAACAATAAAAATCAATTAATAAATATGCGTACACTAATACTTACAAAAGTAAGTCTTTTCAAGGTCGAGCGGGAATGATGCTCTTGTTTTTGGAGCTTGCTGATAGCTGGCGAAAGTTTTTGTTGTACTTCAAGTGGAAAGAAATCAAAAATTGGAAAATTATATATTGCTCAAAACAATATGGAGAGATTTGGGTGGCTCTTAACATCGAGGTCGTTATAGCCGAAGAGGGTGATTGAGGCGAGTATGGAGCAGTGCCGGAATGAAGGGGCGGGGGGAAAGGGAGAACCCCTAGAAAACCAGCCAACCAATGGCATCGCCCGGCACTATTCCCACATGCGAAAATCTAGAGTGACCCGTCTGGGGATTGAACCCGGATCGCCTTGGTGGGAGGCGAGCAGGCATTTCAATAGACATAAGCAACGCATTTTTAACAGTGACATGGAAAGACATTAAAGAACAGATTAATAAAATACCAATAAGGAAAAAATGGAAAGAAGTTTTGTGGGACTATTTGAATAACCGTAGCATAATAGTACAAGACAATCAGATAACCTTAAGAAGAGAAATAAATCACAACTGTCCACAACGATCGGTAATAGGGAAGTCATTGGAATTTAGTAATAAATTATTATATAGTATAAAACAATAATGATGATTCAAAAGTTGTGGCATTCGCGGACGATTGTATAATTTTGATACAAGGTAATACCATAAAGGAAATAGAATAACGGACACAAAAAATAATGGATAAAACTTTCATAAAGATGAAAGAGAAAAAACTTAAATTATCAGTAGAGAAAACAGTTGCCATAATTTTAAAAGAAAAATTAGATAAAAGACCGCCATACTTGGGCATTATTTTAGATAATAGATTAAGTTTTATCCCACGTGTTAAATATATAACCGAATAAGTTAAGAATATATTTTTTAAATTAAAACTAACGGTATGGAATATCACAAATTATAATAATAAAAATAAGAAAATAATATTTAAGGCATTATACCGTAATATTATACAATATGCAAGCACTTGTTACAAAAATAAAATTGAAAATAAACACACTAAAAGAATACTTAGAGCATCGCAAAGATGTGTATTGATAAAAATAATGAATCTAACACCCACAACATCACTTGTATCCGCGATAACTGTTAGTAAAGAAATTCCAGTAGGCTATAGTATAAAAGATAGAAATACTATATATCAAATAAAAAATGAAGTAGACGAAATAGAATACAACGTAAATACATATAGTAAGATAGTAGAGCACAATAATATTTTGATTGAAAAGAATTGAAATAATCAACCTATTAGTTTAAAATAATTAAAGAAAGAAATCTATAAACTAAGTGTTGTAAATTGGCAAACAGAGTACGGTGCAACAGAAACCGGTCTAAATACTAAATATTATATTAAAAATATACAACAATGGTACGAAAGTAAAAGCAATATAGAAAATAGTGCGATGAAAGTAATAACGGGACACTGTCAAAGAAAGAATATTTATCTAAAATAAATAAAATAGGAGATGACTGTCAATGTGAAAAGGGAGTTCAGACGGTATACCATATTCTGTACTTGTGTGACAAGTTTAAAGAAGAAAGGAAAGAATTAGAACAGAAATTAAAACCTTTTAATGAAAAATGGCCTCTACAAAAACATAATATATGTGACAAGGAAATTGCAGAACAAATAAATGCAAGTATTAGTAAAATATATGATTTGGTAAAAACTATAAATGATGATTTAACTGAGTAACCTAGGGAGCGTATGAGTGTGTGCTGGAACTAAGGGAATTATTGAGTTAGTGTTTGTGTTTGTCTAGTGTTTTATCGTTTAAATTAAATAAAAATTATAAATAACTCTCTCTTTTAGATAAGAAACAGACTCCAAACACGAAAAAGTTATAAAGAAGAACACAAGATCTGAAATGAATGCAAGAAGAATTGAAGGAAATATGGAGAAAAATATAAGAACAAGAAGGAGGAAGAGAAGAAAAGGAAGAGAAAGGTGAAGTGGAAAGAAAATGGGGAGAGAGAAAAAGAGTAGGAGAAACAGCAAGAAAGAGAAGAAGAAAGACAAGATCTGAAACTGATGAAAGAAGAACGGAAGGAACTGCGGAGAAGAAAATCTAAATGAAGGAAAGATGTAATTTGTGATCATATGTTGATTGATGTCTGTGTATGTGTCCACCGGGAAACGAAGGCCTGGGTGTCCAGAAGGTGTACTTCGATGTCCTGGACGATGCTTAGGTTGGAGCAGAACCGTGGGCGAGGGGAAAAATAAAAAGAACAAAATAGAATAGTATAGATATGGAGGGTGCTGGGGGCCTTCGGGTTCGTGGGCGGGGCCATTCGACCGTTGGGTGCCATGTCCGACCGGCCGAAAGGCTAGTTAGCTGTGTGCGGGCCCGACGGCGTCTGGTCGCGGGGGCGGATTCGTGGGAATCCCGGTCCTTGGCCTGTTCCGGCGGGGGCGGCGAAATGGGGGGCGGCCGAAAGGATACCCGTCGGGGAGCTGTCTCGGTCGGGGCAAAATAGCTCACCACCTTCCTAGGAAGTGTGAATGATGCTTTTGAATAGAAATCGAATTTGTAGCTTAAATTACGAGCGCCCAGACGAGCAGCCGACCTCAGAAAAAACTTGTGAATCTATATAACTAATATCCTTACTGTTTGTTAAACTGTAGTAGTCATGTTAGAATTGAACAACCTGGATGGCTGTACTGCTAAGTAGGATTAATGAGATTAATTTTAAAAAAGGCTAACCGCTCAGCCACCGTGGCCCCCTCAAAATAATAGAGGGACAATATTTGGAACACACGTATTGTTACACGAGTTGTGTACATAGTGATTTATTAGGTGTCAATAGACCATTTAAACCCTTACCTCAAAGTAGTACACATATTGTTTGTGTCTCAATGTACACTCGGATGCTGCAAGTGAACATTAAATACTATGTCCTAAACCAAAGTGTAATCATCTTCCCATTCATGGGGAATTGCCCACGAATGCGTTTCTTAAATTGTGAGTAAGGGGCGAAGTTGGTTATCCGTACACAGATGGCCAATTTACGTCCGGTAACTCAATAACAACGCGTTGTAGGACATATGTTCATTTAAAATTTTTTGCATGTTTTGATGCCAGGAATCGCCTTCCGAAGTTTTTTACAATAGTTTAAATACATCCTTTATGCGTATACGAATTGAATAGTTGTTAAGTTAAAGAAGAAACGTAGAATGTTTTAAAAATGAATTAATAATAATTAATAATATAAGTATATTCGCCTTCTAGGTTCTTCGGAAAGCACATTTCGCAAAAGAAAAAGAATAAACAAGCTATAATATAGTAATTAATTATCTGGTAATATGCAATAAGAATTAGTAATAATGTTTACAAATATTTTTGACTATTGCCTTTGTGCCTATCCATTACAGCCACAAAAGTCATAATTTTTTGTATCTGAAATAAATGTACATTAAATAATATATTTAATATTTAAAGCATGTTTTAACGTCAGTATCAATATTTTCGTACATATGACATAGTAATTATTATGATAGTCCTACTTGAATGTTTTTTTTTAATGTGCTTTCTAAAGCATCCAATAAAGCAAATACACAAAATTTTTCATCAAAAAATAAATTTTACCATTATTTTTTAAAAATGTAAATAGGTACATTTTTCTTGTAAATACTGAAATTATTTATTTTGCTTACTGTCTATATAATGTATGTAAGGGTAAGAATTAGAAAAATCTGTAAAATATCAAATTTTTATTATAACTGTCAACAAATAATAACACATTTCGTTTCGTTCTCTGTGATATACTATTTTTATAGGGGGTATTTTAGTCCTGCAATAAGTATACACACTCACGTCACCTGCATCTGACATCTGCGAGCCGGCCCGTCTGCTGAACATACCGAAAGAGGAATTAAAAATATATTAAGCTTCATGAATGTACTCATTTTTGGCGTACATAACGATTCGCCGAATTTTCTGACAAAAATGTTCGAGGTCACTGAAAGTATTGAGATCGTAATGAGATAATATTAAACTATAAAGTAAATTATACAGTAATTTAATCGTGGGGGAGGCTTTTGGCTAATCACTGAATCAGCTGTGGGGTTGTTGAGTGTCCTAAATTAGAATAAAATTTATCCAGTTCTACTACAGAAAGTTCTCTGTTTTCAAGTTCAAAAGCTGAAAATTTTTACAGTGCAATTTATATGCATACATTGAAAAATTGCGACAAAATTAAAGAATAATTTACATTTAGGAAAAAATTTAAATGCCATTTCTGATTTGTATATTTTTTTGCTATTACCTAAGTTTGAGATTTATTTTTGAAAAGTGACTGTTAGGGCAGATAATATTTTTTAATTATATTTTAGGAACGATTATAGTTTGACTTCCTGTACTATCACTTCTGTAGCCACTCTCAGAAGGTAATCAATAATTAACTACTAATTCATTCGACACGGTAAAAAAAAAAAGCCAATGTGCTCTATTGATATTACTGTTATTCAGTCATACGAATGATTTAGCCTACTATCATTATCAATAAATAAATTTCAGTAACAAATGCTGAATACATTTTACGAAACTGGTAGCTCAAAATGATTTTATAGTAATAATCTTCTTGCCTTAATAGAAAAGAGTACGCTGATATCATGTACCAGATTACAAAAAAAAAACATTTAAACGTATCTGTATCAATGTGTGAGAGGCTATACCTTGCAGCTGATTTAACGGAGTATAGATGTCTCACCAGTGTCGGGCTTATTACAGTGCGACCCACGCCCTCCCTGCTAGCTCGATGACGTTGACTCGTCATCCCCCGTCGTCAACCCCCCCCCCCCCCCCCCTTCCCAAACCCGACCCCCTCAGGGGCCGTCACACCCGCACTTGTGCGGTTTCATTTTCCAATCATCGCGGCCGTCGCTGCTCCATTACCGCGTGTCTGCAAGCCGGCCTCGAGTTTCCGCAATCCCCCACAACAAATTGATTTCTTTCCCTCGGCCTGTCCCCACCCCCTCCCCCCTCGGGGCCTTTTCGGAATATGATCGCCCCGGCAGGACTCCGAGGGCACGGTGGCTCGCGGGAAAAAAAAAGGGGGGGGGGCGTCAGTCAACTGGGCGTTACTCGTCTTGCGTGTCGCCGCGTTTCAATTATCTCCGCTTCTCTGACCACGAGGAATTCGCGTCGTATCACGTTCAACGTGATAAGGCTCGACTCGTAATCATAGAGTAAAGATGAGGTAGACCGACCTCGCTGGGGCAGTTCGCTCTGAGGCGCCGCGGCGAGAGGATGCGAGGAACACAATGTAAGAAATATCTGTAGGTTTTCGGAAACTTTTACGGAGATGTAGGGTTAATTTATGGGGAAGCACTCCGTAATGACGATTAACGGAAATAAGCTCCGTAAATATAAGATACGGAAGCTCTTCGTGTTCTATATGGCTTCGATTTTGAGACATGAACAATGCCGTGATACTTGAAGAGTATAAAATCCCATCTTCACAATAATACTTCTTGTAAAATAGTAGCATGTGAGTGGCTAAGCGCGCTCATGGAGTGCCGATATTCTTATTCGAATCCCGCTACAGGACAAAAACTTTTTTATACGCAGTGAAACACGCAGATAACGAAAACAAGACCATTTTTACGTAACCTCGTTTTATAAACCGCAAATAAAACCAAATAGCAAGCGCTCTGACACGACTTGAAATTAAGAGAGGCACGTTCGTCACTTACGTGTGAAATCCATATTTACGAAATACTTCGCGTAAAGTTGTGGTAGGAGAATGGTTGGAGTTATTGATTGTTAATTTTTTTGGTGATTTGAGTTCTGTTCAAATCCCACTACACGACAAAATATTTAAACTTTTTCTAATTTCTCTGTTATACACAGTGAAATTAACTACGAATAAATAAAACTCCTTTTCTTACCTCTGTTTGCAAACCTGAAATATAAATAAAAAAAATCGCAAACACATTAAAAATGACTAGAAACGAAGAAAAATTGTAGGATACTACAAAATACCGCATTTACAACACTAAATTTTGTAAACGTGTGGTAGATGAGTGGATAGTGTGTTGGACTGCCAGATTTTTCTTCCGACTTCAAATCCCGCCACCGGACAATTTTTATGGTAATTTTTATACAGAGCGAATCACCTACATAACGAAAGTAAAAAAAAATGTATTACCTATTTTTATAAAGCGAATCCTAAAAAAAAAACATACTTGCATGTATGTGGACACATTCTGTGAATTTACGAAAATGCATGTGAAATTTTCTGATAGTGTTTTATTGAAAAAGTAAAACGAACAGGTGTCTGTATAATTTGTAACCGGTATTTTCCGTAACTTTACGGACATTTTTTTCTAACAGTGCAGCTCTACTGGAAGACTGAACCAGTCTGCAAGAAAGAAGCAATGTCAGGGGGTACACCGATTCTTATTAGATTCCGGATAACAGTTAATTGCTGTCCTAGCAATCTTCAGCTAGTTAATTTATTCTCCTAGGCGGCCAGCCTAGCCTAGCCCGACTCCTGTAGCGGAGGGTGGTCAGTGAAGCTGGTTTGGCGAGGGAGAGTGAGTTTCTAGGGAAGTAGTGTTAGAGAGGGAGATGATCTGCGTGTACTTTCTCTGCCGCGCTCCCTTAGAGAGTTAACAGTGACATTGGCAAGCACGAGTGTGCACCACCCCCCCCCCCCCCCCCCCCAAATTCCTCGCTGAGCTATCAGAATCGGGGAAAAAAAGGAAAAATCTCTGAGGCAAACCAAGCCTCGCCCGACCCCGCAACACCAGCTATTGCGAATGCAGAACAGCGCCCCAAGCGGCCAGGCATTCGGCCAATCACGGTGATCCACAACCTTGAGGTGCTCTTTCACACATTGGCCGCGCATAGACTAAAAATGAGGTAGACCGCTTATTCGTCTTCTGCGCAAGTACCCAACATTGACCTACCCCAATCCTACACGACTGTCAGTCACATGGACAACAGTGATGAAAGTGTTTGCGTATATGTTAATTTTTTATACGACGAGCACTTCCGTATGAATAAAATACTTTTATCAATTTGACTTCCATCAAACTGCATTACGAATTGGTCAGAGGAAGTATACATACATCTCAAAGAATTTGTTTACAAATTAGTTATCTAACCTAAAATCCAAACCACGCCGTTTTTGCTAGACGTGTTGGTATAAAAGCATTTATATGTTGGGACGCGAAGATTGGTTGTGCACAGCCAGCGAGGTCGGTCTACCTCATCTTTAGTCTATGGCTCAGCTGCGCCAGGTAGTGAATGGTGAGATGAGAACCCGTGTCAACCCTGATGGTGTCGCATATCAGGCAGCAACCATACAGTAGAAGATTACCACGCATCACTGAACGTGATTCGCGCATCAGACCTGGGCTAGATGCATACGCCCTACCTTACTTATCTAAGTTCAAGTATCCCGTGAAAACAAAATAGAAACTGCCATACATAACGTCGTCGAAAATGCTTCATTTGTCAGTTTGGCGGCATTGCATGTTTCCGGACAGTTGCCATACAAAATATCTTCTTGCCGTCGCCTCTATAAGCCCAGATCGTTTGTCACGGGAATTTTTCACATTCGATTTCTTGACGTACGTTAAAAACTACTCAAAGTCCAGTTGTAGACGATTGTCACCACCATACGCTGAAAATAGTTTCATTCAGCGTTATTCCGTACATGCGGTTGAGTTGCTTCGTTAAACATAACAGGGTAGACCTACAGGGTTGACATGGTCAAGTTAGCAGGTGAGTAACGAAATGCTAAGTGTCTGTAGTCGAGTGGTGGGGTGGGGAGATTTGGCCGGCTCTTAACACCTTGGAAAGATAAACAAATATCTACTGGGCAAACGATATTCCAATGGCGACGAATTGAAAGATGGTGAGATGGCTTAATGAGCAGGACTCCGCGTGCTACAGTCAGAGAATGGAAAGCATCGTTTTGCGCTAAGACAAACGCTTTAATAAATTTGGTGATTATGTCGGAAAATAAAGTAATAGTGTCTAGATAATAGGGTGTTTTCTATTGACCTATATTTACCCTTTCGCCTACAAAAATAGGGATCTTACTTTCTGACTCGCCCTCATAATAACAATAACAAATATTCGCCTGGAATTAGCATGGAAAGTTGCGTTTACTGCGTGAATGCGGCCGGTACGGTAGGTATCCTTAGTTTTTGAGCGCGAGTCTTCACTAACAAATATGAAATAAAACCTGTTCGATGGCAATTTTCGTAACACACAGCATTTGTGATAGCATCCTCGTTACGTGATTTTCACCTAATTCCACATACATTAATAATACTTAGTTAGGACATACGAATTCTATATTTTTCGACCATGGTGGGTGTTGATTTTCCGATGGCCATCATTGAAAGTTTTTGAATCTTTGGTTATGTCACAGGAACAATATTCGAATTATCTGAACATCAAGTTAGTATGTTTTCAGTTCACTGCTGTACAGCACTGAATTCAGTAAATCGTAGAATGATGATGATGTTGATGATGATGATTACGATGATGACGGTGATAATAGTATTTATTGTCCCTGAGTGTATGTAAACAACAGAAAAGGTAAATTTAAATACAAAAACAAAAATAAACCATAATAAGTTAATACAGAAGTAACACAAGACAAACAGACTTAAAAATCAAAATAAAAATATTCACTTGTTAAATAAAATGGTGTAACAATCAACCAATGATGTAACTTACGCTTGAAAATATTGTCAGTAAAAGCAGTAATATATGGTAGTCATTTATTATAAAACTTCAGACCTATTACGTCATATCCATATTTTGATTTACTTAACGGCAGTAAGATGCATCAATAAGCCTATTACCCCTTGTATTAGGCTTATGTATATTACAGCTTGATTGTAAATATTTCTCAGTTAGCTTATTTCTAATATGCATTATAACAAATGTAGTATACAGGTTTATGAGTGATAAAATTTTTAACTTAGAAAAAAAGGTTTACAATATTCTCTACTATCATATCCTGTTATGATTATAATAGCTTTATTTCAAGTATTAACATTGTGTTTATTTGTGCACTACTGCCTAATATTTAAAGTCCATAAGCCATAAAACTACGAACATATGAAAAATATGCTAATTTAACATTTTCTTTCAAATGCACGTTATTTTTAATTTTTAAATAAAAATATTACTTTATTCAGATAATTTACAACCACCATATTGTATATAGTTCCCTAAGTTAACTAAACATCAACGTAAATTACTAAGGATTTGACATCTTTATTATTTTTCAACAGTAGGGGCTTTTCTAACTGAAAATAAGAGATGTTGGATTGTCTCATTAGCCTATTTAACGAAACACCATATCCTAAACCATTGTGTAGCCTGAGTCAATGCTATCTCATATATGTAAATCTGATAATACATTAAAATCACTACTTACATTAATAAAAGTAGTATCATCTGCAAACAAGACATTTTGCGGTTACATAATCAGGCTCTCATTAAGTCCACCATTTCGGCTTGCCTATACAAGTAAATGTTTTACATCATGTCGGGAAATACTCAATCGATTGCTGTCAAATTTAATGGGAAACTCCTCCTGGATCCTTTTTTTTTACATCAGCTTCTAATGTCTAAGCTCTAGAGAACATATCCGAATTCCTTGCCCACGTATGGGTAGGGGGGGAAAGGCGATAGCGGTAACATCTTGTTTTCTATTGAAGTCAGGCTCAGCCAAATTACTCTCGGCTTCCGCAGAGTAGCATCGATCCACAGTCTTCTAGTGGATATTTTGACACTGAATTCAACTCGCATCAGCACACGATGCATTGGTTGTCTCAGAATAAAGCTGGAGTATTTAAGAATTTAATTAACTGAAAAATAGCCAAGTTCACACTACAATGATAACATCCCAAGTACTGATAGCAATATACTACTATTAGTTTTGTTTTTAGGCACCCTTGCTTAGTATTGTTTTCTTTTGTTACTTTGGCCTCACTTTGTATCACTGAGATTGTTCCGTCATGTGGTGGAGTGTCTGAATTTGGCTTGAGTCGTCATGGATTCGATTCAGGGTGGTTGTCCTGGAGAAACTTACTCATAGGCTGTTTTCCACCTTTCTTAGAAGGAAATTCCACTGCCAATTTTTTAATTATTTCTTCCTTTTCTTAGTCACTGTGCTTACAAAGAAGCAAAGAGATATTTTTAGATGCATTTGCGTAGGATCCTAATTATTACCAGTTGCATATAATGCTAAGGGATGGTGTGTCTGGAGGAGGGAGGTTGGTGGCCTCCGTTGGAAATGGTGGTGGATCCACACTCTAAAATATAACAGTTAAAATTACTTCTAATTAGCAAATGTGACCACGGATTTGTTGAAAATGCACCACTTGAAGCAATGATTTCTATTGAATCCTAATGAATTGCAGTGGCCTGATTCACCAGTAGGTATAAGTTCACTAACTAAAAATTCAGTAAAATAATTCTCCTGACTGAAATAAATGGTTCAAATTTGGATTGCAGACTTGGGTTTTATTTTTTCTGGGGTAAAGCGATGTTGTGTGTGTGTGTATGTGTGTGTGTGCAAAAAAAAAGGGGGGGGGGGGCTACCAGGGTGTCTGTGGGGAATAAATTAGCCCCAAGAAAATGTTAGAACTTAAACCTTAACAGTGGCTTTTAAAGTTTATACAGGATACCCGGAAATAAGGTATCACGTATACAATTTATCCAGATTGTAAGCGTTATTACTAATCGCTTTTCTTTCCTGCATCGCGCCTCTCTTGTCACGTGTTTCTTGACTTTACTCCTGCGAACGCTCACTACTTTCTGTTAATAATCTTCTTTCTTTCGTTTTCACATATGCCTAATGGGCGTATGGCTATAAAGGCCCTTCTCCCAACACCTGGTCTATCCACTATTGTATTTGTGTTAAATATTGTGTTGTCTTAGCTGAGTGATTTATTTTATTTGTTGTGAATATTTAATCTGTGTTTGGCCGTTGTCATTTCTTTGCTTTGTAATTTGTTGGTAATTATTATTGCATATTTTACGTACTTTTAACACGGTAGTTAATTATATTTATTATTTTTAATCAGGGAGTTTAGTTGGGGAATAGATAGATTACTTTTGTCAGTGCTTCGAATTTTCTGTTGTTTTGTTCTAAAAAAAAAAAAACCCTCCGTGAGTTGTACATCTTCCCACGGTCATCGCATCAATTCCATCACAAGCGGAAGTCAACTTAGGCGATGAAAAACCAACACCTGCTTCCGCAGGGTTAACAACACTCAGCATCCCTTACCCGGCGCGGGAGGCGGTGGTGTAGTGGTCAGACTACTCGCCTCCCGCCACGGGGAACCGGGCTCGATTCCCGGCGGGGTAGTTCCCGCCTTTCGCACATGTGGGATAATCGTGTCAGACGATGCCGCTGAGTCGGCGGGTTTTCTCTCGGGGGATATCCCTTTTCCCCCGCCCTTGCGTTCCGGCGCTGCTCCGTACTCACCTCGCTTCGCCCTCATCGGCTCTCGAGACCTCGGTGTTAAGGTTGAAGTAAAGCAACTGCCTATGGAGCAATACACCCGACTATACAACGTGAAGCACTCATAAAAAAAAGTAGTACAGACACCATACAAATTGTCAGAAACGTGCGATTTATGCTATATATGAAAGAATAGTGTATATATTTTGAAACATGTAAAATATTTTACTAAAATATACTTTTTGGATGTAAAAAAATAGTCGATTAAAATAGTCTGTATTACTAACAACATTTAAGCTACATTTTCAAGAAAATCTTCGTCATGGTATATCGTCATAATATTTACTACGATTGCGTGTAAGAAAATTGTGGTAATAATGCAGGAAAAAAATTTTATAATTATTTTTATGTGACGTGAAAAAGATAATTATAATAATTGATGAGATACATTATTACTATGATTTTATTACATGTGATTACAGCGAACATTATGATAATCAGTCTCGAAGAAGATATCCTTGCAAATTCTGCTTTCCGAAGCATCCAGAATAAAAATGCGCAAAAATTTTGTTAATAATACAAACTATTTTAATCGATTAATTTTTACATTTGAAGAGAAAAAATTAGTAAAATATGTTATAATGTTGCAAAATATATACATTCATATTTTTATATACAGCATAAATCACACTTTTCTGGCATATTTTTTATGGTGTCTGAACTACTTTTTATATGAGTTTTTCACATTGTACAGTCGGGTGCAGTGCTCCACAGGCAGTTGTTTTACTTCATCCTTAAGAGCCGCCCAGATGTCTCCACGCTCCACTCCTTAAGTTGGGGCGCGGCGTAATTCCCGCGACTTGTCACGGGTATGCACCAGCCAGGACGCATCCTCGTAGACGCCTGCTGCTCTGGGACCCCCCTCAGCCACACCGGTGACTGACACGGCGACGACGCACGGCAGGGCCTGAGGAGAGTTTAGGGAAGGGGGTAGCGAGGGGTGGGGAACTTGCGACGCCTAATCGCGCCCCGCGCATCTCATGTTTGCGGAAAGAGACGCTCTCTCGGGCGCAGACAATTTCAGCGGCCGTTCAATTATTCACACTTAACGGGGAGGCCGAGGAGAGAGGAACCCTTCAGTCGTCCCTCGGCTGGCTCATTCCCCTAGCGTCGTCCTTGTTGCTAGTGCTCTTTACCCCCTCGTACAGTCACAGCCAGGGGTGTAGTGGACCCGGAACTACGTCTTCCTACTGCTTTGTGACGATATATTTTTTTATGTTGCATCTTGTATCTCCAATAAATCATTTTTACAGTGAACTTAAGCAAACATAATTACAACAAGAACAATCATCGACGGCTTACATGGAAAAAATCGTCTCTCACATTTTTGATGAAAATTATGTTTTGATATAGTCAGTTCGAAAACCTCGTATCTCACATTTTATAGCACTCCAAATGAATAAAGTGCGTCATGCTGCTCTCTAGTGGGGAAAAGGGGAACCACGTATGCCAGAAGCTTTCCAGTTTTTAGTATCCTCCGTGAAATTTTAATTTTATGACGTAAGCTGTTTTTACTCTAAGTCATGATTATGATGTTCTACAGTTGTGCACGCATTGTTTAGGAATAAAGACAGTGGGCGCATTATTTTATATATTTGCGGGAGGAGCTTTATAAAACATTCGGATGGCAAATTATCATCGTGGTAAATTTGCAAGACAAGTGAAACTCAAACCTACGAGTCTTATTTCAGTTGGCAACGTCCAGCCTTCTTTGTTCTTTGTTCCATCACCTGTCCGCTTGCGCACTATAACGTCAAGATAGCTTTGCTCGTTTGTTGTTCATTTGACTTGCTTGGTTATTAAGTAAAACAATATCACGTTTGTATACAAATAATAGGGGACAACAGGGTAAACTAGCCGTTAGCTGTTACTTCGCTGGAAAGTGCTGCAGTCTGGTGGCGAGAATTTGAAACAGTTAAGAAAGAAGCTGTTAGTGCTCTGAGAACATCCGAGCTGGCTGTCTTACAAGTTATTGGTTGTAATAAAGTTTTTTGTGGTTTTGTTCGCACGTTATGTGAGGGAAGTGATGAGTACTGTTAATTTTATCTCAGTAGATAGTATGTTTATTATTGTTTACTATAATTCCACTAAAAGATTTTGTATTAGGTTTCAAAAGCACTTGTCATAAAAACGAGCACTTTACTTAGTTTTTAGTCTAGACAATGTTTCGTGTAGTAGCGTCCAAGAGGGCAAAGTTTGACATCTAGTTTGAACTAACGGGTTGAAACATTCTCCACTTGAGCGTGCAATGACTTCAGTTAGTAAAAATATGTAACGCTATTCGATATGAAAACTAACGCTAGGAACAGCACTGTCGTTTCTAGCAGACATCCGGAATGATATGCTAAACGTATTTTCCAAATGCTCGGCAATGCCCGAGGCGTCTTTCTATTGGTTTTCGTGACTTACTAGTATTAAATTCGGTCCCCATCTGATGTATGTAGAGTATGTATTAATGGGGAGAAACTATAACGTAAGTGGCCAGTCAGATGGACAATTTACCCGACATGGCAGGGCTAAGTGGCTATTTGGTAATCAAATTATTAAAACTAAATAAAAAATAACCAATTGCAATACTTAAAAATAGTGATATTTTTAGTTATTTGTTCAATAACTATATTGCCTGGAGGGAGATCATACATTTTTATTTTACTTACAGTAGACAATTTAAATATCATTTTACCTTATAGTTGACACTTTATCCTGCTCTTTCCTATATATTTATGTAAGATAAAAGTGCTGTAGTTTATTTTTTCTATTTGCAAACCTACCTCTTAAAATCCGAAATAAGCATCAGTATTTACCCCCCTTGCCCCTTCTCAAGAACTGTCGCCAAAGTTCACACTAAATTTACGACTACACCCCTGGCCACAACCCCTTACTCACCTTCTCCTCCCCCCTGCTGCAAGAGCGGAAACTCTCTCCCTGGACTTTGTAGCCCATCGTCTGTGACTCGGGTTTTTTTTTTCTCTCTCCTCATAGTTGCAGCTTTCTCTTTCTCACGTCCACTCTACCTCTGCACGAGGAGAGGGAACGCTCGCTTGCGTGTCTATATTATGCATGTAACATCCGCCGGCTGCAATATTTAGTTGCGTCGCTGGAGCTTGCTCGGACTCCCTTAAACACGGCCCGCTTGAATATTAATACTATAATTCGTGGTTGACAGTTATTATTTTACTGTCGTGGGTGGGACTATTAAATCCGAGATGAAAATTTCGCGTTTCGGACAAGCGTGTTCTTTTGTGAGCACAACACTTCTGATATGTCCCCGATACTTAATTACGTGTAGTCATTAACACCGCAATTTGCATGTGCAATTTTAGTTAAATAAGTGATGAAGAAGTATTCTGACGGTATGATGAGTCATTATAGACTGTTCACGGCCTCGCAATTCTGATTTATGGTTTTCATGGTTATTGACAAAAATACATATTTATGCATATTCTTGTTACAATACACAACACTTTCATAACACTGGCAATTACTTTCAACAATAGTGTCACTAGACGATCAAGCCTTACCAAGCATTGGTTTATAAACCATTCTGAATGCCTTTAATGTGGCAGAAGCATAGCTAAGATATAACATGCCTAAATAATGGCAAAATAATACAACCATCACTAAAAAATCGTGAAAGAGAAAAAAAAATTATGTAACAAAATTCTAAAAATTTCTCTTGCACTCCCATTATACATGCGAAGTCATTTAATACCATGAATTTACACTCCTGAAGATTAGCACCTTAAAAGCCTAAGATTACATGGATCGATGCTGGGATGGTTCCATACACAGGATCATGGCCATTTCTTTCTTGTACCCTGATGGTTCAAGCGACATGTTCGGTCTCTGATGACATCGTTGTCAACGAGATGTCAAGCCTCGACCCAACAAACTAATCGATTCTTTGTACATAGTCTCTTCAGGTGAAGTACTAGTCACAGTTTTGTTGGCCGATCTCGCTTCATAATACGAGACCCGTTGAAAATATATGTACGAGGTTTTGATCATCTGAACACACAACCTTCTGATTTTTTCTGATGAAATTTTGTTTCCGTCAGTAAAATATTTATGTTATTAAATAATATTTATTTGCACCTCTGCATAATGTCAATGTGCAGACTTTGGAGAAATTATCCACTATGCATTATACAAAATTCGGATACAGATGAAACTAGGACAAGCTATTTTTAAGTCATTATGCTAGCATTTTATGGCTGTAAAACACCTTTATAAGATCCGAGACAGCCAAACGAATGACGTAAAAAAGCGTCAAATTTTCGCTGGCGATGAGTGCAGGGTCGAAGGAAATTACTTTCCATTCCGTACATACACAGTGTGCCAGGGTAATAACTATGGCAGGACAAAGAAGAAACAATAACCGACATTCTTATTGCTGCCACACATCAATGCGATGTCCGAAAATGACAAACGTACTCTCATTATAAGCATAAAAATGGTAATTTTAAAGACAATTCTCTTCAGATTTCAGTACTTTCTCACGTCAATGCAGTGCTGCCAGAAAAGATGGCAGTGGCGAGAATTGGAACTTATTCCACTTCCAGGCAGGTTTCAAAGGTAGGAGTGGGAAAAGCCACTTAGCAGGCTAGGTATTTAAAATTTATAAAACATTACTACCGGTAACATTTTATAAAAAAAAATATATTAAACATTTCATTTATAAATGTATAAAATTAAAATTTCGAATGTTTGTGCTCAGTGGGGACAGGGAGCCGGAGCCGACCAGCTATCATGGTATGATATTACCCAATCACAATTTTGGATCCAAGTGTCCTTGACCTTTGACCTTGAACCCAAAAATTCGTAAAAAAATCACAAAGATGTTCTGAGATTTTATAAAAAATTAATAAAAATATTATATGAAGTATATATATATTTCTTATTTATTTTTAAAAGCCTGTATTTCCGGAGGTCTCCCACAACACCACGTCCAGGAGACGACCGACCCCCTTCCAATTAATCACATTGTATTAACATCCCCCCTAACAACTCACCTTTGCTCAGTCTGTCAAATACAGTACACACTTTGATGATTTGTTTATATTTTCAACACCTAGGTGGTACTGATGACTTCAACCGACATGAAACATATGGATGACCTTCACCTTTACCTCACATCTGTGACCTTGGGTCCATGCCCATTACCATTAAAACCCCAAAAAATATAAATAATTTAAAAAAAAATTTTTAAATAAAAATTCGTAAAATTTTTGCTTTTTCGTCAATTTTCGATCAATTACGTGATATTTCCATAAATGAGCACCGCAATCAGCGCCACTGTCATCACAGCAATCAGCATCACAATCATTACCACAATCAGTACTGCATTTAGCACCACAATCAGAACCACAATCAGCACGACATGCACCAAACTTCCCATTAATATTTCAATTTTCCCATACATTTTTCAATGTGATTGATTGGAAGGGTGCCTAGTCGTCTGCTACACGTGTTGCTTAGGGAGACCTCAGAAAATGTAAGTTTTTAAAAACAAATAAGAAATATTCTTCTAATAATATTTTTTATTGATTATTTATCAAATCTAAGTCGATTTTTGGGAAATTTGATGAATTTTTGAGTTTAAGGACAAAGGTCACAGGGTTAAGGTCACAGGTCAAGGTCACCTGGATCCAATGTGGTGGTAGTCAGTAATATAATATGCTCGCTGACTTTTACAAATTTATTTAATTTTTACAGTTTTTTCTCGAGTTTTTGTTTTCCAGGTCACCCAAGAACGCGGTTATAAAATCAAGGTCATTGGTAAAGCTCAAGGTTACTTGGGTTCAACATGGTGGTTGGGTGACGTCATAACATGGTGGTTAGTCGGCTCCGGTTTCCTGTACCCTCTGACCACAAACATTCAAAATTGTAATTTTATAAATGTTTGAATCAAATGTTTAATACATTAAAAGTAAAATTTTATTAAATTTTGAAAATTTTAAAATGTTCTTTAGGATTTTTTTTTTTTTGTAATATTTGGGTTTTTAAGATCAAAGGTTACCTGGTCAATCTCAATGGTTAAGGTTACCGACATCCAACATGGTGGACAAGATGGCCGCCGGCCGATCGAAATTACAGAGCACGAATAGCTCCGAAGTTCCGATTCCACATCTCCTTGTTCCAAAACAAACTAACTTAAATCATTCTACTGACGTCGAAATGTTTGGTGTTTCGTGGCGACAAAACAAAATAAGAATTTCTAAACTAGCATTTTTTTATGTGTAAACCATTTGTTAACTTTTGCTGTTTTGTATAGGGCAGACCACTAGCAGCGGGAAAATTTCTTCCTCTATTTTTTTGCTTTTTGTCACAGTAAAGCGAGTCGCCCATTCTGGCTGGCGGTTAGTCGGAGTACGAGATTGGCGGTTGCAGGGAACGAGTTAGGAGTAGAAGACACCTTGCGCGAACTAGCCTTTCCCCGCAATTCCAGAAGAGCAGGATGCCAGAATGAGGAAGATAAATACGAAGTCAACGTTTCTTCTTCTTTTTTTTTTTTTTTTTTAAGAAAGTCGTTTTCTAACACCTTCGCGAATATCTGTTGTCTGTAATTTTCTGAAATTTCGGAAACTTCTATTAGTTCTATTGATAGCGCTTACCTCATTGTTATTACAACCGCAAACACAAATGTGTTTTTTTTAATGTATAAACAGTTAGCAATTTAGGTCAGTTTTTGTTTTAGTATTCAGATTAAAAAGTCGCTGGATATGAACATGCGCTATTGGGCGTTCAAAGTCATAATCTTACGCTAAGTCACTGGTATGAGAGCAGATATAGCATATATAACGCATTACTGGCAGTCGAGATTGAGCACAGAGGAAATAAGAGCATTTTTACTGTGTTCAAAATCTAAGTCGGAGAAATATCTTATACCAAACCCATCTTTTAATAAGCAAGCGATAAATCATAGGCTTTTTCCCCCTTGGAATAAAGTATTACTAAGCTAGGGTTCGGCTGCACTGTAAAAAAAAATCAGGTAAAATTCCCTTGCATGTAAGGGAAGCTAATTACCTCTACATGTATAGTAAAATTACCTCTTATATGAAGAGTAAATTTACATACCAAGTAAAGTAATATTCCTTAACCGTACGGAAAATGTACCCGACAAAAGTTGAACCGGAAAGTTCAAATATGAAAGCACAATTCCAACTACATCGCAGTTTTATTAACAAAAATACTTATTTATGCATATTCTTGTTACAATACACAACACTTTTATAACACTAGCAATTACTTTCAACAATAGTGTCACTAGACGATCAAGCCTTACCATGCATTGGTTTATAAACCACTCTGAATGCCTTTAATGTGGCAGAAGCATATCTGAAATAGAATATGCCTAGATAAAGGCAAAATACTACAACCACCACTACAAAATCGTAGAAGAGAAAAAAAAAGATGTAACAAATTTCCAAAAATGTCTCTTGCGCTCTCATTATACGTGCGAAGTCATTTAATACCATGAATTTACACTCCTGAAGGTTAACACCTTAAAAGCCTATGATCACATGGATTAATAAACATTTTAAAGAAACTAATTTTCAGAAAATTTGCGTGCTCGCAAAAAATATAATTTTTTTTAAGGCAGGTTCGCACCTTGACGAACTACCTGCCAAAAAATAATCCTCCTTATGAAATAGTGCCACTAAATGAGGTTTATCAATATTAGGAAATTTACAAATTACCATTCGACAGCCAATGACCGAAATCGCTTAACATTAACCAAATTTTACATTACTAAAGCGAGGTGCGCACATGAACCCACCTTCTCAAGTTTCGCATGGAATTGCGTATCGTAAACGGACTATTCCTTTTACACTAGGCACCAGTAAAATGCGTGTTTTACGCCACAAATCATTCTAAACAATCAGGTACTCAATATTTACGTTTCTGAACAAAGTGACAGTCGAAAGCCTCGGCCCAATAAAGCATTACGTTCATTAAACCCGACACATGACTAATTAAAACTGCATAATATATCAAAGTCGATAGCACGGCAGCTAATTTAATTAAAACCCTTAGTCCTCCAAAGCGTGCCATCGTAAAAGGAAATTACAAACACACGTAAAAATTTTACCAATCTATAGAAGGCAAGTGACAGAATTGCTTCAATGCCCAACTGACACATGAATGGGCAAACAAAATTGGACCTCAGCAACCAAGCAAAATTAAACCACTAATGTTAAACGGCATAACCGACGAAACCACTAAATACTCATCATGACCCAAACCCCGCAAACTTACGTATAAAACTAAGCTGTCAAGCCCACTATTCTGCACGCCTACCCCAGGAATCAAAGCTCCTGCTAACATGAATGCCCTCAAAAATGCACTGGCGCATTCCTCCACTCACACACTTGCCTCTCCTCATCGTTGCGCCGCACTTTCACTATAATAAAAAAGGTTCAAGCTTGAAAAAAATTATAACACCTAAAATGTTGTTACTCTTGAATCCGGCGTGCTGCCCCCTGAAGAAAATCATGGCCCAGGATCGTCGCACATTGACGGTCCGGCTAAATGATGATCTGCGTCAAACGGGATGAGTGGCCAGGCGATGAGATCCCATGTTCCTGTCGAGGGTAAAGTTATCCATGGCTGACGGAATCGGAGGCTGCTGAGTGAATCGACGATTACAAAGCCAAAGGCGCGAGTGACCTCGAATAGGGGCTACGAAACTATTGCACTGGCCACTCCCCTCCCAACTTCCCCTACTTCATGCGACGTCGTCGGGAAAGGAGGCAGGGTGGGGAAAGAAAGGGACAAAGTGAGCGGAACCGAATAGCCAGAAGCGAGCAAGCGCGGCGCCACAGTCGAGTGTTCGTTATAGGAACTAGAAGCATGGCGGCAGCACTGGTTCAAAAAAAAAAGGGGGGGGGGAATCCAATATAAGAAAGGGAAAATTAACTATACTATAGAATAACATTATATTTCAAAATATCCCGGCGTATTTGTATTGTTAATTTCTTTATTACCAATATCCTCTGACGAATAGTAAGCGAAACCTCAACACTAAAATCCTCGGCACTTGCTTGTGAATGGGCGCGAACTGAGGTCCTCTATTACGATAGGCCCATACGCTATCCATTTTTTTAAAATAAAAATAGATTTATTATCACACACGATATACAGAGGCGTTTACCCTTAACCTATTATATACAGTACGCATTCAACCCACAATATAAACAATAACAAAATATTAAATAAAATATCTACACAATTCTTACATAGGGGCACAAAACGATATGAACATTTGGAGAATTGGTTTTACTGTCAAAGTCGATGAACACATAAAAAATTATTTAACGTGAGGGGCAGCGCACGGCGTACACCCCGACACGTGACACTGACTTAGAACACTACCACCTATCGACGATTACTACTGGAACATTAAACTGTACATTTCTAAGGACCGAAGGGTGGGCAGCGCACGACATACACCCAACCTCGATAAATATACACGCACTTCCTGTAGGCGTGAACGTCAGAATGAAAATAAAAAATTGCCGTACCACTGACGCAATGTGCCACGCCGCGCCATGTTCCACCTGTCTTGACGAAGAAGCTGGACAAAGTCTTGAACTGTCACCGGTTTCGAATAGTCCACTAAAAAACCGATCGCATGAAGTATATACCAGGCCGCAGCTCTTCGTCGAACTGAGGGGAAGGTGAAGAAATCGCAATGAAGCATGTGCGTGTCGCTGACATCTCCACGTTCATCGCGAATTATTTTTCGTACTCGGACGCGACACCACTGCCAGATGGGAGTTGCATAAACACAGGAAATTGCCCAATGAAGGGCCGTGTCGGTGTTGCCACACAGCGGGCATGTAGGGTCAGCTGTCAGGTGAATGCCGTATTTACGCTGCTGAGTTGCCACGATATTATTGTAGAAGCCGAATACTGCAGCTCGAAGATCCGAGGAAAGGTAAGGACCGGCAAGTATTTTCCATGGGCGCCTCCAACGGATGGTTGGGGTGCGATTGACAACAGATGGTATGACAGCCGACGTTTTGGAAGCCCGAATGTACAAATATCTCGCTGATGCGACTGTCCCTTCTGGTAAGTGTTCTACTAGAGTTGCGAGTGCTTCCTTTGCCTGACGGTATTGAAGTGGCATGCGTCTAACTTCAGACATCATTTCTGTAATGCTGAGTAAATGTCCTCTGGGCGCAGAATTGTTGCAATTGCTGAATACTAATATAAGGCCTCACATTTCAAAACGTGATTAATTAGACTCAGGCGTCCGTCTTGCAAGGAAAGATAAAGTTGCGACCTAGACAATTTAAATATATATATAAGATTTCCACAACATGCGGCCAACAATCTGTAGTATTTGTGCACTTTGTTGACGAGGTAGTGGGAAAATATGTGACACATACCACAGCTTCGCAAGTAAGAATACATTTACTAAAGTAACCCTCTGTATAATATTTGTACGACGATAATTAATTTCTATTTGACGAGCACGGAATTTATTTATTGTCATGTTCCAATTATAATGCAACATATGAGTGGCGTCTGCGTGGAAGTATATGCCCAATATTTTCACAGTTTCGGCCCTCCGAAAGGGAAAAACGTCGTCAAATAGCTCGCTGGTCGCGCTGAGCTCCAGTTCGGCAGTTTTGTTAGCATTCGCTCGAAGATTAGACACACTGCGAAAAAGGTCCAGACATTCTGCCGTCTCTGTAATTTCCCGCTCTGAACGAACGACACATGTGATGTCATCAGCATAGGCATTTAATGTAAAGGACAGGTTCGCTACGGGGAATCCTTGCATGGGGGCACTGAGCATTCTGCACAGAGGTTCAATGGAGATAGTAAATAAAATCATGGATAGTGGGCATCCTTGTCGAACTGAACTCTCGATCTTAATTGGTGGGGTAAGGAATCCGTTAACCAACAGCCGTGACCACATTTCGTACCATTACACCGCCACGACAGCGTGACAGCATCAATGAATCTTATCGTGATAAAGAATAGTTTCTTCCGCTCGTCCCCCCCTCACCCACCTCTTTTCCCTTAGCTGTTGTGAGAATGTTGAAGTGAGTGAAGAGTGAGGGAAGAGATTTAGGCGGCTCTTAACAGCGAGGTCTTGAGAGCCGATGAGTGAGCGGCGCCGGAATGAAGGGGTGGGGGGAAACGGAAGATCTCCGAGAAAGCCCCGCGGTATCGTCTGGCACGATTCCTACTTGCGACAATCTGGTGACCCAGCCGGGAATTGAACCCTGTTCGCCTTGGTGGGGGGCGAGCGTGCTAATCGCTCAGCCATCGTTGCTCCGATAATGCAGAAGAGATGCACGCGTAGTAAGGTAATTTTCCCACCCATTTATGGGATTTTGTACTACCATGTACGTAAATTTTACTCCAGAGTGCGGTAATTGTAACTTACCCGTAAGGAAAACTATGCTTCCTCCACAAGTTTGCGAATATTACCTTACACTTGTCAGGTAATTTTCCCTTTATTTTTTACAGCGTGAGTTATTACTGTGCATGCTGACTTTCATGCAAATTAACTACTCATCCTTCTAGCCAGAGAAATGGAAAACTAATTTCATGCTCAGGCTACAGCACTGAGAAAAAAATGCCGATGAACGTATAAAAACTATAAAATACTATAAATAATTTTATATTTCCTAAATAATGATTGCACGTGTTCAAAGCAGCTTTCTTTTAGATAGTATTTTGCATTCTCGCCCTGTTTTGGACTGATAGCACGTAGCGAACTACTTGTATCTGCCAAGCTCAATGTCAACATACACAATTTGGTTAAATCGGTTGAATGTTTTTTTCGAGATATGACATTTCACCTTAATTTAAAATGGGCGCCATTTTGAAATTGAATGCCCGGCGTGGTTGAAAACTATGAAAGTTATGTTTATTTACTTATTACTATATGTGTATCGTGTTTGGTAAAATTCGGTGTACGCGTTCAAAAATTAAAATTTGGGAGACACACACACGTAGAGATACACATAGACTTGCATGCATACACACACATACATACGCAGATACACATACAGGAAAGTGATCTCATAAGCCTTTCATCCATTCGGTACGTAGGCTATCAATGTCTTTAGAAAGAAATACGCCTAAGACGTTACCACGAAAGTTGACGAAACAGGCGAGAGAGTAGGCTTATCTTATATAATAAGTAGACGGTAGACGATCTCTGTCTGTCTGTCTGTTCGTCTGTCTGACCTCTAAGTTAAGTTGGAATTTCAGCAAGATCAGATTATTCAATCATTAGCTTTTACCCTAAGAACTAATTTTTTAGTTACATTTTCCTTATGAAAAGTTTTGTATTAATGCATTGAGAATATTGCACAGAGATATGTAGTTAATGAAATATCATTTTTGTTTACTTTAAATGTCTCGCTTCAATTTTGAGTTAATTAAGTGGCGCCACAGTGGGTCAGTGGATAGAGCGATTCCAAGTAGGGTCTTAGTGGCTCAGTGGATATAACTATGTTAAGTGGGGCCGCAGTGGCCAAGTGGATAGAGCAATATTAAATGGGACTGCAGTCGCTTCAATGATGAGTTAATTTCACATAGTTTCATTAATACCTACATGTATCTATGCAATATTTTTTTCAGTCTTTGTGTGATAACCACATTTTTTTTTTCATTTTAAGTGTTATAGCCCCGTGACAAAGAAAAACGGGCTAACCCCTAGTTATTAATAAACAATGTCTTTTGAAAGAAAATAAGCATAGGATAATATCGCGAAAGTTGACGAAAATGGCGAAAGAGAAATTATTAAAAAACAATGCCTTTGGAAATAAAATAGGCCTAAGATGTTTTCAGCATCATAGCGCCTTAATTAATTCTGCTGTTAATCGGGACAGCAGGAGAAAGCGATGCTGTAACTGGAGACCTCTTTTATTTTGTTTGTGATTTTCTGCGACAGATGCTGCTTTTCTTGGCCAAAATATTTCTCTGCTATTAATATCAGCCACGTTTTTAATACATGCATTTGAATTCACCGCCATTTAAGTTTTTCGAAAAGTTAATTCCAATGTATATACGATGTAGCAAATTAAAGGCAAGGAAATTAGTTGCATCGTATTCATCCGTCCTTAATCTTCTTCAGTGGCGAATAAATAGGCTTGATTTTGCACTGAATGGAAATGCTCACAGCATAGCAGTTTCCAAGAGCAGTTTTTGCACGACCCAAAATATATGCAAAACCCGCGCTAGATGGCACTCCCATTCTAAATTTCACGCGAAAATATCTATTATAAGGTATAGATCTCGAACAAATGCAGTACATACATTGCAGTTCATGTCTTCAGGATAGTTTTGCATGAAACGAGTGATTCTGTTAATCGTTATTTGATAGTCATGTGGCAAACTGTAAATCAATCAGAGAGGTACGAGAAGAGCAGAAAATACAGCACTGAGTAGATAATTAAGCGAAAAATGATAAATATTCGTTAGAAAGAAGTCTTGAACATTTTTTGGGAATCGAGTGTAAACCAGATAACTTTGCGCGATTGCTCAACGAGTACAAGTCATGTTCTACCTAATAGCCACTTTTTAAAACAGCGTGCGTTCATGAGATTTAATTACTAAAATTGTGGCTGTTCTGAAGCTATCAACTTTTTTTTTCATGCGAGGTGGTATTTTGCTGCAAATTTGATCTGCGATAGATTCGTTCCCGTGAGATTTCCTTGAAGTTCTCTCATGAAATTTGTCACGCGACGGCTTCGTACGAGATCTCTTTCGAGTTGCGTTTTAAGCATCTCAAAGCGTGACGTCACATTCTCCGGTCGGAAGACGCGCACGCGTGGTGGCGGCGGGTGAAGATGGAACGTGTGTTGAATTTTTCAGGGAGCCACCGACGTGGTACATTCACCACCAGTGGAGGATCTCCCGAGGGGCGGCCGACACCGACGGGCCGCTTTACGAGACGTCGTACTTACGTCAGCTCCAGAAGGCGCCCGTGCTGCGAGGACGACCCGCGATTGTCGTTCTTCCGGCGCGCGTAATCGCCACTGCCTTCTGTCACTCTCCCTCGAGCTCGGTCCCACGACCTGTCCGAGTACGAATACGCTGGTCACGGTAAAGTGACCAACCTCTTCAACCTCTTCCATGCCATCCGCGATAAATTCAAGGCAAATTCTTTAATAATTCACTAACCTTTTACCGATTTTAACAGATTATTAAAATACCTAAAACTATACAAAATTCCGTTTTATACTACGTATAGGCAGTTCACGGTAAAATAAAAACTTTTCAAAGCCTTGGTCCCGATATAATTGTACACACGTTGTGTATTCCTCCGCCTTATATAAAATTAGCATTGCTATGGGCCTCATCGGTTGATTCATCCGTCGATCAAATGAAATTGTGAAATTATTAAGATAGCAAATACTTTACAAATCTGCTCATTTTTACGCTTCGATGCATAAAAAAACAGAAAGCGAAAGAAATAATTCTAAGTTTTCACAAATCGTTACCTGACACTTTTTATTCGACGTTAAGATATGGAACTACTTTCCATACATTGTTACCAACTTTACTAGGCGAATGTCACTCAGTGCGCCCATAAAAAAATTTATGAATGCAGGGGCAGTGACTTTTTTCTAAGGTTCATTTCTAAAGTGCTCACATTATCCTGAACAGCCGTTACCTGGAATTCCGCCGGCTTTCCATTTTCTTGTGTACGAAAATATATATTAGTACAACCGTGGCCACAAACCTGAATTCCCGGCATCCGAATGCCGCGCTAGTCGGGTAAAATGCCCTGGGTGGGGCGTACTGGCTACCCCTAACCCAGACCATACTAATGATTGCCGCCTGGGAAGACAAGCATCCTCACAGGTCTGTACTTTCCCCGCGCTGAGAGGCCTAGCCCCAGTGATGAACAACGTCAACGGTAAACTGGCCACTTTCGAAAGCCTTGTATAAACTTGTATGCGCATTTTGTATATTCTCGTTTAACACACGGAAGTGCCCCAACACAGCCACACCCCGGTCTTACTTATAATGGGCGGCTAATCAAGTGACATTTAGCATATTATACGACTAACTTGCATCTATAAACGAGACGCAAATCCGAGAATCGGTTCGGAAATTCGACCCAAGGTAAAACGTTAAAATCCTTAACCGCGTAGATCACTACTCTCAAACAAACCTTGTTACATACCTGGACATAAGAAAGTGTTTTCCTTCTATACTGCCAGTTGTTTAAAATCGCTGGCAAGAGAGGACTGTCAACAACAAAATAAAAGACAGAGTGCCTCACTGCTGTCAGCTGTCACAAAATAAATGTCGGAAACGTCGAGCAGTAAAAAGGCACCTACAATAAACTGTTTAATGTGATGTGCTCGTACAGAAATAATTAACTGTCAATAAAATATTTCGACAACCCCAACAAGGTACTCGCGTATACACGAAGCAGAGTACATGTGTACAATGGCGTTCACCGGGCTGGAAAGGTTTTACTAATCTCAGTTTCCGCATACTTGGTCATGATTGCATAATACTTTTTTTTTATCAATTCTCTATAGCTCAAAAAAGTTTAATGGGCGTCCATAAATTATCACTAAAGCTTCAAAAGTTAATAAAAATATTTCCTAAAAGTGATAGAGGTATGTGATTTTTTGCACGTGAAAGAGAATTTCCCAAAGTTTTTAAACAAAATTCAGTAGACCACTCTTTGTTGCCTGAAGCACATCAAAACGATATTCCAGCTCCTGCCATGTCTGTACTAGCATTCCCTCGTCGACAGTTTCAATATCTGCTACAATCATTTACTTCATTTCATCCAAATTGTCAACGGGTGATTTGTACACGATGTCCTTAACTAAACCCCAAGAGAAGAAGTCTAGAGGTGTGATATCCGGTGAGCGAGGTGGCAAAGGATTGGACCGTTTCTGTCTATCCATCATCCAGGAAACCACTGATTCAAGAATTCACGCACACCCAAACACCGGCGAGGGGGTGCTACATCGTGTTGAAAGATGGCGTTAGGTTGCATGTTTTCCAGTTGCGGGATCACGAATTCAGTTAACAAGTCCAGGTACACATTGGCTGTGAGAGTCATTTCAATGAAGAATAATGGGCCAATGAAGCTATCACACATGACACCATGTGATTCATGAGGGATGTTCTGACCCTCAAATCCTAACACTATGTTGGTTCAGTACACCTGAAACATGAAATGTTGCTTCATCACTGAATACAACTCGCTTGAGGAAATTGTCATCTTCGTCAAGGCGTTGCAACATGTCGGCAGAAAATTCGGCGGCGCGCCGTAGTGCATCGTCAGGTTGCAGAACTTGCGACAGCTGCACTTTGTATACATAGAGTCCTAACTGCTTGTGTAGAACTTTGTGTACCGTTGGTCGGGGTAACTGCAGTCGCCTTGCAGCAGTGCGGACTGATTTCCCAAGGCTAAACACATATGCAGCACGCATATGGTCGATGTCTTCAGCACTTGTGCATGGCCGGCCGGTACACTCCTGATGCAAAAAGCTGCCCGTCTCCATAAACTTACGGTGCCACTTCTGTATTGTGGATCGTGCAGGTGAGTCCACGCCATACCTGGTCCTGTAACTACGTTGAACTTGTGTGTCTTATTTGGTCTCAATAAACCAAGATACACATGGAGCCTGCTCTTGTGGAGTGGTCATTTGGGTGAAATATTAGTCCCCCATGAAACAAAAACAAAACTTCCCTACAATCACTATGGGAAATGCTCTTTCACATGCAAAAAACCGCATATATCTATCACCTTTAGGTAATTTTTTTATTAACGTTTGAATTTGTAGTGATAATTTATGGACATTCTGTACATTTATTTTATACCATTGTTTAAAACATAAATTTTGTAATAACTATTAAAGTTTTAAATGGCGATTCTTAATGCCGAGTAGTATAGTAGTGCCGCTGTAACTTAGGACTTGGGAGCTCTGTAAATGTCGAGCCACTTCTCCCCGGGGAAAGGAAACAATTGGCCGACGGCGGCACGGCGGGTGGGAGGGAGCGCCTGCAGATTCGTCTGCCAGCTAAAGGCTACTCGCGATAAAGTGATCACGTTGTAATCAACCTTAGAAAAAAATCACTGGCCCTAACTGAATATATTTTAACGGGCACACTAAGTAGCATGCTCCCAGTAAAGTTGGTAACGACGGATGGAAAGTAGTTCCGTATCTTAACGTCGAATAAAAAATGTTAGATAACCATTTGTGATAACTTAAATTATTTCCTGCACTTTCCGTTTGTTTTTTAATGCATCGAAGTGTAGAAATAATCAGATTTTTTTTAACTATTTACTTTTATAATAATTTCACAGTTTCACTTGACCGATGCGTGACTAAGTAATTAGGCCCATGGCAACGTTAGTTTTGCATAAGGTGGAAGAACACACAAAGTGCATACAAGTAGAGCTTAAGCAGGGCTTTCGATAGTGTTCATTTTACCTTGAACAGCCCGTACCTGTGGTTGGTGCTTTGCGAGTCATTCTGTCTCTCACTTTCACTTTGGTAGGAGGGGCCAAGTCCATTCTTACGCAGCGCAACTATAATTCTTTATTCCATTCTCACCATTAATATTGCCGACATAGTAACGTACATCCCGTAGCAACTCGTCAGCCGATGCAATGCTTTGTGTACGAGAGCATTTACTGTTTAAATGTTGTTTTCGTTGGTTACATTTTCTGTCAAAATTTACTGTAGTTACATGCAACGCAGTAAGCTAACGCCAGTCTTTCAGTGCCAGTCATGAAAGGAAACACGCGGGAAAAAAAAACCTGGGCATTATTTTTAGTGTTCATTTTCAAACATTGTTTTCATCGTTAATAGAATATCTGTGGAGGAAGGATACATAACAATCGCGTTTCTTTCCTAACTGTCCAAGTTTACTGTACTTCGCATCGAATGGACAGTGCAAAATGAAATCAGGTTCTTAATTTAAGAACTTAGCAAATAATTGAACCACGCAAAACATTACACGTATACCTGTAAAAGTGTATAAATGACTTCCTCCACTAAAAGATCAAAGGTCAAGATCATCGACATTCAACGGGGCAGACAATATGACGGCCGGCCAACTGGAATAACAGAATACGAACAGCTTCGGCAGCCTCCCCCCTTTTTTTCCCCCCCTTCTCCAAAACGAACTAATTCATTCTACTGGCATCTTATCACTTTACGTCACAGTTTCTTATCGTGGAATTCACTTTTAGTTTTTGCCTTTTTTTCCACCTTTTTTTTTTATCCAAAGGCAGTGCCACAAAACGCCCAAGGATCAGATATGGGCATACTGAACAGAAATGAAATTCGATTTGAAAACCTATCGTTATTAGCAAAAACTACACCTAACATCTGAATACTGTACACGGAAATCCAACGTACTTTTTGCGCTAAGATCAAGACTAAAACACTTCTCGTCACGTTATTTATTAAATATTAAATCTTTTGCTTGGAAAAAAATTAAGCGTGCAATTTTACAAATAATTTTCACTGATCTGCAATCTTGTCACGCCTATTTTCATGTATATCTTGCTTTTTTTCTAAAAAGTTTACCAAACATAATTTCAACCTGCAGCATTCCTATGGAGAAAGTACGACGTGGTTTGTAATATATATATATATATTTGGCATATTCGTGCATTGTGATTCTTTCTAGTAGCCCAGGCACCTGGGAGTTTTACTTGTGAAGTTCTTAAGGAGAGATGATTTTTGGTATCTTTAGTTTTTTTTTTTTTTTTTTTTTTTTTTGGGTGCTGAAAACGAATCTGAGGTTTGCCAAGAAAAATGTTGACTGGGGAACCCAATTAAAAAAAAAAAAATCTAAAATGTTCCAATTTTGCGCAGTTTTTTCGACATAACTATATTTTGACAGGAGTTACGGAAACAACCATTGCAGTTTTGAAAACTAGACAAAATTTCATTCGAAAGTGATTCTATTCATTTTTTTGTATGATGAATGGGTCAAGAAATAACATGTTTTAATATGTATTAATATGTAATTTTATATGGAAATAAAATATTACATTAAAATAGGTTGTGTTTATCTATTTATTAAATTTCTCTTTTTTATTTTGGAAATAATTTAAAGGGGTAAGGTTGAGAAATGAGGAGGGTTATTAGTTTGAAAGACATATCATTTAAAAATTGCAAAACTGAACACAAATGGGATATACATGACTACAATAATTATTACCTCATATAATTGTATTGTTGCAATCGTCGACACTTTGAAGTAGTGCGAGTCTCATATTCCTTGCGATCCTCATGCCCTTCTGCTTCATCTTGTTCGTCTTCTTCAGCAGGAAGCTCCTCTATTTCAGGTTCTTCTTCAGCAGTTGTAAGGAAGAGGGTAGTCCGGCTCCTGTGGGCCGTTGAGGAATTTAGCTATTGTTGGTGGTTGACCCAAGTCCTCATCCACCATCAGCTGAAGGAGATCATGTTCACCTAAAGCCTCATCCTCCTCATGCTGATCTTGTTGGCACTGCAGTTGACACGTAATATGGAGCAAATAAAACCATCCTTACTGCAACCACAGGCGCCTAGGCATCCCTTTTTACATTTACAAGAAATTAATTTCATAATTGAGTCTGGTGCTGGTGGTTGAAGCGTGGTGATTGGAACGAGTACTGAAAATCGTTTTTGCCATCCCCAGTCACCAGCTTCTTTCATTACTCCAAGCCACTGCTGTATTTGATGGTATGATCGAAGGGAATGTTGCTTTGTAGCTTCTCTGGAGGGAGGTAAATAGGCGATGTTCGATTTCGTTGTTAATGCAGATTTTATTAAACATCTGTACCTCCACTTATTCAGTGTGCTTATGGTTGTATCTTCACGACCATACAGTGCCAACCAGAACTGCTCACCAGCAGCATCAACCATCTGAGGAGTAACGTCTGGTCTTTTGAAGACCTGCACCACATCAACCAAGTGTGGATTATTGATAAGCGCTGAAATAAATTTAATCTTTTCCTGTCCGAAAGGAGCCGAAGTCGTATCACAGCCAATGAAAGCATGAATGAAAAATAATATTTTCTACAATCATGCTGTCAGCCAGGGCACTGCTACACATATATATCTGGTGGGAGGCTTTTCCTTTTCCTAGTTTCATGAAATGAAGTTTTGAATAGAAAGACAAGGCTGTCATCAGCACCAACAGATCGATAGCTTCATCCACTACTACAATAGAATCATGTTCTGTTGTCAAAGCTACTGCAGTTTGAACTATCATTGTGTCCGCATCGTCTTCAGCCAATTTGCAGCTGACAAGGGCAGACTCAAATTTGGCCGTGAGAATTTCAATTAGTCTTTTCTTGTCTATTTGGTTTGCCAAGAATTTTTCTTGAGAAATAGTTGGTACTAAATCGTCTCTGATTACTAAATCTGTTGTAACATGCTTCCGAGATCTTCTATTCCTCTCATTTCAGTGAAATAAGGATGGGTCATTTTATGACTGACATTCGAGCTTCATTTTGTTTCTCATCTGTTCCTCCTACAAGAAAATGAATAGAATCAATTTTGTAGGAAATTTTATCTAGTTTTAAAAATTTTAATCACTGTTTCCGTAACTCCTACCAAAAAATAGGTATGTCGAAAAAACTGCACAAAAGTGAACATTTTTAGATATTTTCATTTTAAAAAAGGGTTCCTCAGTCAAAATTTTTGTTGGCAAATCTCAGGTACGTATTCAGCACCCCACAAAACATAAAGATACCAAGAATCATTAATTTTTCTGAACTTCACAGCTAGACCCGTCTTTTTTAGTCCAGGTTCCTGGACTATAGGGATTATTAAATAATTTTATACAAATTTGAAATGAAACGTCTTTATTTACACATATCAGCTTTAGGGCCGCGACATTCAATCACATAGCTTTTAGAAACATTGTTTGACTGTTTAAATTGCGCCAATGGATATTTATGGATAGCTGCAAATATTTGTTGTCTCCAACTTCCGTACACTCACATTGACATTGCAGGTTAAAAAAACGGAGTACATAACAAAGAACCAAAGTAGCTATTTATTTTGCATGTTTCGTAAACTGATCACTAGAGGTAAGAGCAAATCTACTGTGGTACCAACTTGTGTGCGCTTCTACTACTATTGACTACGTGAGCAGCAGAAAAATATACACAAATAAACGATTTTTGTGTGTTAATAGTGGCGGATTTCGTCACATTTCTATTATATATAGTGCGCAAATTAACATGGGTGGTGTGAAATATAAAATTTTATGACGAAACTATGATATAAATTAACGATTAAAACAATTCCCATAACAAAGCGGACATCTTCTAATATAAACATCAGTATTGATACGATTTCTCAAATTCAGTGAACTTAGGCAGGTTCTTTAATGGATGGAGATATTAATTTAAAAAAATAGCAATATTTTCGTTATTAACAAACACTACAATGAAAATACTCTCAACCTAATATCTCACAAATAGTTACCATTTGCTATTTACAATTAATGAAATTAACCAATACGATTTACGATCGACTCAAAGAAATGAATGTATTCATATAACTAAAAATCAGTCACAATAAACAGTGTATCAAAACCTACTGAATTATTTTATTTATGTTATACCCACATTTTATAGTTCCGATATTTACAATAAAATCGGTATCACACGTTCATACATTTCCACGTTAATTCAGTCCAGACTCTACTAGTCTTAAATGTTTTAGAGATCTCCGAGCGCCCCAGTGCACAGTTCGCCCTCTACTCGTCAGGAAAACATATCCTCTCGTCCGTTCACACCACAATCTCCTCCGCCGTCGTCTGTCCTCTTCAATGATGTCGCTCGCTGCACCAGACTTTTCCCGACTACTACACTTCAGCCAGAAGGCGACCACAAATACCTGACTCCTCTCCGGCTGTGGGGGGTATACACAGTGTCGTCGGCTATAACTAGAGACCTGAAGAATTCGCGGATTCGTTTTGGGACAAGCTAGAATTCAAAACACGTGTGCTTTTATAACTTTGGTCATTGATCCACACGGTGCTTGACACCTCCTGGATAACGCTGGCCCAATCGTCGCCTTCCTCTGTACCAGCAGACAACCAATGCTCAGTTGACATTGGCCTATTTGTACATAGTACTGTAGAGTGTAACCCGAAGGTCATTGAACTCGCGAATTGTCCAGATCGCTAGCTATAGCCCACAAACTTTTGCAATGTTAATTTGCGCTGAGGATATAATTACCTGAATCTTCCTACCAAGTCATCAGCTCCACTGGCAGGGGAGAGGAGGGGCTGTGACGCCAGCCATGTAAGCTGCCGGTCATTCCCCCGACCGCGGGACGACAGAGCAAAGAGCATGTCTGTCTGTGGAGAGGGAAAAGTAGAGGCGGGTCACTCACCACAGCGCCGAACCACACATAACCAAGTAACGGAGAGCCTACACCAAGTGCGGGAGTTTGCGTGTAGCATTGCTCCATCCTTAAGTCTGTTCGTTCCGAACAAACTCTTAAACATTTGAACCTTCGTACAGCACCAGTCGGTCTATATGGGCCTTAGGCTTTGTCAAAGAGTCCTGTTGGCAAATCCGGAAGATCACAGCCGTGATCTGTTTCAGGATCCTGTACGGACTTTCCAACATTTCTGTAGCTTCGGGAAATATCCGTCTTTCTTTTTGGGTTGTAAAGCCACACCAACTGTCCTTGAAAAACCTCCTCAAGCATTCTCCGGTGATATCGTGTTTCCATTCTGTCAATGTTAATTTTAAGGTTCCTGGAAAAATTTATGTATGTCGAGTAATAGAGAGAAAGGGAATATTCTGGAGTGGTTGCTTATTCTTCCACTGGACGTCTGAACAGCAGATCACCAGGGAGGCAAAGTTTTCTCCCGAACAGCAGTCATGAAGGTGCTACCCTTGCCGACTCGTAGACTGCCGAATGATATGTTCAGGAGAAATAAGGGTACCTTGGATTCCCAAACCTTCTGGCTGTCTTCTACGAAGATCGTCAGGTACTGTTCTAGAGTACGGTTTAACCTCTCAGCCACCCCCTTCGATCTGAGGGTGTAATGCTGTGGCACGAGTTTTCTTCATTCTTAAAATCCTCGTTACATCTTGTGAAGAGTAGCTTCAAAATTTCGTCCTTGACCAGAATAAAGCTCGAGTGACACTCCAAACCTGGAGAAAAATTGTTCTACAAGTGCATCAGCTACTGTGCCAGCCTCTTGGTTTGAAACTGATATGACCTTAGTCCACTTTGCGAAGTAGAATTGTTCTACAAATTCCCCCTCTCAGTGATTGGTAGAAGTCCGAGAATGTCCACTGACATCCTCTCAAATGGGACCCCAGCATTGTATTTATAAATGGGAACTTGTCCCTTAATTCTCGGACCCTTCCTCGCGGTAGATGAATCATATAGACAGCGCCACTTCTCGAGATCCTCCCGAGAATGCTGGCAATAGAATCTTATTCGAACTTTGTGGAGGGTCTTATTTGCACCAGAATGACCACCTGCTGCTGTGCTGTGCATTTCTCTTACCATTTCTGTGATTCGGCACTATGGTAAGACTAGATGTGACTTTGTTTCCCATCATTACTTTCCCAGTTCCTCTAAAATACATCATTCTCCAGTACAAGGGAATTCCACTGTGCCTAGTATGCCTTGATTGACTGGCCTGAGACTTGTTACCTCCTCCCATCTTGGTCGACACCCATTTTCGTTCCACCCTAATATTGGACGCTAGGTGGGGTCAGCTGATCATTTCTAATGTCTTTATCGTCCCATCTTGACTTGCTAAGAATAGAAATTATGAATCAGCTCATCTAAAATTAAAGAAAATGTCACCTCTTTGGAACATTCTCAGGTAAACCTCTTTTGAGAAATATATGCAGAAATTTTAACCAGAAGGCGAGTGGCCTTGAAAGGTAGGCAACACACAGTAGCGACACGGGAAGGTGTTACACTACTTGGCATTTGACTTCACGATATGGTAGTGACGACCTGATAGCAGTCGCCGTAAATACGGCGTTCAATCAGTCGTGTGCTAGGCATGTGGCTAAATCGATTTATTAGTGTACTTTTTACTAGTGTGAGCTTTTACTGATGCACAATACTTCAACGAGCCGTAATTTATTTCTGCAACTCACCCGGAATCATGCATAGCACACGACTCTTCGCACGTTTAAATTACAGTGAGCGCTATTCGTTTTTCACTCGCGTTTAGTACTGCTACACGTCAGTGAATTGTGTCCTAAGAAGCAAACAACAAGCAGTTAACAGTTAGCCAACTGTTGGCACAGATGGTACATGTTCGCCCACATGGCTGTAAGTGTTTTCTTATGTGGTACACAATAAGACCACGTGAATTATAGTGATTGTATTTTCTTGGGAAGTATTTTTGATGTGGGCGATTAAACACATTATTATTGACAGAATTTAATGTATGGCACACAAGCAAACATTAAGTAAACATCAATGAATCACCCACCGGCATCTTAGAACACGTGGAAAACATGTGGCTGATGTATGCCAAAGAGTATGAAAAAAGATAATTGTTCCATATAAAACACTCGTGTGATAGACAGGTTCAATTCTGATAGTTGGGCATCACCATGTGGCCAATTACCGGCCACTTATAGTAAATTAACTGACAGAATTTCATATGTAGTCCACAAGCAAACATCAGTGAAACACCCGCAGGCATCTTAGAGTATGTAAATAACTTATAGCTGATGTATGACAAATAGTATGATTATAAGATCATGTTTGCGCACAAAGCCCTCGCGTGGTAGAATGGGTCATTTATGATAGTTGGGCATCATCATGTGGGAAATTACGGGCCAGCTAACACAAAATGGCTGACGGAATATGGTATATGGCCCGCGAGTAAATGTCTGTGAAACACCCACAGCCATCTTAGAGGATGTAGAGAATGTGTGGATGATGTTTGCCAAAGAGTATATACCGCCTTTTGTGGTATGCCAACTGTTACTTATTACTGAGGAAATGGTCATCAAGCTTATGTTCAAAACATGGCATACCGACTATATATTGTGCGGTAGCAAATAGCAAAAGAAAATTCAATTGATTTTTTATTTCATGTATATATGAAGTAAAATTATCACGTGGCATTGCTAGTAATAGTAAAAAATAATTTTTAGATCAGAAACCTGCAAAGCATGACAAGCAAAAAATAATTATTATTTTGCATTTTTAATTCTATCTGAGAGTAGTCCGAAACTAAAATACTAGTCTTTTAAACAAAACACATAAATCCCAGTGTTGAATCGTCATACTAACACTGTCTGTATAGCAAAGCTAATAATGCATTATGTATGTTGGTGTCGCAATAGGAACAAATTGCGTTCGACAGTTTAGAAACTGCACATCCATACTGGCGAAATTTGATTAACACTGCCGAACCATATTAGCATGTGACGCTTCTCAAACAGCGATAGACGCAGTTCTCATGCAGAAAATTCCAAACACAAAAGAGCGTAACATCATAGAGTTTGCCTCCAGAAAGTTATATTTGAATGAAAAAAAAATTGTCGGCCACAGAACGAGAACATTCGGTTATCAAATATTTCGTCATATATTTTAAGCAATGCGTCTATAGCCGCAAATTCGTCATAGCGACAGACCCTGCGAGCCTGCGTTACCCCAAGACTATGCCCAAATACAATGTTCGCATTCAGAAATTGGCTATCGCCTGGACAGAATACGACTTTGAAGCGCGCATCGTCAAGGGTAAGCTCAATACACTTGCTGACTCCATGAGATGTATTCCGACTGTAGAAATAGCTGATACAACATCCATTACGCTTCAGAACAATACTTACAAAGCGAAACACACATTCCTCCAATGCAAACCTTTTTGTAAAACACTAGCGGATATGCTCATCCAAAATCCTGACAAAGATCAGGAAGTACAGAATAACATTGCAAAATACACCACAAACAATTGGCCACAAATTAGAATATTAGTTAAAGAGGATCTCCACACCACGAACAAATCTCGCATTGCGAAAATGGTCATAAATGAGGAATACGTTCCATTGCAAGCAATTTCGAAAATCATCACCACATTATATCCCGTTAACATTGAAATAATTATGCAAAATCACGTCAGCACGATCAAAACCACTTGCATCGACCCACGTTTACAATGTCGTATCCTAATTACACAACACTGCAAACTACCACCCAGTTTATATACACGATCAAGAATATATTAAAGTCGACGACGACTCCCATTTATTCCTAGCACCAATTACTGAAAATATGACGTCACCATTTCTCGCTGAATATGCCAATGATCCACACATCCAGCAGTTGAAATTAGCACTCACTAACCCAGATCAAGCTACACCTAATTAGCGCCGCCTAGCCAGACGATACGCCATATCAGGGAATGGGGAAATATATATGAAACAGCGTACACCCAATGGGGAAAAGAAACTTACACTTGTTCCACAATATTACATTCCGAAAATAATTACCGCAAACCATGACGCACTACTAGGGGGTGGCCACTTCGGGAAATTTGAGACACTAGAAAAAAATCAAGAATGCATTCTATTGGGATAGTGTGAACAAGTACGTAAAAGAGTATATCAAAAACTGCCCCATGTGCCAACGCATTAGGTCCCCTAACTGGAAACCAATTGGACAAATTACACCTATTACAACCCCAACCCCCCCCCCCCCCTGCAACTTTCTAGGGGTCTAGATGCAAAAGCACCATTACAAACTTCAGTAAATTCAGTAAACTTAGTATTCATGTAATTTTTCACCAGATATACCGTAGCCCGCCCACTAAAAACGATAAAAGCGATTAACTGCTCTAACTTCATCAAAGATGTAATCTTACAGTTTGGTTGTCCCAGATCTAGCCTCACTGATAGAGGAATATCTTTCAACAACGAAATTATGCCAGAATTATTTCGCAAATTACAGATAAAAAAGCTTCAGACTACGGCATATAACCCTGCGTGCAATGGTTTAAACCGAACAAGTAAATAGCATTTTGTCACAGCTAGCGAAGACTTCTCGCATTGGGATGATTACGTCTCGTACATTTTATTCAATTATAGCACAACCATCAACAGAAGTACGAAGTACACTCCCTTCTTTCTTCTTCACGGGGTTGAAGCAGTACAACCATCACATGTGATTTGCCACGCATACTCCCCGCGAGCCAACGATTGGTGCCATCAATTACATCAGACACGGGAACAAGCCAGCGCGAATTTTATCGCTTCTCAGCAGAAGCAAAAGCAGTAGTTTGGCGTTAAATACCGCCCCAATGAGTTTAAAATAGTCAAACTCGTGTGGATTAAAAACCACGCAAGGCAAGAGGCTCTTTCTTTCAAATTTCAGGGCCCGTACAGAATTCATGACATCCACGATAGCGGTGGAAATACTAAAGAGGGGTCGCAGTAAAATAGATATAGTGAGCACACGCAACATAAAACCTGCTAATGTTAATAACTAATGCACGTCCTTATGTTACAGGTGGGGAGGCTTAATCCGTTTGCGGAATGGGCCTTGCCACATTCTGCGCAGTGCTACTTGTGATGGGGTTCTCAGTGAATGCAGCAGAGGAACAGCTCTATAAAACACGCCATGTTGTCTACTTCGTGGAGCTGACGCCGCAGCTACAGTACAAATAAACCGTTCGACTTTTATTCACGCTGCCGCTTGCGGCAACCCAGGACACCGACCAACATTGAGACGTGGTTCCACAGCAGCTGAGCCGTCAGGAACTCTACCGCCTGCCGGAACACAGACCTACTACGACAAATCTTTAATGATATGTCTGCTAATATTGTAGAACAATTCATGTCTGATGTGTCCATTCCTAAAATAAATAAAAGATCCCTCACCTTCCTTGGCGACATCGCAACATGGTATTGTGACGTCCTCACCACTCGTCATTTAAAAGCATTGTTATCAAATGAGGACATGCTGGCTATGCAAATCAATGAAATCCAAACTAATGTAAGATCTTCAATCAGTAACTTAAATCTCACCATCCACAGTGTGTCTGAAATTAAGAATCAAGTTGAAGTAAAAATGAATTCTAACTCACGTAATTTTCAATCCATGGCAAATAACTGTAATAAACATCAAAATGAAATAGAAATGTCACAGGTTCAAAGTCAAATGATGATAGGTATAGTTCTCCAGTTAATTAATAACATAATGAATGAAATCAGGTTCAATACATACTTACAGATCTGTCAAAACAATATTTTACCATTACAGGCGGTCCCACGACCAACGCTAACAAGAAAACTATTCAAGTTAGAAGCAAAAATTAAACAACTGGACCCAAAACTGAGTATTCCAATTCAGAATATAATTCTGTATTACTCTGCTCCCATAACAGAATGCTCGTTCTCTCCAAGCCAGATAATGATTAAATTGTAAGTTCCTCTTCAGAGCATTAAGTTTAGGTGGCAGTTTTTCCAAGCCACATAAATTCCATATTTCTTTAAGAATGAGTCCTGTACTATTGATATGCCAAGACAGATAATTGCTGTTGATATGAAAACACAAATAACCAGGTTGGTAGCTGACGAACAAAACCAGGAAAAGGGTATGTATTTAATTTCTAGACACACAGCAGAAAATAGACAAGTTAGCTGTCTCAAAGCAGCAATCAAATTGCATAATGTTGACCTGTGTTCCTAGCACTCAATTACAGGTTACCCCTATTCAGCCACACCACTATATCATAAGTAACCCACCTGGTATATTGGCACACTCAGTCAAACGATTACGAGATCTGATATTGGGTCAATTGAGTTAAAGGTGCCATGTGGATGCGAGGTAACGGACGCCAATTTAACGATAATAAAAGCCACACGTGTGTGTGACATCAAGAGTCCTACATTGGCAGTTACTCACACAATACTACCAATTCACCGGTTTACGAGTAGTCACTTTGAAGCCAATCAATTATCTTTAAATGAAGGTATTTCATTTTACCCGGTTAACGAGACATTAAATAATGACTTGAAGATATTACATCCCAAACTACCAACGGTATAATATGTAACAAGTCAGCCTATCTTCTTTCAGAAGCCAGTCTTGTCAATAAAATCACGAGAGTATTTCAATTATTTTAGTTTGTGAACAATTGGGGCTCTGAATGCAGCTTTAGCATTGCTGTACTATAAATTGGTAAAAAGCGAAATTTTGCTTGAAAAGGCAGTTTGATATGGCATAAAAGGAGGTATGGGCGCCACAGGTGTTTATAGAGCTTTGGTTCAAGTTAGAGCTAACCCCAGAGAGTAAGAGATTATTGATTATGAATATTGCACTATACAGTTATGGTCATATACTTTTCTTAGATGTGCAAAATAAGTTAAAGGTGCGAATAAGTTTCCATATGGCATGCTAGGTCATGCGCATTTTTCGCTACTGTATAGAGTTGGTACGCCTGAAGCCTTGTTTGCTCGTACAGACGGCACATTCTTTTAGCTGGCCACGTAACTGCTTACGTGACAGACGTGTATAGGTAATAAAAGTGCAAACTCTTTCCAATAGAGTTCAGCAACGGACAAAATTGTAGACTTCGATTTCAAACTTAAGCTCTAGAGAGCAGTACAGCAGTGCGGCGAGCACGCCATACACTTTACATTTAACGTTTCTATATAATTTTATTGTGGGGCCCCCATGCATATATGTATTTTCTTTTCATTACTCATCAATTTTATGCCCTGCCAAAAATGGCATTTACTTGTTAAAACAAGATGAAAATGAAGCTAGCTAGAAAACACACATAATGTCACATATTATTATTCAGCAACATAAGACTGATATATATTTATTTAATTTCAATGTCTCATTTCAATGTTCAAATTCTTCTTTCCGCGTGTTTTAATTGTCAACTAGTGTATGACTTCAGTTTTCACGTATGACTTTGCTCGATCACGTTCCATGTAGTAAATTCTTTAGATTCATTTATCATATATCTTGGGGCGCTATGGCGGACTGTTAACCGATAAAAGGTGCACCAATCTCCAAACTTTTCCTTACCTTAGCGGTCCGCGCCAGTGATAATACTTTTTTCTCCGTATTTAAATTGTGGGGTTTTACTTATCTAAAGGGCCGAGCGCATTCCCCTCATACTCCCCCGGTAAACACGAAACCATAGCGGCTGTAAATTTAAATGTCATCGTGCCGGCACACAAAGTAAACAAATCTTGTAAGTTTTAATTCTATGAGATGATAATTTGTTGTGAGTAAAACATAATCAGTAGAATTATAGTTATTCCTTGATCAAAGAAGTTCTGGCTTCTACCACCAACTATTTACTGATGAGAACCTAGATGATAATAATTAAAGCAATCACTTAAAATTTGTGTTCCAGAAATCTGGCGATGTATAGTAACTTTTAAGTAGCATTAACACAATTTAGTAATTAATAACTAACTAATCATGTAACTCTATTATCATAAATAAAACTCAAGTGTTCATACAAATTTCACCAAAATATAACTATGTAAGTTGAAACATCTTGTCAATTGAGAATTTTGTTATTTCAATGAATATAGATTACTATTGTATATGTTCCAAGTTATAATGGCAAGCTTAAATTTCCAAACACGTGCTCTAAAATCGAATTTTCAGATGAAATTACATATTTTTGCTAAAAGTCAAATTGTAACGCTATCCCTAGTCTCATGCAACTGCCCGCGCCCTAGGGAGCTTCATTACTAGTGCGCGAAAGGACACTAATTTGTGATACCCTATCGGCTTCCGCGTACAAGACAGACCCCTTCCGGCAGCACTCTGCAACTCTGTGCAGGGGGCACCTGGGCTACCCCTGCGCTGCAACGTCGCCATTCTGCTTCAGCGGCCCGGCCTCACTTATACCTTCCCCTGCATCGTCCTGCCCCTGTTCTCTCATGCGAGGATGCATGAGTCTTGTGGAGACGGGGGCTCATGGTGTGATCACCAGCAGTTGGGGCTGGCAGGAAACATGCTAGTGCGCGTGGCTACGCGACCTCGACAGGCCAGCCCAGCTGTTTTGGCAACATTCTCCCGGGGGAAGGGTAACGAGGCCGGGGCCACGATTATATAAGACTGGGACAACGCCGGCTCGCGGCCATCTTGATCCAGCCGCTACAGCGACGCCCAGGCCCATGGTTCGGGATCGACACCAGCTCACAGCCGCCGTCGAGGGGTCTTCCCGTTGCCGACTACGAGACAGTCCAGGGTAATTATAACTCCTGTTAGGGCGCAATAGGTCGCGGGGATGCAGGGATAGACCCTGGCATTATTGGACTCCTGAGTTGGAGCATGTCAATGAATCTTAAGTTATCTTCACTTGCTTCACTTGCCACTTTGAGTCGTGTTGTACGGATATTGATTTCACAGAGTAACGCCTTTGGACGATCTTGTATTTAGTGTTTGATTTGAGTGAAAGAAATCTTTGTATATCTGAGTGCTCATTCCTCTAGCTACTACCATCTCCTTTATAAGTGCGTGACCTGATCACCTCAGGACAGGCAACAGTTATGTGAAGTAAGTATCCAGATTTACTTAAAAGATCGTATGTGAATATGTGGTAGAGTAGTTGATATCATATTTGACTGCAGACGAAAAGTTCGTAAGTTCGATTCCAGGTTTCTTCAAAGAATTTTACTAATTGTGAAATAAAGCTGAATATAACACATATGGATATGGTAAATACATCCATTTTATTTGGGTTGGACACAATTATTTTTTGGTTTTGAAAATGCATGGCAAACTGCGTCTATGTGGGCCACAAGTGGCCAATAGCTGGGCCACAAGTGGCTTACCAATAGTTGGCTAACGACATGTGGTTTACTTACGACAGGCCAGAAGCAGAAAGCCGGAAGTGGCACGCTTGTGGTTAACATACGGACAACTCTTATTTTCCCAGACATCAGCTGACAGTTCATCAAGAAGTGGCCCGCTTGTGGTTGACTTATGGGCATCCTTTGGTTTGCCAGACATCGGCCGACAGTACATCCAGAAGTAGCTCGCTTGTGGTTAACTTACGGGGAACTCTGGTTTTGCCAGACATCTGCTGACAGTTAAATATCCGTATGTGGTCCATGTGTAAACACATCATACCACAGTCATCATTCATCATGTGTGCCACATGTATCTGCGGGTGCATTCCGCCTCTTGAATGCCCGTGGATGTCGCATATGGGCTGCTTTTTCACATTCAGATCTGCATATGTGGGCCAACTATATTTTGCCACTTTTGGCGTTGCCTACCTTTCAGGCCACTCACCTTCTATTTTAAGTTTCCACGTGGATTTCTCTAAAGCGGTTAACCTGAAAGTGGTCAGACAAGGTGGCCTTTTTCTGTTAAAGATGTGCTGATTAGTAATTTATATTAACAATTTGTTTACAGCTTGTTACAAAATATCACGCAAACTTAGGGTTGCAACCCCCATTTACTTAATGAAATGGTGGTGATATTACGAACCCCTTTTTCTGAGGTGTAATATATATATTATACCAATCACTATCCACCTACTTATTACTTAATTTGAAGAAAGTTCTAATATTTCTAATTAAAATATATCAAAAACTCGACTTTTGGGGTCTCACAACTCCCTTAAAAATAACTCAGGAGAGGAAAGTGGTATATAAGTTTGTCGGTGTTGTTCACATACATCATGTATAGCCCCCAGCCTCTATATGCACCCCAGGACTGCGGTGGCTGAGCAGTTAGCCTGCTCGCCTCCCACCAAGGCGGAACATGTTCAATTCCCGGCAGGCCACTTCCGGATTTTCGAATATAGAAATCGTGGCGGACGATGCCACTGGTCGGCGGGTTTTCTTGGGTATCTCCCGTTTCTCAATCCCCTTCATTACGACGCTGCTCTATAT